>BSBK01001608.1:1750000-2132374 GCA_027943335.1 Chamaecyparis obtusa
TTTGGAACATTCCTAGTTTTGGATGCTTCTTCAGTCCTTCAGATTAGTTTTTGTCTCTTTTTAGAGTAGAGTTTTTTCCCATGTGGTTTTCTCTATTTCTCCACTTTATAGAGACTCTCTTTTGTACATGGGTACCTCATCAGGCCATGTTTGCTAGGACCCATTTTTATGCTTTCAGCACTGTAGTTTCCTTTGCTTTCTTCTTGCATTGTTTGTAGCTGCATTGTTGCTCATCTTAAGGGGGGGTGTTAGAGTAAAGTATTAATTATATTAATTAACTTTACTCCTTTCTTAAGATGTCAACACTTTTATTTTTAGTTGTTTATATTTAAACACACATGCACTAGTTGATTAAACTTATGCACTAGTTGTTTTAAATATAAAATTGCATGCCATTAGTCTTGTAATAATTTAACTAATTATTACATGCACTAGGATTTGCCTTTCAAGGCTTTTGATCTCCTTTATAGGTATGATTCATTGTACATTCAATTCATTCATTAATTGAGGATATTTTCTTCATATTTTTGAGTCAAACCTTTTCCTCTTCTTGTCTCTACTTCCTTGTAACAGGTTTTTGTATATAGGTGATCTTCAGGTTTTGTGGATTTGTATTACTCAAATCCTACAATAATAATAAAATAATTAATAATTAATAATTAATATAAAAATAACATTATTAGATATTTGATAAATGAAATTATGAAAATATGTATTTTTTTAAATTAAAATATTTCCTTTGGAGTACTTTGTAATTTTGCATCTTAATATTTGATAAATGAATTAATTATTAGTTAATATATTTTATTAATTAATAATTAAGGGGACTTGTTTTATTTCCTAAGTTGAGAATTTTTATGAAATCATATTATTTTAGTAATTATTAAATCTGAAATCAACTTATTTTAAAATAACACTATAAATTGATTTCCTTAGTATTGGAATTTAATTTGATAATGTAATTATAGTTTTGTTAGTGATTATTTAATAAATTAATTTGTGTAATGGTACTTTACAAATTAGTTTATTATAATTAAATTCTTATGTATGTTTTTCCTTCTGCATTTATGGGTTAGGAGAGAATCTTTTTATGTCATCCTTTTAGGATTGCTACCAGAGGCGGGGTTAGAGTTAATGTGTTATGTTTGTTTGCCTTGCATACTTCTGTGACATTTGATTGTGTTGTAACTCAACTTTATGGAAGCTTGATTTTATCATGATGGAAATTGAGTATGTATGTTCATGTTATACCTAGAACTAGATATTGATATTATGATTCATAATGATCTTTGAGATATGTTTTAAGATTTATGAACTTAGGGTAGGTTATCTAGGTGTTAAAGGGGAAGTGGCTTGCTTTGGAGGTGTCAGAGCCCAAAAGTCGGCTACCTAGGTATCCTTAGTAGGTTACTTAAATAAGTGATAATATAATTAAATGGGGTTTTGAAATGAATTAATAAGATAATGGATTCCTACCCATGCCTTGAGTTTCTAGTATAGGCTAAGGATGTGAGTGGGAGAAGATGCTTGTCTATCTGGTAATGGCAGTGAGTTTTGACATGATCAATTATCCTTGTCTGTATGAGAGGATTTTTAGGTTCTGCATATGATCACACTTGGGAGTCAGAGTCCAATGAGATCATTCCAAGGGGTTGACACATGTGATGATACTTCCTTGATTTCATCTTAGGTTTCCTATGTGTGTTGGTTGCCGTTGGATTAGTATGTGTACCTTTGAGTTATTGAGTTGTACCCTTTAGATAGAAACTTATAGGACCCTTGCTTAGTATTATTTGATGATTGATTTTTGTATTATTATTCATGTGGGGTATGATGTTATCTCCTCAGCATGGTGGGAGTGGAGCCACTGGTTTCCACAAGGTTGGAGGTAGTGATTCTTTTATCATTTGAGATTGACATTCATATACCAATTTTGGATGATCCTTGTTGTGGTTGCTTCTTATCCTATATTTATTAGATACTTATTCCTATTCTTCTTTATTTGTACCTTGTATTCAATTGTATTTACATACCCTGTGACTTGTGCAAAGGATGTGGGTTATCATGTATAATTTATAATTTAGATGTATTTGTTTATTCTTGAGATGATGTACAGTGTAGAAGATTTAGATGATTATTGTACTTAATAAATTAAAATGTATTTACGTAATTCTATGTCAAGGAACCCTTGAGATTTTCAATCTATAAATAAGATTGTGTATATAAGTATTTAAGGACTTTATGTTTTATTTCCACTTAGTTATTCAAAACTGTTTGTAAACTCTTAAGGATTTTTTTTTTGTAAACTTAGTAACATGTTTAGGTTAATATCTCCTGGGTTCCCTGGCGGGGCATTGCAGGTGCCCAAAATCTATGACCATATGTTGAAGGTGAAACCCTCACCTTTTCCAATGAATTATCTATATATTCAATCTTCATAGAAGTATTACTACACTCAATAATGTATTATCTATCTTATACAATGTGCCAATTTGACACCTCTAGCAATCACTATAGCACCTCTCACCCTTTTGAATTGTGCATAAAAAATTACTACCTGCATATCTAAATTTATTATTTTGTTCATAGATAACAAATTTCATTTTAGACCAAGGATCTAGGCAACACACCATTAATCCCTCTTATTCTACTATCAAGAAACCTAATGTTAACTTTTCCATGACCAACAATATTTAAATAAGAATTATCACCCAAGTATATATTACCTCCATCAAATTATTCATATTTAGAAAACCAATCTTTATTAGAGGTCATATGAAAATATGCTTCTTTGTTAAATAACCATGCATCATCACATACATGAGTGACCAAAGCTACAATAAATGCATTACCATCTTTATTCTCAAACTCAGGTTCAAAACTATATTTCTTCTTCTTCTTCTTCTTCTTCTTGTTTTCTTCTTTGTAATCCTTACATATGTCTCCAAGCCTAGCATAATTCCAACAAATAACTATGGACTTTCCTAGAGATTTGGATCTCCCCTTAAATTTGGATTTATTGTGCTTCTCATTCTTCTTGCCTTTTTTCTTAGGCATTCCATGAACAATTAGGGACTCCTTTGCACTAATGTATATCTTCCACCTTATCTACTCAAAAAGAAAATAATGCATCACATCTTCAATCTTCAAAATAATAGAAGTATTATTGATGGCCATAACAAGAGAGTCTCACAAATTGTGCAAAGAACAAGGCAAGATCTATCATTTATCCTACTCATCCATCTTAACACCGATGGATACCAATTGAGCCACCAACATATTGAATGCTTCCAAGTGGTGTATAATTTATCGACCCTCCTCCATCTCAAATGAATATAGTTTTCACTACTACATTTGGGGCCAAATTTCGACAGAAGTTTCCGACGGGTAACTTTTTCTTACGAATTTGGTATTTTTTTTTTGTAATAGGCCCCGATGATGTCAGTATTCCAATGGGTGTTTAATTGACCATCGTAACTCTAACAGATTTGAGGTATACATTTTTAAAAAAGTGAAACAACCTAATCATTTTTATTTCATTTGGAGAGCAGGAGAAAAGGAGCGAAAGCTGAGCGCGGGAGAAGGTATGTGATTTCTTCATCTTTCAAGCCTCTGGCATCATATTCAAATGCATTTCATTTTATTATTGAGGGAGTTTCTCTCTAAAATGATCACATTCTACTGGTGTCATGCCCTAGCCAGTGCTATATCTCTATTATTTGATGTTATTGGTGCTTGTGCTCAAGGATATCGATTCATTGTATTCAAATGTTTGGATTCACGTTTGTTGATATTACTAGCATATGTGTTTAATGACACCATTGCATATTGCTGTTACTGAAATGACCGCATTCTACTAGTGTCGTGCCCTAGCCCGTGCTTTAACTCCATTATTTGATGTTATTGGTGCTTGTGCTCAAGGATATCCATTTTTTTGAAATGTTGACTATGGTTATCAAATGGACAGCCCGTGAGCTTCTAGCTAGGTGCCATTTGTATTGATAGCTTAGGGCATCAAATGTATTATATCATTGATAGTTGAGACTTTGTTAAAAGGAAATAGGACAAAGAATGATTTTTATTTAGTTTCTCTATTTTGGTCCCTAAGTGGCTTACAACCCTAGAGAAGTATATGCAGATTTACGGATCCAGTTGCAGGATACATAGTAGTCGATAATTCACAAGAAATCCATGCATCCAATTTGAATAGAAATTAATACAAAGAACTAGGGTCCTCCAATGGCCCAATCATCTAGACCTTGATTGTCCCCTCAACCAGTGACCCTTCAAAACTGGGTTATCATGCAATCAATGAGTGATCCTTCATTCTCCCGATCTGCCCTGCATCCAAACATATTAGAAATACACAATACAATGATAACAAGTCTTTCACAATCCCCCTTCCCCCAAGGAACACTATCAACCATCCCTTCCACATAGCATTTCACTATTTTATGAGTGGATTGTGCAGGAACAATTAACATTAAACAAGGAGAAAACTCCTCAACACATCTTGGAAACCATTGAATTCAATAATAAATGAAACCTAACACCAACACTATTCCTTTCATAGTTGCAGGATACATAGCAGTCGATAATTCACAAGAAATCCATGCATCAAGTTTTTATAAGGATATCGTACTAATCAATAGAAATTTTCTTGATATGACCAATGATTATGCATTTTGATGGCAATGTGCTAGTTCAAAAGGATAATGTAAATCTGAAACAATTTTTTCTGATTTTCTCAAACTATAAATGTGGTTAAAGGTAAAATATTATGTGGAAAACCCACAAACCAAGCTAGCAAATGATTGTACATCAAATTATTCCTATATTCATTCAAGTATTGCTATGCTTCAGCTACCTGACCTTTGAGCTTCATCTAGAGGAATGTGTAGCTTTAAGATAGAGTTACTTCTTGGGCCTTACAATAGGGTGGAATATGATCAAGATTTGTTTAGGCTGTATCTTTCTTAGTCCCATTGTTAGGTTCTTGCAGTTCATGGTTTGAATCTATTATGGTTGTGTAAGGGATTTGTAGATGCTTTTTCTAACATAATTATTGGACACCATGATTGGAACAATTGGTTGTTGGCTATTGTACACATGAATCATAACTCTCAATGGTTCTTTGTGTTCAAGAATTCGTTGATCAATCTTTGAGATTTATTGTCCCAGCTTTAAAAGAGTGATAAAAGATATAGTGAGTGCTATCTTTTCCAAGTGTTTTGTGGGTGCCATTATCTTCTAGGAGTAATTGTTGGAACCAAATTATGTTCTTTGCCTCTAGTAAATATTGCAGACACAATCATCTTCTTGGTGAAGGGTTGCTTCCATCCCCATGAGGCACTATTGCATGGTTTCCATTCCCTTGTAGTATAGTGAACCTAATTTAATACAAGTGTGCACTATTTTGGGATCCATAATTTATGGCCCCTACACTATGGTTGTTAGCCTAAGATAGGCCTACCTTTGCATATAATAAGAGGCCAATATGAAACAAACATCTAGAAGTTAGGGGGTTGTTCCCTGTCCATAATTTATTATTTAAGTGCTAAGTGATGATGGGTATATCGTGTAATTCATACCTAGTGTGTCTCTTTCTTTCTCTCCACATTTCACATTAGGAGTATATGCTATAAAATACCAATGAAATCAACTATTGGTCAAATCTAATCAAAATTGCAGTATAAAGATTAAAATAGATCTTGAAGAAATATGGGAACCATTTTTGACAGATATTGTACAAATAAAGAGAATACTCCCAAGAGGAAATGCTTCAATGTGGAACAATTGAAGGACAATATTTTACGTTTATATGCACATCTGCAATGTTTTTGATATATTTATGAGATAACAAAACCATAGAAAGAATAGTATATAGAAGAAAGTAAAGAATAATGATCATATTTTGAGATATTGTGGAAACTTAAAGGAAAGAATGCTTGGTGGGGTTATCATGCAATCAGTGAGTGATCATTCATTCTCCTGATCTACCCTTCATCCAAACATATTGGAAATACACAATACAATGATAACAAGCCTTTCACAATCCCCCTTCCCTCAAGGAACACTATCAACATTCTGACCTTGACTGTCCCCTCAACCAGTGACCCTTCAAAACTGGGTTATCATGCAATCAGTGAGTGATCCTTCATTCTCCTGGTCTACCCTGCATCCAAACATATTGGAAATACACAATACAATGATAACAAGTCTTTTACATTCCCCCTTCCCTCAACGAATTACTATCAACATCTGGACCTTGATTGTCCCCTCAACTAGTGACCCTTCAAAATTGGGTTATCATGCAATCAGTGAGTGATCCTTCATTCTCCTGGTCTGCCCTGCATCCAAATATATTGGAAATATACAATACAATGATAACAAGTCTTTCACAATCCCCCTTCCCTCAAGGAACACTATCAACAAGTGACCCTTCTTCTTATTAGCCATATCCAATGTTTCATTGAAGTCACGGCCAAGAATGAAGGTCACCTTACCCATACCATTCATGGATTCTGAAATGTTGTTCCAAACTCCCAAAAAATTTTCTATTGCTTCTTGTTGCTTCTTTAAATACTTCTTCTACCACAATGTCCTCCTGCCCCATCTTCTTGATCTTCCTGGCTAAAGCGGATGAATCCACACACAATAACCCAAAATGAAGTGTTTGTATCCTTTAATGAATCTCAGTCACTGGTAACGCATGGACAGTCAAACCAATAGTCTCCAAAGCATTCAATAAGTGAATATGAATGTTTTAAAACTTTCCTCTCAACTTCCCCAACCACTCCTAATCGGTTAGAGGGATATTTATAGAATCTCCACTATTCCTATCCTTACCAACAATTCTTAAACATACTTTATTTGATATGATAATAACATGCTAAACTGAACCAATGGCATGTTCTTTATGTGGTACAAGGAAGATTTGGCTATCAAATCTTCCTTTGTGCAAGCTGAGCGCGAGAGAAGGTATGTGATTTCTTCATCTTTGATTGGTATCTTTGATGGGCAATGTCTTTCGAGCCTCTGGCATCATATTCGACCACAAATTTCAAATGCATTGCATTTTATTTGATCATGAATGCTCACTGAAATGATCGCATTCTACTGGTGTTGTGCCCTAGCCCGTGCTTTATCTCCATTATTTGATGTTATTGGTGCTTGTGCTCAAGGATATTGATTCACTGTTTTCAAATGTTTGGATTCACGTTTGTTGATATTACAATTCATCATTGCAGATAAAGTATGTTTAAGAAGTTTTAGTGTCTAAACACTCAAATAATCCCTCTAATTGATTGGGAGTGGTTGGGGAAGTTGAGAGGAAAGTTTTCAAACATTCATATTCACTTATTGAATGCTTTGGAGACTACTGGTTTGACTGTCCATGTGTTAATGTTTAGAAGAGATCAATGAAGTATTTAAAGACATTCTTACATATTTGGAGAGGTTTAAGAGGCACTTATCATGACTATACCCTCACAAACAATGACATAGACTGGTTTTACTAGGTTTCCTTTCTCTATTTTGAGGTTTCCTTTCTCTGCCGCAAGGGTACAGTCAGAGGGTTCATTGACAAAATGATCTTTTGAATGGTTACTATGAATATGAATGATTTGATATAGCATATTTCTCATTTTACTTGAAGTTTGGAATAGCTTGTGCAAGGGTGAAAGTAGTTTTGATCGTTTTGGTCGTGAGTGTTCCTCTACATAGTCATAAAATGTAATTGTCTAATGATTATATGTAATGTTGAATGGATTAAATGCTTTATTCTTGGTAGAAGTGAATGGAAGGAATAGTGTTGGTGTTAGGTTTCATTTATTGTTGAATTCAATGGTTTCCAAGATGTGTTGAGGAGTTTGCTCCTTGTTTAATGTTAACTATTCTTGCACAATCCACTCATACAACAGTGGAATGCTATGTGATTGACAATTTCATACAAGTGGTCCTTTGGCGTGTATTAAATAAAATCTAGTCACTTATTGAATGCTTTGGAGACTGCTGGTTTGATTGTCCATGCGTTACTAGTGTCTGAGATTCATTAAAGGATACAAAACCCTTCATTTTGGGGTTATTGTGTGTGGATTCAAATGTAGGTTTGATTTGGTTAATGTTTAAAAGAGATCAATAAAGTATTTAAAGATAATCTTACATGTTTGGAGAGGTTTGTGAGGCACTTATCATGACTGTACCCTCACAAACAGCGGCATAGACTAGTTTTACTAAGTTTCCTTTCTCTATTTTGAGGTTCCTTTCTCTGCCTCAGGGGTACAGTCAGAGGGTTCATTGACAAAATGATCCTTTGAATGGTTACTATGAATATGAATGATTTGATATAGCATATTTCTCATTTTACTTGAAGTTTGGAATAGCTTGTGCTTGTGCTGGAATTCTTGGTAGAAGTGAATGGAAGGAATAGTGTTGGTGTTAGGTTTCATTTATTATTGAATTCAATGGTTTCCAAGATGTGTTGAGGAGTTTGCTCCTTGTTTAATGTTAACTGTTCCTACACAATCCACTCATACAATAGTGAAATGCTATGTGATTGACAATTTCATACAACTGGTCCTTTGGCGTGTATTAAACAAAATAGAATTTTCAGCATATTATTATAATTCTATCTTTGTTGTAAACATGCCATTGGTTCTTTTTTGTAAAAAGAAATTCGTGTATAATTTTTTTTCTTCTATTTTTTCCATTTGATAACCACAGTCAACATTTCAAAATAGTGAATAACATCAAATAATGGAGATAAAGCATGGGCTAGGGCACGACACTAGTAGATTAAAATCGAACCAATGACATGTTTACAACAAAGAAATAGAATGATAATAATATGCTAAAAATTCTATTATGTTTAATACATGCCAAAGGACCAGTTGTATGAAATTGTCAATCACACAGCATTTCACTGTTGTATGAGTGGATTGTGCAGGAACAGTTAACATTAAACATAGTCAGTGTTCTCTTTACTTTCTCAAATCTCTGCAAGTCAAAAACATTAGAGTTGTATAATACATTGTTAGTATCCTTTTTCCATGGGTCCTAGGTCTTTGGGTCCATGGAAAGGAAATAGATTACAAAATACACTTCAAAACAAAGGAAAAACTTAGCAAATTCAATCTAACTCGCTGTAGATGAAGGAACAATCATGCTAATAGTTCCTCTAAGTCTTCCAAAACATTTATTGAACTCCCCTAAAGTCCTATTGGATCCCCAAATTGCTTAATCCAATCAACTTACATCAGGATCATGAGAAACTTCAAAGGATTAAAAACATTACTTGGAATAGTAAAATCATTATGGATCACGGAGTGTGATCCGAAATGTCATTGCTAAAAAAATCACACAATCAAATCCAGAAACTAATTTGCATCATAATGGATTGTGGAAATTTGATGTTTTTAATCAATTAACTATCGACATATCCCTTGCGAGGGAGAGAAGCCAAACACATAAAGAACATGCACATAAACACGACAGCTGAAAAACTTAAATGGAATACACCAAGAAGTACCAAATGATGAATGCTCAATTGTTGTAATGGCAAAGCATCAGAACCGTCCATTTCTAGAACTTGATTTTATAGTCTAAATGATTTTTCTAGAACTTGATTTTGTAGTTTTAATGATTTTTCTATAGTCCTAATGATTTTTCTATAGTACTCTTAATGATTTTTCTAGAACTTGATTTTCTAGTCTTAATGATTTTTCTATAGTCCTAATGATTTTTCTATACTCTTAATGATTTTTCTTTCATCCTAATGTTTGTTGCTCTTGATAAATTAGGCCTTGAATTTGAATTTTTCACTATTTTATTTTAGCTTGATATTTCATTCATTTTTCATATACACAGAGAGTACACATGCTGATAAAAAAATGAGCTATTTGATTAAGGTTAACTATTCATGATTGTAAATGGTCAATATTTCTAATGGTACTCCTTGGTGTATTTCATTTTAAAATAATCATGTTTCTATGGCTATGATAAATGTCCCTTTGTGTTGAGAAAATTAGAGTTGAAAAAATGGTTGCAAACAAATCATCCTTCTTCCACCAACATTCTAGTCAATGTACAAGTAACGAGTCATTCCATTCAAGAAAGACCATGTTTGACAATATCAACGTAGAACAAAATAAGGAGTATGCAGAATTTAGTGATTGTATCTTCCATTAGAGCCACTTCATATGCACAGGTGATGAACATGCATATTTACCTGAGTGCTATTGGGAGCTTACCCAACAGCATATACCTTCTATGATCAAATCTTATATGCATAGGTGATGAACATTCAGATTTGCTTAAGCAGTACTTTTAGTAGTCCTCCTACACATGTACTATTGTGAAAATCATCACAAGTCCATTTGTTGGAGGGCTACTAAAAGTACACATGTTTG
The DNA here is from genome assembly GCA_027943335.1 of Chamaecyparis obtusa. NCBI lineage: Eukaryota > Viridiplantae > Streptophyta > Pinopsida > Cupressales > Cupressaceae > Chamaecyparis > Chamaecyparis obtusa. The sequence goes on from BSBK01001608.1 coordinate 1,760,410, forward strand.
GAGGTCTGAAGGAAACAAGAGAATTTGAAGACTCATGAGTCTTAAGATTGTACTTAATATAGCCAAGCTTCATTCAATGGTACATTCAAACATGAAACAAACCATTCTTAAACCAAATTAAACTAGTAAACCAAAGGACATACTGATTATAAGTAAACTAGTAAACCAAAGGACATGCTTTTACTACTAAGTCTCTATTTTTTGGGCATACTGATTATAAGTACTTGACATATATCACAAATGTTGCTAATTAAGGTTGGCAGGATGATTACGCCTATCCTAAAAAAAGATTATCAAATCATTATGCTTTCAAATCAATTACCTATCGACGCATCCCTTGCGAGGAAGAGAAGCCAAACACATAAAGAACATGCACATAAACACAAAAACTGAAAAACTTAAATGGAATACACCAAGAAGTACCAAATGATGAATGCCCAATTGTTGTAATGGCAAAGCAATATCAGAACCGTCCATTTATAGAACTTGATTTTTCTATAGTCCTAATGATTTTTCTTATTTCTTGTCTGTGCTTGGTGATAGGATTTTGAACATTGTTGACATACTTAAATGGAGTACACAATACCAAATGATGAATGCTCAATTGTTGTAATGGCAAAGCATCAAAACCGTCCATTTCTAAAATTTGATTTTGTATAGTCTTAATTATTTTTCTATAGTCCTAATGATTTTGAAAATTGTTGACAAAGAGTGTTTCTTTTTTTTATTGTAGTATAAATGATTTTTCTATAGTCGTAATGATTTTTCTTATTTCTTGTCTTTTGTCCCTTTTTTATTTCCTATGTCTATGCTTCGTGACAGGATTTTTTCACCTTCTTTTGATGGTATATTTCATTCAGTCTATGTGGATCGAATATTATTTTGTTCACTATTTTATTTCAGCTTCATATTTCTTTCATTTTTCATATACACAGAGACTACACATGTTGATAAAAAAATGAGCTATTTGATTTAGGTTTACTTTTCATTATTGTAAATGGTTAATATTTCTAATGGTACTCCTTGGTGTATTTCATATAAAAATAATCATATAAAAATAATAAATGTAGTAACGATGGTGCAGTGCATTATTGATATATAGGTTTGATGACTCTTTCCAATGTGCCAAACTATCAATGTGGTGGTGGGCAGTGTGTGTTGAAGACTTCACGGACACTGAACAACCCTGGATGACAATTTTGGTGCTGCCCAAATAGAAAAAAGGTTGCTGATGTGTATATATTTAATGTTTATAATGTAAATACTATTCATTATAATATAAAAACTAATGTAGACTGGGCATCATAGGGAAATAATGGCTGTGGATACTTTAGTTGGGTTGATGACAACTCATCTGCATCTATCCACCCATCTCCACTTATCCGCGATGAAGGATTTGAGTGCAAAACGTGTCAGGCTAGGGCAAATTCTAAAATTATATTTTTATGATGCCTTCTCTGTATTGTAATCGCATATCTTTATTGCGACCATATGCAAATATGAACTCAGGAATTCGTTAGTTTAGTATTTTCATATTGTAACTAATGTTTTAATATGGATATGACGTAACTTCTCTTTTCCTCAAGTGCGCATATATATGGTTTACATCTTTTTTTAGAATAATTCTTCATGTTTATGGCTCAGGTGAGCCCCAATCTGCTATCAATCAAATGATTTAATGTATAGTGTTTTCTTGGTTGTTCCATTTGTTCCTTGACCTTGAATATGGATTGACTATCATTTTCAAGCTTGAGTGTGACTTCATAACACGCACCATCTGTAGATTTGTATGCAACGCTGATTTACGAATGTAAATATCGCATTGAACATAATCTACAAATGTTGCGTGTATGAAGTCTTGCTGAAGTTTGAGCGTCCTCCCTTTATTCCAGTGAGGGATTGGAATGAGTTCATTTTAGATGCAAAGGAGAGAGGGGATACTCAAAGAGGAATTACACCAGCAAATGGGAGAAGGTATAAACATTTTAATAGATTTTTATTATTAAATAATGAAATTTGCATATACTAGTGTTCTAAGCGTCCTCATTACATGATTTAAGGTCTTAGTCCATGGACAAATTAAATTAGACTTACTATCCAAAATACATAAAAAAAATATGCACATAAAAATGACAACTGAGAAACATAAATGTGGATTTCACAATATCTGAGAAACATAATTGTAGGCATCATAGTCACAATCTTTTGGAGAAAACGTAATTGAGTTGTGTACCCAAGTGGTGTAGAGAAACTTCTGCACCCCCAATTCCAAGTTGAATACATCTGTTGGAGGACCTTGTATTCATGAGCAACAGATGTAGTCAACTTGGAATTGGAGGTGCAGGAGTTGCTCTCCACCATCTGGGTATACAACTCAATTATGTTGTCTCCAAAAAATTGTGACCACGATGCCTACAATTATGTTTCTCAGCTGTTGTGTCCCTGGACCCCTTATGACCCTTTACGATCATTTACGATCCCTAAGAATACATCTTAGAGGTCTTAAAATGTTGTAAAGGGTCATAAGAGGCTCCTAGGAGGGGCCAGATGAGCTTCCACCTTCACGTGGTTGGCCCTGTTAAGTAGAGAATGTTTAACTATTCTTGAAACAAAGAGAAGCTCAATAATTTAAGGTCTCAGTCCATCGAGATGCTGAAAAAATGACAGGAATCAATGATGGAGAGTTTTTAGATTCTGAGAAGACGTATATGGAGTGGAGGCCAGATTGAGTACCAGTGCAGAGTGTTAATAATTATAGCCTTTCAGCCAAGATCAAACTAATCAAATAAATACCCTTGTGTAATTTATAATAATAAGGAGATTATTATTTCATTTATATATATGTGTTGGTTGAATTAGTTAAGGGCCCAAGGTCGGCCTCTTGGCTTTAACATTAAATATATTTAATAAGACTAGGTCGGCCCTCTTGAAGATAATTCAATTCATATATATATGGTGTTGGATTCTAGGGAGAGAAGCACCAAAAACATAATGTGCTTCCCTCCCCCAAAACCTTGATTCTCTACCTTAAGCAAACTTAGATCAGCATCTATTGGTGTGAAAGATAAGCAGCTTCAGCTAATAGATAAGAACAAGTCTGAGCATGAATAAAGATCAGATTATGATATGATCCATACAACCAGAAATTATTGGCAATGTTAACTGTGAGTTGATTAGGGCTAGAAGCCTCTGTTAGGACTGGACTCTTCCTCAATACACTAACACTAAGGTACTAATCAGGTTCTCCTCAACACCTTTGTTAGTACAGTTGGAGGCATAGAGACTGGAGTATACTTGGTTGATATCCGGGTATCTTCTATCCCTTCTTGTTTACTTTATTCTATGTTTAGTTGTGTTAGATCTCTATAGTTTGTTCATTCTGGAGTAGAATCTGAAATATATCAACAAGAGATGATGATTCAGTAACCTACATCTAGAAAATCTTCACAATTATTCCTTCTTTGGCTTCCACTTTTTCTTCTTCTCAAAAATGGTTATCTAGAAACTTTGGAGCCTGCCGATTCTTGCCGTACACAACCTGTGCGTGTTGATGACAATGAGGACGTGCATCATAGTAATACAAGTAAACATCTTAAATTGATTGGTGTAGTAATACAAATTTAATTGCAATTGGTGTTTGGATTAATGTAACAATTTGTATTGTAGCTGTAGAGAGTGTAGAGGCCGTTGTTAATGAGCAGGTTGAGGTTGAGGCCGAGGCCAGACAAACTGACCTCAATGTTGATGATGTGACTAGATGAGGTAAAGAGCTATATGATTATGAATGTTGTCAATGCCTTTATTACCAATGAATCACCGCCCGCCATTAATGAACACTTACACCATGAAGAAGACAAATGATTAAATAGAAAGAGAGGACCAACTGAACCATCTTGTGGTCAGTCTATATCACATTGAGAAACAACATCAAGACTTGAGAATCAAAACAATAAAAAGTTTCTTCAAGACCATGAATGATCAACAACATTCCATCAGAAAACAAAACACTAATCTATGTTATCATTAAGCCATAAAATATGTCTTTAAAGTTTAGAAGCATCACAAAAAATTTCAAGAAACATAGTACTATCCAAAATATGTCTTTAAAGTTTATTTGTAATGATTATGATGATGTTGATGTTGATGTTGATGTCTATAATTTATTTCACTTACTGATGCTTGCCTAGATTGAATTTTGAATTGCCAAGTTGGAGAACGCTTTCAAAGTTTAGGGCCTGTTCCATATGATACTCTTAGTTACATCTCAAATTCAACTCAACATATTTTTGATGCTGGGCAACCCACTGCAGAAACTCATCTGCAGGTAAAATTTAATGCCGTGAATCTTGGCATTGTTAATGTTATTACTTTTCCTCACATTTCATATTTGTGAAAATGTTTCTTGGCATTATCTTCTTTTTCAATTCCTATATTTGCAACTTTTTAGATCATTAACTTAAGCATTACATGTCTTTGTTCAAAGTTTATTCTAACACTATATTCTATCTTATTCTTATTACAATGTTCTTTGTTGTGGGGTAGGAGGTCAATCTTCATTGTCTTCATTGTGGGGGATAGTGAAGATTTCTCTGACAAATAGTAGGTCTTCTTTAGTATCTTATAATAACATGCTAAACTGATAAAGGTGTTATGGGCATTTAATCTGCAATTACTAATAGATTAAGAATATTATTACTATGCTTAATGTTCCATTTAAATGCATTTAACACAAAAAACAAATTTACAAAACTGAACTAGTGGCATGTTTACAACAAAGATGTGTTGAGGAGTTTGCTCCTTGTTTAATGTTAACTGTTCCTGCACAATCCACTCATACAATAGTGAAATGCTGTGTGGAAGGGATGGTTGATAGTGTCCCTTGAGGGAAGGGGGATTGTGAAAGACTTGTTATCATTGTATTGTGTATTTCTAATATGTTTGGATGCAGGGCAGACCAGGAGAATGAAGGATCATTCACTGATTGCATGATAACCCAATTTTGAAGGGTCACTGGTTGAGGGGACAATCAAGGTCTAGATGATTGGGCCATTGGAGGACCCTATTTCTTTGTATTAATTTCTATTCAAATTGGATGCATGGATTTCTTGCGAATTATTGACTGCTATGTATCCTGCAACTGGATCCATAAATCTGCATATACTTCTCTAGGGTTGTAAGCCACTTAGAGATCAAAATAGAGAAACTAAATTAGAATCATTCTTTGTCCTATTTCCTTTTAACAAAGTCTCAACTATCAATGATACAATAAATTTGATGCCCTAAGCTATCAATACAAATGACACCTAGCTAGAAGCTCACAGGCTGTCCATTTGATAACCACAGTCAACATTTCAAAAAAATGGATATCCTTGAGCACAAGCACCAATAACATCAAATAATGGAGTTAAAGCATGAGCTAGGGCATGACACTAGTAGAATGTGGTCATTTCAGTGATAGCAATATACAATGGCATCATTAAATATATATGCTAGTAATATCAACAAACGTGAATCCAAACATTTGAAAACCAATGACATGTTTACAACAAAGGTCTAATAGAACTCCCAACAATCCTTAAACATACTTTATCTGATATGATGAATTCTTAAACAATTAAGGTTGGAGTAGACATAGTTATCACACATTTTTTTTGTGTGGTAAAAGGAAAATTTGGCTAGGTCAAATCTTCCTTCGTGCTAGCAGTCTACAGAATTAGACCTTTATTAACAATTGATCATATCAGATAACTAGTATGTTTAAGAATTGTTGAGACTGGTCCTTTGGCGTGTATTAAATAGAATATATAAAATTTTCAGCATATTATTATCATTCTATTTCTTTGTTGTAAACATGCCATTGGTTTAGTTTTGTAACTTCACTATTGTATGAGTGGATTGTGCATGAACAGTTAACATTAAACAAGGAGCAAACTCCTCAACACATCTTGGAAACTCCATTCACTTCTACCAAGAATAAAGCATTTAATCCATTTAACTTTACATATAATCATTAGACAGTTACATTTTTTGACTGTGTAGAGGAACAATCACGACCAAAATGACCAAAACTACTTTCACCCTTGCACAAGCTATTCCAAACTTCAAGTAAAATGAGCAATATGCTATATCAAATCATTCATATTCATAGTAACCATTCAAAGGATCATTTTGTTAATGAACCCTCTGACTGTACCCCTGCGGCAGAGAAAGGAAACCTCAAAATAGAGAAAGGAAACTTAGTAAAACCAGTCTATTCTGTCATTTGTGAGGGTACAGTCATTATAAGTGCCTCTCAAACCTCTCCAAACATGTAAGATTGTCTTTAAATACTTTATTGATCTCTTCTAAACATTAACCAAATCAAACCTACATTTGAATCCACACACAATAACCCCAAAATGAAGGGTTTTGTATCCTTTAATGAATCTCAGTCACTGGTAATGCATGGATAGTCAAACCAGTAGTCTCCAAAGCATTCAATAAGTGACTGGATTATATTTAATACACACCAAAGGACCAGTTGTATGAAATTGTCAATCACATAGCATTTCACTGTTGTATGAGTGGATTGTGCAGGAACAGTTAACATTAAACAAGGAGCAAACTCCTCAACACATCTTGGAAACCATTGAATTCAATAATAAATGAAACCTAACACCAACACTATTCCTTCCATTCACTTCTACCAAGAATAAAGCATTTAATCCATTCAACATTACATATAATCATTAGACAGTTACATTTCCTGACTGTGTACTAGAGGAACAGTCATGACCAAAATGATCCAAACATTTGAAAATAGTGAATCAATATCCTTGATGATGAAGGGTGCTCCCCTTAATACCACAAACACATAACAGAAACAGAGAAACAACAATAATATGCAAGAATAGAAAATTGGCTTCTTATTATCTCCACAAATGTGGAATTACAAACTTTCAAAATTACAATATGCAAAGCCACATGGGCATTCCCTTACAATATTTTGTAGGAAAAAGCCTCGAATCAATACCTAGATCTACTACTAGAACTATCCTAGACAACACTGTGGGCCTTCTTTATATAGGCATTTTCCACCGCCCGAGAAGGTTCCAGAAATTAGGGCTGACCAAACTTAGAATTATTTTATTTTTCAATTTATTACATCAAAGTCAGCTCAAAATAACTTTTGAAACCCAAACAGAAATTTTGAAGGAAAATTATTTCCCGCCATTTCAGGTGACACGACTTTCGGAGACCATAAGTCATCACCAGTTGACCCAATTGACTATTATAACCCCATTTCAAAAATGCCACGAAGTGCTCTACAAGCTTGACTCACACAAGCACCTATCACCCAAATTCTTGACCTCATCTGAGGCCTCTAAAGCCTTCAAAACTGAGTTCAAAGTTTCTGTACCCTGTTACCAATACCAAAAATCTTCAATATCTTCAAAACTAGACCTGATCTAGCCATGAAACTTTACTGGTAAGCTGATATGACTGAGATGAACCTCCGCATGTAAAATCAGAACATTTTGAGATCGTATGGCCAACTTACTAAAAACAACAAGTTTCCATAAATAGCAGCTTTGGACAAGATAGCCCTTATTGAATACAAAAACAAAAATATTTTTGGGTAATGCAAGATTGCTCTTACACCCAAGATGCTCCTGCATCAGACACCCGGGGTAATTTGAGAAGTGACCCCATCACGACTCAAGTGTGCAGAGGAAAACCAAGATGGTTAACCTCCTCCTTTGTTAGCCATAATGAATCTTCAATAGGTCATCTTTTCCATTTGACCAAATACTCTTCATATGTCCTGTTCCTTGTGCTTCTGCCAACATGACTATCCAGTATGTCTTCAATCTCCTTGATATTTGAACTGGTTGCTGTAATACTCCACTTTGCTGCTATAACCTTATCTTCAACACCTCCTTCATGATACTTTGTCAAATTTGAAATGTTAAACACTGGTGAAATATTTAGCTCAGTAGGCAATTCTACCTCATATGCATTTCTTGAATCATGCTTCTTCAGTATCTTACATGGCCCAAACTTCTTCAATTTCAACTTGTTATATGTACCAAATGGAAATCGCTCCTTCCGCAAATGAACCATGACTTCATCTCCAACCTAAAATTCCTTATGCCTCCTTTTCTCATCTGCCTTAGCCTTATACTGCACATTCATCTTGGTAATATGCTTCCTCACCTCCTCGTGGATGTTCTTCAAATGTTCTACAAAATCCTCAACTTCAGCACTACTTATTTCTCCTTTATCTATCTTTCTCAACTCATATGCATTTCTTGGACTACTCCCATATACAATCTGGAATGGTAATTTACCAGTGCTCCTGTTGATAGAATTATTGTATGCAAATTCTACCTGTGGTAAAATCAAATCCCATCCTGTTGGCTTATCTCCAACAAAACATCTCAGCAAATTTCCCAAACTCCTATTCACCACCTCTATCTGTCCATCAGTCTATGGATGATGTGATGAATTGAACTTCAAATCTATCTTCAACTTTTTCCACAATGTACGCTAGAAATATCCAACGAACTTAGTGTCCCTATCTGAAACTATACTTTTTGGCAAACCATGTAGTGTCACTACTTCTCTGAAAAACAATTCTGCTACATGAACAACATCATTAGTCTTCTTGTAGGGAATAAAATATATCATCTTTGAAAATCTATCAACTACCACAAAAATTGAATCATGTCCCCGATGTGTCCTTGGCAAACCAAGAATAAAGTCCATACTGATATCCTCCCAAGGCTTCTCTGGTACAGGTAATGGCTGATACAACTCAGTATTCTACTTCACTCCTTTCACCATCTGACATACTTTGCAACTTTGTACAAACTTCTTAACATCTTGCTGCAACTATGGCCAATAATAATTCTCACTAACCAAAGAAAGGGTTTTATCACGACCAAAATGTCCAGCCAATCCTCTGCTATGCTTCTCCTTGATGAGATTCTCCCTTATAGAACTTCTTGGAATGCACAATCAACTCTCTCTGAATAGCATATCATCTTGAATGATGAAATCCAGCCACTTCATCTTGTCTAGAGTAATAGGTTCTATACAAGCTTTCCAAGCTTCACCAAAATCAAGATCCTTTGGATACAAATTCTTGAGTTCCTTGAACCCAACCACCTCAATCTGCATCTCTATCAACAATAGTTGCCTTCTGTTAAACACGTCTGTAACCCTGTTAGACTTTCCACTTCTGTGTCTCAAAACAAATGTATAACTCTGCAAAAACTCAACCCATTTCAAATGCCTTTGATTCAAATTTCCTTGACTATTCAGATATTGCAAAGCTTGATGATCAGCATACAAAACAAACTCTTTAGGAAGCAGATAGTGTCTCCACTTCTTCAATGCCTGAACTATAGCATAAAATTCTTAATCATAAACAAAATATTTTCTCTTGGCATCATTTAACTTTTCACTGAAATAAGCAATAGGTTTACCTTCTTGGCTCATAACAGCTCCTATTGCAGTACCACTAGCATCACAGTCTACTTGAAACACCTTATTAAAATCTGGAAGTCCTAAAACAAGTTGTTCTGTAACTTTTTGTTTCAATAATTGAAAACTCTTTTCTGCCCCATTAGTCCACTTAAACTCTTTTCTATCCCCTCTCATTGTTTCAGTCAAGGGACCACAAATACTGCTAAAATTTCTGATAAACTTTCTATAAAAGATAGCCAAACCATGAAAAGACCTTACCTCAGTAGCACTCCTTGGAGTAGGCCATTCAAGGATAGCCTATACCTTCTCTGGGTCCATTTTTAGACCTTCTATTGAAACTACAAATCCCAAATACACTAACTCTTTCTTCACAAAACTGCACTTCTTCAAATTAATCAACAATTTATCATCTCTTAACTTCTCAAACACACACAAAAAAAATAAAAAAAAATAAAAAAAATCCTCAATGGTGAGCGCAAGTGGAGGGAGCGGTGTGGAGGGAAAAATTTTGAATGAGAATTTGAGTGGGAACCATGCAGAGAAGGGACATACTGATCAGGATGTGGGCCTGATGCAGGAGAAGGACACTGGAAAGAAAGATGTGACAGATGATGGGGACCCATGGGTTTTGCAACCAAATCTTGGTCATATGTTACGCTCTCTTTTTGGAGAAGTTCGACGCCCTTTGGGTTGCTGGTTGAATCTATTTGGAGTCAAACCCTCGGGTAAGTCCTCTTTCCCTAGGATCAAAAACATTTCAAATAAAGAGAAAGGAACTTTTGCTTTGGAGGTACCTTCAGAGCTCATTGATCACAACATACAAATCATGGCGGCAATGTTTGTTGGCAAGTTCATAGGCAGAAGACTGAATATAGATCTGGTAAGAGCTTTTACAAAGAAAAAATGGGATTTAAAAGGTCAGGTTGAGGTCACCACCATGGCCAAAGGCTTCATGTCTTTTGAGTTCTCTTTCTCTGAAGACTACTCTAAGATACTTTGTGTGGGTAACTGGTTGATGGGGAGATCCACCCTTATTCCAAAAATGGACGTCAAATCTGGATCTAAATAATGACTTCTTGACCCAAGCCCCGGTCTGGATTAGGCTCCCAGAACTTCCTTTGGAATATTAGCATGAGGATGTTTTTGATGACATAGCTACTTCTTTTGGCGAGTTGCTATCCATTGATCCTGTCACTGTTGCCAAAAAAAGACTTACATATGCAAGAATATGCATGGGGGTTGTTGAAGGACAGGATATGCCTGAAGTGATAGAGTTTCAATCTAGACTAGGAAGGAGAGTGCAACTGATCGACTATGAAAATGTACCATTCACTTGTTTCCACTATAAAAAGGTGGGTCACAAGGCAAAATTGTGCCCAATATTCTTAGAAAAGGAAAAATCTCGTAAGGCCCATATCAAGCATGGAAGAAAGAAAGAGACCCAGAAGCCACAAAAAGGCCCGAATAAAGAGGATGGATCTAGGAAGGTGTGGAAGGAGAAAGCTCTAGAGGGAAAGGCTCAAGGGTTGGATCCTCAAAAGGAAAAACCTAAGAACCCTATTGAATCCCCCCCTATCCTAGAGAAAGACCTAGAGGGGAATGCTAAAGAGTTGAATCCCCAAGGAGATAAACTGGAGGACCTTTCTATGTTTCCTCTAGATCATAGTAGCTAGGAGAGAAAGGAGAACCCTGATAACAGGGTTTAGCCTGAGCCCCACAAGGATGGGAAAAAGAGGGATAATGTGAATATGGAAAATGGCCATGTTTTACAAGCTTCTGATGCTGAGGAGGGATAAAAAGAAAACAATACCATACCTGAGGAAGGGGAGCTGGTCTTGGAGGAAATAATAAAGGATTCGTTTGTCCTGGATTCCCAAGAAATGGTAGGGACTGCGGAGGTCATGGGCCATTCCCTCTCACAGGAGTCTATATTAAGCAGAAGTGTGTTTATCTCACCTAGCAAGGTCAACATAATCATTGATCTGGTCACCTCCTCATCCCCAGGGCAAATATCCAGAATGGAGGCTCTTTTTGAGAGTTGCAAAGATGAGAATGCTGGTCCTTGGATATCTATTAAGAAAAAGAACAATAGTAGGGACCCATCGCTGGTGTCTCCAGTAGCTACAAGAAGTAGGGCTAAAGCTGACATGGGGAGTAAATTAAGCTCCCCAGGAAGGTGGAGCAAACTTCAAACCAGAAAGGAAGAAACAAGAAGAAACATAGCGGATGGGACTCAAAAAACCATCCAGGATACATACCCCCAAAAGAAAAGATGAAGATCATATCTTGGAATATTCATGGACTCAATGGAATCCACAAGTAGGAGGTCATTAGGAATATGATTAGGGATCATAGACCGGAAATTTTTTTGATTCAGGAAACTAAGATGAAGAAGGAGAAAACTGAGTGTATTCTTTTCAGCAAAGGTATGAAGTCAGCTGCCACTAACTCTTCGGGAGCTTCTGGTGGGTTGTTAGTGATTTGGAAGGATATTTTAAAGGTGGATATTATTTTTGATGAAGGAAACATATTTCTTATCCATTTTATCAACACTAAGGACCAGGAAAGCTGGTTTGTGATGAACATCTATGCCACTAACACCAAAAATGGTAGAAAGCACTTCTAGAATAAAATTTGCAACTTGATGCCCTTGATGGGTGGTTCTAAGGGTGTCATAATGGGAGACTTCAAAACTCCTCTAAAGGCTTTAGAGAAGTTTGGCGGGCTCCCCTCAGACTTGGAGAGCAGACAACATCTGGTGGATTTCATCAATGACCTCGCTCTCCTGGATGTGGATTTGGAGGGAGGTAAGTTTACTTGGTTGAATAGAAGAATTGGATCAGAGTGTATTCAGGTTAGGCTAGATAGAGATTTGATCACTATGGACTGGATGACCTCTTACGATTGGAAACTCTCCTCTATGGTTAGACTCGGCTCAGATCATTCCCCGATAACTCTCACTCTTGAGAGCTGCAATAGGAAAAAGGCCTTCCCGTCCAGATTTGAGAAGATGTGGACAACTCATCTAGGTCTATTTGAAAGAATAAAGGACTAGTGGAGCATTGATGTGGAAGGAACTACTATGTACAAAGTGGCTAAGAAACTTAAAAATATTAAAATAGAAATCAGGAAGTGGAACAAAAAGAATTTTGGTGATATTTTTCAAACAAAGGATAGGATAAAGGAGGATCTGATTGGGGTTCAGGAGGAGATTCAAAATGAGGGATATGATGAGGAAAGAATGAAAGTTGAAAAGGTCATTTTGGCTGATCTTCACAACATTGTCAGCAAGGAGGAAATGTTCTGGAGGCAGCGATCTAGATCTGTGTGGCTTAAGGAAGGGGACAAAAACTCAAGATTCTTTCACCTCTCTACTATGAAGCATAGAGCTGCCAATAGAATCAGTCTTATAAAAAAAGGGGATGTGTCCATAAAAGATGATAAGGAGATAGCTTAGGAAGCTATCAATTTTTTCTCTTCCTTTCTCTCTAAAGAGACTAATCTGGGGATTGAGGATCAGAGGAGTATTCTCAATACCATCCCCAGAGTCATTAATTCTAGTCAGAATAGAGCTCTCACAACAATTCCTGAGATGGAGGAAATCAAGGTGGCAGTCTTCTCTTTGCCTACAGAAAAAGCCCCTGGCCCGGATGGATTCCCTATGTTCTTCTTTCAGATGTACTGGGACATTCTTAAAGAGGATCTTGTTAAAGTTGTGCAAGAATTCTTTGGTGCCAAGAGTTTGCTCAAAGAGATTAATGCCACCTTCTTGGCTCTCATTCCTAAAGTCCCAGGTGCAGATTCTTTTGACTCTTTTAGGCCTATTAGCGTTTGCAATTCTCTTTACAAGATCTTTTCTAAAGTGTTAACTACAAGAATGTTAAAAATCCTTTCGGAGATAATTTCCCCGCAATAATCGGGCTTTGTCCCAGGCAGACAAATCCTGGACTCTATTATTGCTATTCATGAGATTATTCACTCTTTAGAGGAAGGAAAAAAGGATGGCTTTTTGCTCAAGCTTGATTTGTCTAAGGCCTATGACAGGGTGGATTGGGTGTTCCTGGATCAGGTTTTGCATAGTTTTGGTTTTAATGACAACATTCAGAAAATTATTTCTCAACTGATCTCCACTCCCACCTTTGTGGTTATGATCAATGGTTCCCCCACAGATTTCTTTAAATCCTCCAGAGGACTCAGGCAAGGGGACCCCCTCTCTCCCATTCTCTTTATTATTTTGGCTGAATGCTTGGGCAGAGTGATCCTTGATAAAAGGAGCAAAGGTGAATTAGTTGGTTTGAAACCCTCATCAGGACCCCTGATCTTCAATCATCAGCAATTTGTGGATGACACCATCCTTGGGGGAGAGGCCTCGGTTAAGGAAGCCAGATAGGTGAAGAACATTCTTAAATCTTATTCTAATGCTACGGGTCAGCTCATTAATTAGAATAAGAGCTTGGTCTATTTTGTCAACACTTCAGAGGGAAGACAGAGGAAAATGGCTAATATATTGGGCTGTGGCATTGGGACCCTTCCGTCCACCTATCTGGGTCTCCCTATGGGGACAAGGCCTAATGGCCAATTTTGGAACAACCTAATTGATAGGTTCTATAGAAAGTTGGCTGGCTGGAAGGGTATCATCTTGAGCCAGGTTGGAAAAGTGCTTCTGATCAATTCTATGCTTCAGAACTTGCCTATCTATGCTCTTAGCCTTTTTTCTATTCCTTCAAAAGTGGCGGCTACTTTAGAAACTATCCAGAAGAAGTTTATGTGGGCTGGTTCGGAAGGTAATAAGAAGTATCCTCTTGTGGCCTGGGATAACATCTGTAAGCCCAAAAAACATGGTGGTTTGGGGATTAGGAACCTGAAGCAGCTCAACAAGGCTCTACAAGCTAAACAGATTTGGAGGATATTCACTTCTAAAGGTGAATGGAGGGACATTCTGGAAAATAAGTATGTGGCAAACAAAAACCTAAAGTAGTTTATTAGCAGAAATGAGGAACCCAAGGGTTTGACAATCTGGAATGGCATTATAAAAACAAAGGATTTAGCTTTTGAGAAGGCGAAATGGAAACTTGGTAATGGCGAAGATATCAAATTTTGGCTTGATGATTGGCTTGGTGTGGGGCCTTTATGGAAATTTGATCAATATAATAGATGGGCAATGTTGTGCATGGAAAGATTTGGATACAGAGTGAGAAACTATAGGGCTAATGAGAACTGGGTGAATTTGACTGAGATTTCCCAGGAGCTCAAACCAGTGATGAACATGATTAGGCTTTGTCCCTTGTCTCAATGCAAGGATGAGCTTGTTTGGGGACCGACTAAGGATGGCATTTACACTGTGGCACTGGGCTATGATACCATGCTGAGGTGTGGTCCTGACCCTGTTTGGGCCAAAGCTTGGTATGCTGGCTTAACCCCCAAAATAAACATTTTCTTTTGGTTATTGCTTCAAAATAGAATTTTGACGATGGACAACCTTATCAAGAGAGGCCACCAAATTCCTAACCGCTGCATTCTTTGTAAAACACATTTGGAAAGTGTCAATCATCTTTTCATTCATTGCCATTTCACAAGGAATATATGGTCTTATTTCTTGGCTTTTTTCAAGCAGACCTGGGTTTCTCCCAATAGCGTTATTGAGCTATTCCAACAATGGAAAAGTGGGGGTGTGGGGGATGTGAGTCAACACTTTTGGGCCTGGTCTCTTCCTCATTTTTGCTGGGGGGTGTGGAAGGAGTGGAACAACCAAATTTTTAGGGATAAAGAAGCAAATGCTAAGGTGGTTTTTCACAAGAGTTTTAATGCTCTGGTCGAAAACTACACTATTATCAAAGGCCATAACCCACTGACCAGCACTATGGAGAAGGATCGTAGTAAGAGGGAGGATTTCTGTTGGTCTCTTCCTCCAGTGGGATGGCATAAAGCCAACTTCAATGGTGCCGCGAAAGGAAACCCTGGTCAGGCTGGGATCGGGGGTATCATTAGAAATGAACAGGGGAAAGGCATAGCGGCTATCTCGGCCCCTTTAGGTGTGCAAACCAACCATGTTGTGGAGGTGACTGCTGCTCACCAAACAATTAAGCTAGCTATGGACATTGGAGTAAGAAACCTATGGCTGGAAGGTGACTCAAAAAACATAATTGATTGCCTCAATGGGAAAAATAGGCCAACTTGGATGACTGCAACCTTGATTAATGAAAGTGTCCAGTTCCTAAAGTTTTTTGAAAGAATCCACATGGCTCATCAGTATAGGGAGGCAAACCATGTTGCTGACAAGTTGGCCAACTGGGCTGTCAAAAACAATGAAGTGAAAAGGTGAATGGAGGGGCAATTAATTCCACTCAAAATCAGGGAATTAATGGAAGGTGAAAGAATCCTGGGCAGATTCAGAAAAATCACAATATAATGATGAAACTTTATGTGTTATGGAATTTGTGCCATGGTATGATGTGGGAGAACATGAGCCAAAGTATGAATCACCTGGATAATATCATCATTGCACGTTAAGGCCTATCTTTGGGTGTACTTCTCAAAATGTGAAGGGAAGGATCAAGAAAATATTTCAAACTAGAATTTTGCCCAATTTTTTGAAGTGCTATGTGACCAAAAGCTTTGTCTGTAGAAAAAGAAGGATAATGGTGGGGGAACACCATAGAAGGGAACCTGAGGATGAGGTCAAGAAATGGTAGAGATGATCAAAGGTGTGGGAGATTTTGAACAAAGGGGACGTGACTTCATTCATTAAAAGACTGCACAGATGGAAACCCTCGGTAACCAAAACAATGGTGAAGAACTGGAAGGAAGGGAGTGTGAAAATTGATGGGGTTGAGTTTAATGTCATGGAGGAGGTCATTTCTAGGGTGATTGGCATACCGATCATGGGGAAGAAATTCTACAGAGATTGTCACATTTATGGTCAGGCTATGGTGAAATTCACCAAAGGAAAAGTGGAGAAGAAGGCCCTTGAGAAAACTGGGACTTACTACTTGCCAAGATCTATCAAACCACTGTGGAGGTTCATGCTGAGAGCAATAATCAAGTACATTACTCTAGACATGAGGTTTGATCGCATATACTACTACCATTTCATGCTTCTCAACCATTTCAGGTCTGGGACTAAAATTTCTATTCCCTTTTATCTCTACTCGTCAATCAATGAAAATATAAATGATTAGAGGGAGAAACCTATAGGTAATCCTACTTTTCATGAAGGATTTTTGTTGTTAATTTATGAGTACTTCAAAGCAAAATCCATAGGAAAAGAAATTAAGCAGGGAAAAGGTGGCATGGAAGAATCTGATGAAGAGCTTGACTCAGGGGGAGAAGAGTATGTTCCTTCTGACACCGAGGAGAGCCAAGACATGCATTCTAATTCGGATGCTAATGCCTTCCCGTATTCCAGAAAAGGGAAAAAGAAGATAAAGAAGGAAAAATAGGTCAAGGAGAAACCGAAACCTAAACACTGCATCGAGGTCTCCTTCGATAGAGATTATGATGAGGAAACAGAAGGAATGGACACAGAGGGTGATAATGCTGAAGCTAAGGTAGATACTTCTGGGGAGGAGGAGGATACTAAGGAGAATAAGAAGGGGAAGAAAAAATTCACCATTAAAATGCCTGCGAACAAGGAAGATGTTACAGATTGTAGTAGGAAATAGAGGAAAAGAAGGAAAATGGATGAGGAGAATAAGGAAGAAGGGAAAGAAGAGAAGGTGAGTGAAGAAGAAGAGGAAGGTTAGGGCAGAGAGGATGATCATATGCAGGGTGCTGATGACCAAGGGACTAACCAGTATGATTGCAAGATAACAGACAAGGAGAAGAGAGTGGTTTGGAGAGACTTTCACAAGGTTTCGGTCAGGATGGGATTACAGAGAGAAATGATGAAAACCCTTGTCAAGGAAAACAAGGAAGGCAAGATTCAAATGGAGGAAATTGTTGACCCTGCCCTTGTGATTCTGAGTGACATTACCAAAGAACCTCCTCAGATGGATGTCCTCAATAATGCTAAAAATAGTGTCATAGACAACTACAGGACAACTAAATGGACTTTCCATGAAATTCAGGAGTTAAAATTTCAGGCGGGACTGCTGGAGAGGGAGGGTAATAGCAGAAAAATTACACTTATGGAGGAGAAGAAAGAGATGGAGAGTAACATGGAGGGAGTGAAGAAAAGAATGCAAAGTTTGGAGGGGACATTACAAAAAATAGCTGAGCAGAGTCATAGCATACTCAAAGCCTCAAATGATAATATAAAAGTCTTGATAAATAAATTTGAGGAACACCGGAGCAACAAGGAGGACTCTCCAAGAAGCAACAAAGATAAAAACATGGAGGAAGGGCCGAGGAAGAGAACAAGGTCAAGTAAAATGAAGAAAGACATGCAAGAACCTGACAAGGATCTGGCTGAACTCAAGGATGCAACGGACAAGGTGTCTGAGCTAGAATTTCAAGTGGCAGAGATCCTCAAAGAGTTCTCTTGAGCTGCTCCCCTATTTTTTTTGGGCCTGGATTGGTTTTTTGCTTTCTATTTCTGGCTTTGTTTCCTGGCTTTAACTGTTTGTTTTACGGTTGGCCTAAGCCTGGACCATTTTTGTTTTGGCTGTAGCTTCTTGGTGAACTTTATCTGCCTTATTACTTTTTATGTTTAATACTGTTTGGGTTTTAGGGCCCCTTTAAAACCTATTTTCCTTAATCAAAAACTTCTCAAACACCATACGAATATGCATCATATGCTCTTCCAATGTCTTACTAAAGATCAAAATATTATCTAGGTACACAATGAAAAACTTACCCAGAAATTCTTTTAGAACCTCGTTCATGAGCCACATGAAAGTGCTCAATGCATTGGTTAGCCCAAAAGGCAAGACTAACCACTCATATAGTCATTCCTTTGTCTTGAAGGCAGTCTTCCATTCATCTCCTTCTCTGATTTGAATCTGGTGATATCCACTCTTCAGATCTATCTTTGAGAAATACACAGCTCCACTCAAATAATCCATAATATCATCCATTCGTGGCAATGGAAACCTATACTTGATTGTGATCTTGTTTATTTCTCTAGAATCTGTACACATCCTCCATTCTTCATTCTTCTTTGGTGCTAATACTTCTGGTACAACACACAGACTTAGGCTCTCCCGAATCAATCCCTTCTGTAACAACTCATGTACTTGTCTGTTCAACTCTTCACTTTCTGCTGGTGTCATTCTGTGTGTTGCCTTGTTTGGCAAACTGGCTCCTGGAATCAAATCCATTTGATGACTAATCTTCCTTACCGGTGGTAATCCATCAGGTACATTATTAGATACAATATCCTGAAACTCATTCAACAAATCTGCAACCTCTACAAGTACATCCTCCACTTCCTCTTTACCAGCTTTTGGAATTAAAGTAAAACACACATGCTCATGCCTCATACCATCTAGGAATTTTCTTCCATCAATAAAATTTATTCTCGCATTACCACATACCTTTTCTTCGGCCTCCTTCAATGGCTTTAGCTTATGTCGCACTCCATCCTTTGTCAGGGAATAGGTATTCACATGACCATCATGTACAACACATTTGTCAAATTGCCACGGTCTACACAACAACATGTGACATGCATCCATAGGTATGATATCACATAGTACCTCATCATGGGACCTACCAATCTTGAACTTTACTAGGCACTGTTCACTGATCATGACCTTGTGGTCATCCTGCACCCAGGCAATCCGATATGGATGTGGGTGTTTCTGTCTCTGGAGCTTCAACTTTTTCACCATCTCTTCTAACACCAAATGTCAGTGCTTCCACTATCAATAATCACATCACAAAATTTACCCTCACACTTGCATTTAGTGTGAAACAGGCTTCTCCTTTGCTCAGGTTCATTCTCACCACTCAACAGGACTCTTTTGTTAATCAACATTTCTCCTCTTTCAGCATCTTTAGAATTTGATGATCTGGCATCTTCATCTACATTTGCAACTCTGGCCTAGCCTTCATTCCTCCTATCCATCCTTCCTTGGTGTTGAGGACATTCAAATGCCCTATGACCTTCTTCTCCACAGTGAAAACATGTTCCACAAAAGCCTCCTCTTCCTTAACCTTGTCCTCTTCCTCTTCCTCTTCCTCTTCCTCTTCCTCTTTGATCTCTATTGTTCTAATCTTGGAAATGATTGGAATTGTTTCCTCTCTGATTTTGACTACTACTGGCCTCATTCTTCTTTTTTAGATCTTCATTTCAGCCTCCATATGACCATCCACTAGATTGTCCACCATGACCTCTTCCATTTTGTCTGCTCTCAAACTTCTTGTTCAGTTTTTCCTCTACTTTTAGGGCAAACTAGTATGCCTCTTCAATACTGTTCATTCGAACCAGATTCAGCTCTTCCTAAATGCTCAACCTCAACCCATTTAGGTAATAGGCAACCTTCTCCTTATCTGCTTCTACATGGCCTGTTCTGATGAGGATTCGATAGAACTCCTCTATATACTCCTGAACAGATCTTCTTGCTTACTTCAAACTTTGCATCTTCTTTAGTAGGTCAAGCTCATAATCAACAGGAATGAACTGCCACTTCAATTTATCCACCATTCGATCCCATCTTGTGATTTTATCTTTCCCTCTTTTATTTATCTCCAATTGAATCTCTTGCCACTAGATCTTCGCATGACCTTTCAGTCTGGCCTTCACAAATTTGACCCTATTAGGATCCTCAATATCTTCATACTCAAAATATTCTTCACATTCATTGATCCAGTCGATCAACTCCTCTGGGTCCAGATTTCCTAAAAATGTAGGAACCTCAATCTTAGGTCTTTTCCCAATCTTGGAAATGGCTCGAAAAAGTCTTTCTTCCTCCTAGTTCACAACTTTGACTTCTCCTTCTTGATCTTCTTCTTCAGCTTCATCCTCGCTTTCGTCTCTGACATTAAGATTCATTCCTCTACGAATCTCCTCTTGCAATACTCACACTTGTCTCTGGAGCACTCTAACCTTAGGTCTTACAACACCAACTTTTCCACCACGTTCCCTTCATGGAGGCATTTCATGATGCATGCTGAAACCCTAACCACGGTTCTGGTGCAAACTGCCTCATAGTCAGTGATCTGTTTACACAGAAACCCTAACTCACGGTCCTGGTGCAAACTGCCTCACAATCGGTGATCTGTTTACACACTCAGGAACTCCTGCTTTGATACCACTTGATGAAAGGTGCTCCCCTTAATACCACAAACACATAACAAAAATAGAGAAACAACAACAATATGCAAGAATAGAAAATTGGCTTCTTATTATCTCCACAAATGTGTAATTACAAACTTTTAGAATTACAATATGAAAAGCCATGTGGGCATTCCCTTACAATATTCTATAGGAAAAAGTCTCGAATCAATACCTAGATCTACTACCAGAACTATCCTAGACAACACTACGAGCCTTCTTTATATAGGCATTTTCCACCACCCGAGAAGGTTCCAGAAATTTAGCCCTTAGGGCCAACCAAACTTAGAATTATTTTATTTTTCAATTTATTAAATCAAAGTTGGCTCAAAATAACTTTTGAAACCCGAACATAAATTTTGAAGGAAAATTATTCCCTGCCATTTCAGGTGACCTGACTTCCAGAGACCATAAGTCATCACCAGTTGACCTGATTGACTATTATAACCCCATTTCAGAAAGACCACGAAGCACTGTACAAGCTTGACTCATGCAAGCGCCTATCACACAAATTCTCGACCTCATCTGAGGCCTCTAAAGCCTTCAAAACTGAGTTCAAAGTTTCTGTACCTTGCTGCCAATATTGAAAATCTTCAATATCTTCAAAACTAGACCTGATCTAGCCATGAAACTTTACTGGCAGGCTGATATGACTGAGATGAACCTCCATGTGTAAAATCAGAACATTCTGAGATCGTATGGCCAACTTACTAAAAACAACAAGTTTCCATAAATAACAGCTCTACACAAGATAACCCTTATTGAATACAAAAATAGAAATATTTTTGGGTGATGCAAGATTGCTCTTACACCCAGGATGCTCCTGCATCACTTGAGCACAAGCACCAATAACATCAAATAATGGAGATAAAGCACAGGCTAGGGCATGACACCAGTAGAATGCGGTCATTTCAGAGAGCATTCATGATCAAATAAAATGCAATGCATTTGAAATTTGCGATCGAATATGATGCCAGAGGCTCGAAAGATGAAGAAATCACATATGAAGAACATGCCATTGGTTCAGTTTTGTAAATTTGTTTTTTGTGTAATTAGTAATTGGTAGATTAAATGTAGATAAAACCTTTATTAGTTTAATTATCATGTTATTATCATATCAGATAAAGTATGTTTAAGAATTTTTGGGACTGGTCCTTTTGCGTGTATTAAACACAATAGAATTTTTAGCATATTATTATCAATCTATTTCTTTGTTCTAAACACGCCATTGGTTCAGTTTTGTAGATTTGTTTTTTGTGTTAAATGCATTTTTCATGAGGAGGGGTCTTGTTCTGAGGAGATTGATGAAGATTGTGCACCTCAAAAACCAATTCATAAGGTACCAATCCATGTTTCCTATTCGCTTATATTTTTGGTTTAGTAAATCTCCTTATAAGTTTCATGTCCTTTCTTTTGATTACTATGGATGAGATATATATCTTACATTTAACATTCAACTTCTTTACATTTTAGAACATGTAGTGTGTTTTTTGAGGATTTTACCAAATCAACTTTTAACATAAACCAAAAAAACCAAACTGATATCTTGCCCTTGCAACGTGACAAAATATTTGCATTTGACCAATAACTGCAAGCAATTGAATGATAAATCCACATACCCGTATCTTTGTAAAATACCTGGAACATCAAAAAGATGGCTAAGTGGTTGCCACCATGATTTTTATCTACTGAATATGGGAAATAAAAACACCAAAAGGAATCAAATAGAAAACATGATTGGTCATTTCAGAGAGCATTTATGATCAAATAAAATGCAATGCCTTCTCTCGCTCTCGATCAGCTTTCACCCGCTCATTTTCTCCCACTCCTTTTCTCTACAATCGAAATAAAAATGATTTGGCCATTTCAAAACAATGAATTGATATCCTTGAGAACAGGCACCAATAACATCAACTATTTTGATCTGTGGGTACCCTAATGTTGGCAAGAGTTCTTTTATTAATAAGATTACTCTGCAAGCTTGAATAAGTGATATATTTTGGCAAATGAAGAGTGGAAAGATGATGATGTTCCTGAGATCATGGATGGACACAATGTTACAGATAGAATGGGAAGACATCTTTCGAGCCTGGCCCTGGATCCTTCGACAGTTGGGGTAGGATCGAGATCTAGGCTAAAAAGATGTCTTCCTTTTTGTTGAGGAATATAGGCTCTGCTGTTGCAACAATGAAAGACTATGATGTACATATCACAACAACTAGGAAACATAAATGTAAACATCATGGTCACAATTTTTTGGAGACACAATATAATTGAGTGCTATTCCTAGATGATGCAAAGCAACCACTACTTTGCATCGTCTCAGAAAACCACTCAATTATGTTGTGTCTCCAAAAAATTGTGACCATGATGCCTACATTTATGTTTCTTAGCTGTTGTGTCCTAGGACCCCTTATGACCCTTTACGACCATTTATGATCCCTAAGAATACATCTTAGAGGTCTTAAAATGTCGTAAAGGGTCATAAGAGGCTCCTAGGAGGGGCTAGGTGAGCTTCCACCTTCACGTGGTTGGCCCTGTTAAGTAGAGAATGTTAAACTATTCTCGAAACAAAGAGAAGCTCAATAATTTAAGGTCTCAGTCCACGGAGATGCTGAAAAAATGACGAGAATCAATGATGGAGAGTTTTTAGATTTTGAGAAGACGTATATGGAGTGGAGGCTAGATTGAGTACCAGTGCAGAGATGATGATTCAGTAACCTACATCTATAAAACCTTCACAATTATCCCTTCTTTGGCCTCCACTCATTCCTCTTCTTGAAAATAGTTATCTAGAAACTTTGGATAGTGTTTTCTCATCCATGCACGAAATGTGCTAGTGATCATATAAAATTACTTTAGGCCTCTAGTATTGATGAGATGTACAAATGTAAAATGTTTTTGCGAGATTGTGATCAATTTCTACAGTGTACATAAATGCAAGGCGGTGATTATTCTTGATGATCGACAGGTAGCTAGGACTAAAGATAACATAGCTCAAGAGACCATCATAGGTTGTCTCTTTCTTCGGTCTATATTATTGACAGAATGTTTTACCTTTCATTAGCTCATCAAATCTGGGGATTTGAAAGAATTTAATAGAATATTTTCATGACAATGTATATTATTTAAGTTGATATTGCATGGATTTATCTACTTCGCACACCTGTATACTATGAAGACGACGATAAAGAAGCATCTCCTCCCATGGCAATGCTTCTTTATCATCGTCCTCATAGTCTACAAGTGCGTGAAGTAGATAAATTCATGCAACATCAACTTAAATAATATACGTTGTCATGAAAATATTCTATTAAATTCTTTCAAATCCCCAGATTTGATGAGCTAGTGAAAGGTGAAACATTCTGTCAATAATATAGACTGAAGAAAGAGACAACCTATGATGGTCTCTTGAGCTATGTTAACTTTAATGTGCCTATTCGTCAATTTTTTGACAATTCATAATTAATTCCAATAGAAGCGCTATGCATTTGACAGACAAAATGTCAAAAAAAAATAATTTACTACATTTCATGCGACAGTAATGCTATACGTTCGACAGGGATACTTGTCGAAGAATAATGTAGAACTATCGCTATTCCAACAGTTTAAGTGTCGTAAAGAGAAAATATTCGATAGAAGTTTTGACAGTGAGGCCATATCACCGACAGGTAGATCTGTCAGAATATGATGCTAACTGTCGGTATTCGGATAGGTCTTGTTATCGGATTCTGATGGATGAACCGTAGGAAATGCCATTTCGAAGCTGTTGTCATTTGCAACTTTTTGACATGAGATGGTGTCAGTAAATTGACAGTTAGGTCTTTTGTCGTAATCTTCTACGCAAAAATGATGATAGACTCATGTGTCAAAATTCTGACAAATGAGTGTTGCAAATCCGACAAACGGCCGTCGAAATTTGGCCCCAAATGTAGTAGTGTTTCTTCCCTAAGAAAATATTATTTACTAAAAATTTGGCTTGATACATCTCACCAAGATTCTTTTGTAGCTTCTTTGTAGATGATTCTTCATGGACATTGATTAAAATAGAGTTTTCAAGGCACAATCTAAGTATACCCATGAATTTTCAACCCATAGCATCATATTTAATAGCCTTAGCCACATCTATAGTCTCATGACATTTTGTTCAACAACATACCTTAGATCTTGATCTATTAATAGATCCTCTATCTTTAACTTCCACATTTTAAAACTACTTCCTAAAAATTTCTCCACCTCTATTCTATTAGAGTAGTAAGTTTTTTTTCTTATCAATTAAATCATATTGATTTAATTATTAAGTCACATATTACCTCTTTCTTTACTTAAGCTAAACTTTAGACATGTAATGATTAATTATTATTATGCAACATATGTTTCCTTTTAAGGTTTTGATCTCCTTTTATAAGGATTGGTCTCTCTTGTAATCACAATACATTCATTTTTATTTTATAACAACTTTTATTTTTGCACATCAAGAATGTCTCCTCTTTCATGGATCCTCGCATTCAGGCCTCCATAGATTTTTCTTCTCTCTTTCTATGATAGGTGTTTGCATGTAGGTGTTCTTGGGAGTTGTGGGTTATTTTCTCATCAACTCCAATATATTCTCCTTAACAAACTTTCCATCTAAAAATTTATACAACAAGATCACAAAGTATCTCCTACACTAGCTCCCACTCAAATTTAGATTAGCTCAAAAAATTCCAACAATTCAAAATTGAAACCAAAGGTTAGTCAAGGAAGTTGTTCCACTACCTTAAGTTATCCTCTCAAGGATAACCCAACTTCCAACAATTTCCACATAACCCAATTAAAATTTCTAGCAAGAGAATAGATTAGTCAAGAGAGTAGATTAGTCAAGAGAATAGACAACATACCCACAAAAATGTGACATAAGATATACACTATGAAAACCCTCATGAGGGAAAAACTCATCCTCCAAAAGCATCCATCATCCATGTATTATTCAACAATGCAACATTAAAATACATTCATTCAATTCTTCAAAGCACCAACCATCAACAAGCACTCCATGTGAACAAGAAAGTAACCACACATCTGTTGCCATGCTTCTGACCTCCACAATTTCAAACCTCACTTACCTCAACAACTGCCCTTGTGGTTGCTTCTATAGGAGCATGCTCCCACAAAACCACCAAGAGGTATTACATAAACCATATGCTAGCTAACCCCTTGAACCCACATTTAATATTGGGTACTTTATTAATTTTCTTTCTCCAATATTAAATAATCACATCAATATAATATTAAAATACAACATCAAGTGGCCTCAAGAATATTTGAAACTAAACTCTACACATTGCATGATATAACATGTACAACTTCAAACTTACATTATAACATGTTTTATTTTAAAAATATCTATGATATATAATTATTAAAAATCATTAAAAAAAAAGAAGAAATTATCCCCTAAACATATAAAATTCCCCAAAATGTATTAAACAAAGAATTTATCTGAATTATCTTAAATAAAATAAAATATTAAAAAGATAATATATATAATATTTAATAATATAAATATACATATATGAATATTAAATATTGAAAATCACACATAGATAAAAATATAAATTAAACATAATTATATAAATTTTATTTATTGTAAATAAATGTCTATTAAAATAATTATTAATGAATTAATTATACTAAAGCTTGATTTTATCTTATTATAAATTTATGAATATAATAATTTTTTATTATTCTAACCTCTTCATAGTTTTAATTGATTTAAACTCAATGAAACCATTTTCAATTAAATATAATATTGTTTCACTTTATATTATACTCACTCAACACTTTTCATGACCTTGATAAGAGCACTAAATAATGTTCACAAAATTCAATATTATTTGTAAAATAAAAATTATATCTTAAAATGTGATTATAGTTAATTAAAATATGTAATAAATATTTAGATGAATAAAATAAATATATATTTTATTTATTTAGTATATACAAACAAATTAGTTTTTAAAATAATAATAAATAGTTATTTCAATGTGAACAATAATCCTAGTACTAGCAGAGTCCATAACTAAGAGTTAATGTAAGACAACAAGAAATGTAAAGGAGCCAAGTAATATGATTGAAGGAAAAGAATTGGTAGATTGCACAAAAGGTAAGGGAAAGGAAAATACCCCCTATCAAGTGCTTGACAAGAATAAATAAGACAAGGATTTTAGAGCAATGATCAATGGTATTAATCAAAATAGGGTATGAAAATCTACGTGTTCATATAAAACACTCAATTTATCAAGCTTGAAAAGGGGGTGTAATCATTGGCCTAACAATTATAATCAAAACAAAACTCTACTGTTAAAAAAGGTAAAGCAAGATTAGATCCTTAAAGTTTCAACATCATCTACAAGAACAAATGTGACTCCCTTAAGTCTCAAGCCCCTAATCAAGTTTGCATCCTTTTCCATAAAAAAATTAGACATGGTCAAGTTGATGACTCACCTAGGCACTTGTGCCTTCATCAAATGGGTCAAGGATTGGATTGCTAAGTCCGAAGTGAATAACTAGTGTCTTAAGAAGTGAATATTTCACATTAAGATAAAATATTTTCTTAGGGGTGTCTTTCTGATTGAATAGTCCTCTAGGGATCATAAATAAATGATAGAAAAATGGGCTATATCTAATGGATGTCATTGGATTCCAAGAATATTGTAGTTTATATGGGGTAATATAGTTGATTCCTATAGTCTAAAAAATGGATGGCATTGGTTTCTATCTAAAGGACTACAAACCAAACTTTAATAGGTTAATCATGCAATATGGAATTTGTCGATGTGGGTTGGACTTTATGTCCCCTCAAAATATTAGGATATTGGAAGCCTAAACTAATAGGAGAGTAGATTGAAACCTTGAAAAAGGTTGATGATAAGGTGAAGAATGGTTTTTAAATGTATATAAGTGTGTGTGTGTAGGTTGATGATTAGGTGGAGAATGGTTTGAGAGAGAGAGAGACCATCAATTTGAACACTCTCAACGTAGAGGAGCTAGAGATAAGATCAAAATAAAGATTCTAGAAATAAAAAATTTAAGATTGAAAATTAAGGTACCTTTTAAATGTGTAAGGAAATTAAGGTAGTGGAACAACTTCCTACACTAACCTTGAGAGGAGGTACATGTAAAAACTTTCTCATACCTTTATAACAATTATATAACGTTAACAAAACTAACATAAATAATGTCCATACCAAAACATAGTAATTTAAATGGGGAAAATTCTTTCAGGACCCCACATTCCAAAAGTTGTCCAATATATTATTCAAAATTTAATAACATATAATAATATAATTGAAAATAAAGATTCTCATAGGTTTGTTACCAACTGGATATGTGGAGGTAATTAAATATCTATAATACTCTTACATACACCCTCCATCCCATGCACCTAATGTAAAGGAGATACAATACATGAAATCATTAACTAGTATTACAAAACCATGGGCTAAAAATCACTTATAAAGTGACACCAATCTTATTACCAATCAAATATGGCCTATAATGTGTAAAAAAATGCACCATCACATGAAACTCCTTTTTACGTCTTATTTGTACATTCATCATGTTTTTACATTTCCTATTTCAGAAGATCCAACTTCTAGAGGCCATAACTTTTGAACTAGGTGTCCAATTGACTAATTGATTGAAGTGTCAAAAACCTTGCAACATGTTCTATCAAGCTATCACTAGATATAATGGTTACATAAACATTCAATCCATTTCATGGCCTCTAAATCCTAAAATTGACTTCATAAAATTTCTTAAGTGACTTCAAAAATAGAAACTTTAACATCATCAAATGTAGACATGATCTTGCAACAAAAATGTACCTGTATGCTTATCTAGAACATTTGAACCTTTCAAGAATGTTAAGGATAAATATGTGCTCAATTTTAAACTTAATATAAATAGTAATTATATGTAAATGCAAGGTTGCGACACATTTTCTTAACAATATTCCACTTCTACAACACCTTGCAAGAGCAAAGGGAGTATCTAAACAATAATTTAATTACTAGGGGATATTAGATGCATAGACTTAGAATACCATCTAAAATTATTTTTGCTTGTATCCCTGTTAATGAATCTAAAAAATTCATTAAAGTATCTACCTTAACTAGCTTCATCTTATCATCCTCAACCATATCTTTGAAAAAATGATACTAAACATCAATGTGTTTGGTCCTGACATGAAATGTCAGTTGCTTTGCTAGGAAAATAACACTTTAACTATCATGATAAAATTTCACTACTCCTTACTTTACTCCAATAGATGAATACTATCTCTTAGGCCAAATGACTTCTAAACAAGTGTGAGTAGCCACCATATACTCAACTTTAGTAATAGACAAAGCAACCATAACCTATCACTTACTCATCTGACTGATTGCACCACAAAATAAGGTAAACACATAAGCACTAGTGGATATTCTAATAATAAAATCACCTACCCAATTTGAATCTACATAGCCATAAATATCAAGGGAAACTTTATCTCCTATCTTATTACCATGATAATATAAGGAACACTTTGAGCCACCCTTCAAATATCTGAAAACTCTTTTAACTGCATCCCAATAAAATCAAGAAATGTTAGAAATATATATGGAAAGAACTCCCACTACTTGGGAAATCTTTGGTCTAGTACAAACCATAACATACATCAAACTTCCAACTACACTCTAATTATAAGGTACTCTACTTATGTCTTCCATCTCTAATGCAGATGTAGGATAATTTGAAATGGAAAACTCCATTCCAACTATAAAAGAAACACATAATGGTGTACAATATTACATGTTGAACCTCTATAAAAATAAGTTCAAATACTTACTATGGCTTATTTGTATCCTTTTCTTTACTCTTTCTTCTAATTTCCATCTCAAGAATGTGTTTAGATGCACCAAGATCTTTAGCTATAAATTTAGTTACAAGTTGAGACTTTAGTTCTAAAATCATACCTTTCCCTATTACCAATGAATAACATATTCTCAACATATAATGTAATGTATAAGAAATTATCACCATCAAATTAATAATAAGCACAATTATCTGATTTAGATAGCTCAAATCCCAAACCCAACACATATATATTGAATTTCTTGTATCACATCCTAGGACTCTTCTTAAGGACATACAAAGATTCTTAAATTTATAAACCAAATTAATTTTACCTTTTACCACATAGTGCTCCACCTATGTCATATAAATATCCTCCTCCAAATCACCATGAAGGAAAGAAGTTTTGACATCCCTTTTCTCAACCTCTAAATCATAAAAAGAAACAACAAAAAGAAAAAATATAATGGATATAATTTTTGAAATAGGAGAAAATATCTCACCACATTCAACACTCTCATCCTGGCAGTAGCATTTCATAACCAAACTTTCAATTTATACTTCACAATGCCTCATTTATACTTCTCAATGCTTCCATTTGAACCAATCTTTTTCTTGAACACTCATATGCAACTAATAGGTTTTTTTCCTTCAAGAAATGATACAAGATCTCATGTTTCATTATTAATCAAAGCTATCATTTATTCATCCATAGTAATTTTCTAGATTTTTTTCTCATTCATACTTAATGCCTCTTCTACAAATCTAGGTCAATCTGCACTTATATCAAAGCATAAATGCATCTACAATCATAAAGAGAATATATTTTAGGTGATTGTTTATACCTTGTAGACCTTTGAACAAGTTGATCTAGAGTTTCTTCCCCATCTTATAAAGATTCAAAGCTTGACAATCTATCCTCAACTTCTCATCTATCTAGGGCTCTTGATTCAAGTTTCTTAGGCGTAGGAGGTGGTGGAATCACATCTTCCTTTTTGGTTTATTCTAATTGCAATGTAACATGAGGGTTAGTTTCTCTAAAAACAACACTTCTACTATGTATCACATTTTGTGCAATGGGGTTTGAAAGTTTACATCCTTTCACATCAAAATTGTATTTGATGAAGATACATTTCACAACCTTTTCCTCCAACCTTTTTCGCTTCTCCTTTGGCACATATGCATATGCCTTACAACCCAAAATCTAAGATGTCTTTATGTAGGCTTATGACCTGACCATGCCTCCATAGGTGTTTTTTTTTATCAATAATAGTTGATGTCGGAGATCTCTTAATCAAGTAGCAAGTAGTAGCAATAACTTCAACCCAAAACCTTTATTCTAGGCCAACATTGCAAGCATACTCCTCTCCTTCTCCATCAACATAGTGTTCATCCTTTTGTGACTCCATTCTTCTATGGAGAATAATTAATTTTTCTTATGACTATAAATGCCACAATCCTTAGAATCTATCAAAATCATTAGATAAAAATTGAACGCCATTATCAATCCTCAAACATTTTATTTCCATTCCATTCTGTAACTCAATTATTATTTTAATTTTTTTTCAATCAATTAAAAATGTCATATTTACTCTTTATAAAGTGTACTCACACCCTTATAATATAATTATTGATAATTAAAATGTGATATGTAGATTTCTCAATGGAAGAAACAACTACCTAACCAAACATGTTAAAATGAATAAGATCAAACACACCACAAGATTTACGAGAGCTCAAGTAAAACTAAATGCAGTTTTGTTTTCCATAAATGCAATGCTCATAGAAGTAAAAATCAAGATTAAAATCATTCAAACATTCAACAAGGTTTTTATTTTTCATGATCCTTAGACCCTTATCTCCAATGTGGCAAAGTCTTTGGAGCCATAACATAGTCTTATCTATAGGTAACTTTGATTCAAAAGAAAAAGAACACTAAGGTACCCAAAATCTATCACTATGTGTTGAAGGTGAAACTCTCACATTTTCCAATGAATTATCTACATATTTGGTCTTTAAAGAAGTATTTTTACACTCAACAATGTATGTATCTAGCTTATATAATGTGTTTATTTGACACCTCTAGCAATCACCATAGCACATCTCACCATTTTGCATTGAGCATCAAAAAAGACTGCCCGCATACCCAAATCTATTAGCTTGTTCACAAATAAAAAATTTCATTTTAGACCATGGAGATGGACAAGTGCAAGAAGTTGGGTCCACTTATGGTGGAATTTTAATACTTTGCCAAATTTGTAAAGTCGTGTGCAACAAAATAGGGTACAACATAGAATGAATGGGTTCTCATTTAGCTTCAACCTTGAGCCTAAAATTTTAGAAATGAGATCATGTTTAAAATGAAATAGGATCTCATTTTAAATGGAATGGGATCTTGTTTCAAAAGGGGATCATATTTCATAAAAATATTATTTTTGTAAGAAAACCCTCCATCAAGTCATTTATTTGTTATATTTTTAAAAATGAAAAATGAGGTCACATTTACTAAACAAGATCCCATTTCTAAAATTTGAATTTTAGGCCCACTTTTGGCATTGGTTTTTGGTTTGTAAATAGGCTTCTGTAGCTGAAACATAGCCTTGAATTTGGTTTGACCTGCAACTTGAAGGCTATGTTAGTGTCCATATAAAAAAGAAATATATCTGAAGATGTTTTCTATAGAATATTTTTAAAAGACAAAAACCCATTATAGATGAGACTATGTAGATTCCAATATGCATTTTTTTGTTAAATTGGGTTGATTTTTCCTTTCCTCAAACAATTTATACTGAAACAAGTCCACAAAACTAAAATAATAGGCTTTCTTATCATTTTAATAACTTTTTTTTATTTTACTTGTCTTGAAAAAAAAATGGCATCAAACGAGAGACAATTATATTCACTTTAAAAAATTAAAAAAGAAGAAGTTTAGGTCAAGTTGTGCTATCCGTACAGCAGGGGTTTTAATATCAACAATTGCACCCCATACAAATTTAATAAAAAATAAAAAATATATATATAATATATAAAAATATTGTCATCAATCTTTAGTGTGTTACAAATGTTTTCCCAAAAGGATTTAGGAAAATACTTTCATTTAGGTCAAATTATGCTTGTCGTACATAGGCATGGTATGGTCCTAAAAAGTGAGTTTTAAGAAGTGGTTTTTAGTAATTACCTATTGAAAATAAGTTTAAGTCATCGATGCTTTTAAATAAATTATATATTTGGAAAGTAGAATTTGAGTACTACAATTCCTTTTACTAACTTTTCTGAGATTCAATCTCTAAATGCTTCCAATTTTTAGGTCAATGGGGATGAATTTGCAAAAATAGAGGAAACACATCCACTTTTTGGCCAAAAAGTGGACTCAACTTCTTGCTAGCACCTAGAGGCACTACACCATTAATCTCTCTTATTCTACTATCAAGAAACCTAATGTTAACTTTGCCATGACTAACAATATTTAAATAAGAATTATCACCCAAGTACACCTTACCTCCATCAAATTTTTTATATCTAGAAAACCAATCTTTACTAGAGGTCATATGAAAATATGCACATGCATAAATTAACCATGCATCATCACAAGCATTATTTACCAAAGTTACAATGAATGCATCACCGTCTTTCTTATCAAACTCAAAAACCAAGTCAGATGTCTTATTATGCTTCTTTTCTTTTGTTTAATCCTTACAGAGGTCTCCAGGCTTACCACAATTCCAACAAATAACTTTGGACTTTCCAAGAGATTTGGATTTGCCATTAGATTTGGATTTATTACACTTCTCATTCTTATTTCCTTTTCTTAGGTCTTCCACCAACAATTAGGTCCTCCTTAGCATTGACTAATATCTTCCTCCTCATCTCTTTGAAAAGAGAATGCATCACATATTTAGTCTTCAAAATAATATAAGTAATATTAATGGAAATAATAAGAGAATCTCACAAATTAGGCAAAGAACGAAGCAAGATGTAACCTTTATCCTACTCTTCCAGCTTGACACCAACAAATTCCAATTGAGTGTTAGTGTAGGTTATTATTTTACCTTATGTTAGGGAGTATTTATTTTCCTACACATATTCTTAAGCTTTCTTAGGTTATCTTATAATGGTTAGGAGGAGGACATATGACATAATCCTACAATTACAAGTGTCATTCACAACCACCTCTGGGTAGTTAAATGTCACACCCTCTTTTGGATTTATTTGCCACCTTTCCATTACCATTTACTTGTTTTTACGTAAGTTGGCATAACTATGTATTTGGAATTTACCAAGTAGGTAAAAATTCCTCCTATTTTGGGCTATAGGGATTTATTATTTGTCTTGGTATTATTTACCTCTCTTTTGCTATATATCATCTCTCACCTCTCCCTACGTTGAGGTGATCACTAGCTCAGATAATGAGTCTAGTTTAGTTATAGGAGAGTCTCAAGTTTTGTTCATCTCTAGATTCAGTCTTGCTTTCCTTCAGTCATTTTGATCTTGGGCGGTTTCACAACTAAATCTAACATGGTACTAAAGCTAGTTGTTAGTTCTAGGTTAGCATTCTTTTAGGAATCTAAAATCATTTCATTCTTAAAAGCATAGTGTGATGTATTGCCTCCAATGATAGCATCAATAATCTAAAATGCTTGAAGAAATTATAGCTTCTAGTGGGGTTCCTGTCTCTTTCCTTTTAGTGAAAATATTTTTGGAGCTTCTTGGAGGAAGTCTAATCTCATCATTGAGTTTAGAACATCCAAGAAAGTCAGAATTATCTTTTGGATTGCCTAGATTAGACACCGGATGTGAATTTGGTGAAGGTTTGAAACAAAGCTTTCATCACCAGAACCAGAGGGTACTTGATCTCTCAGGGCATTTTGAGGCCAAATAGAGTGTTCCATTGTGTCTAGAAGGCCCAAAAATGCTAAGATTGACTGCAAACTTATCATTTTTTGAGACATTCAAATTTGAAGCAAATTTTTTTAGTAGATGAACCTAATGGCCCACTTGCCCAATACAGTACGATATTATTTTTTTTTGAAAAAAAAAGAAATATTTTGAAAACTTTTATTGTGAATTTTTTGTAAATAGATTTTATTATTGTTGAAAAAGTTTATTAAAAACTTTTTCAAAATTTTTATGTTTAGTATAAACTTTATTATTAAATTTTCTTTGTTTTTTTAAAGTGCCTACACTTTAAAACATTGGAAATAATTCAAACATTGTACCAACATCTGTGACTTCAACCTTTGTGCCAATAGTTTTGATATTCATGTCAAATTTGGAGAAGAGCTAATTTTAGTTGGCAATGATTAATTTTGGTTGAGCTTCAAAACTGATTGGAAGTTTTCGAAACTTGGTTGACTTCCAAATTAAGTAGGATTTTTCTAAATTTTACAAAGGCAGACTTTGCAATTTTTTATCCTCTCACCATTGAAGTTTTCAATTTTGCACTCAAATTTCAAAAGACTCGTTCTCATTTGTACGAAGGTATTTTCTTGCACTTTTTTTTATTTGGGGCAAAATTTTGTGTTCTTCACAGTGGTGTGATTTTTTTCTCAAATGATCCCAATTTTCAAGAAATTTAGTTTTCTCATCAAATCTGAATGGCAATCCCCATAGTTTAAACTTTAAATGTATGTAACTTTTAGATATGACCTCGAATTGAGGTGATTTTTTTTTGAGAGCTACACATTGGTGTTAGTTTGCGATTCTCATTCTAAGATTTAATTATAGTTTTAGTATTTGAGTCCACATTTGGATATTGTAAAACTCTGGAAAATAACTCCAGCATTGTAAATGCACTAATTTATAAAGTACTAGAATCATTTTTTTGTTGGGGAGGTTCTTTATTGAGTGAAAAGGGGGGTCTCTCTTTTGGTGTGTGTGTGTGTGTTTTTCTTTTTCTTTTGCTCTTATTTTCTTGTACATATGGATCATTTCAAGGTTCCTTTTCTTACATCATATAATGATACAACTTGGCATAAGCATGCATGGAATGCACTAATGTAGCTTGGGTACACTCCATATGCTAAATAAAAAGTAGACAAACCTAAAAATGATAAGAAAATCTAAATTGGATGCTTGAACAAATGAAATCTCTTGGATGTCTTCGTAGTTTTGTTTCCCTTGATCTTATGTTTCAAATTAAAGAGTCTACAAATTTACATGAATCATGGGAAAAGTTAAAAACATTATATAGTACAACTAATAAAGTTAGAGGCTATCAGATTAACAATGATTTGATGAGCCTTGATCCAAGGAATTTTGACAACATCCAGGATTTCATAACTAAAGTTAATGATTTGAGAGCACAATATAAAGAATGTGGCATTAATAAAAATGACATTCAATTGGTATACAATGTATTGAACAAACTCAGTCTTGAATATGCCTATTTTATTTCTAGCTTTCATACTCACAAGCAAACAATGGGATCGACCTATTTTAAGCCTTAATTTGCATCTTTTTCTAAGATGTTGATACATGAACAACACAAAATTAATTTATATGGGACTCATTAAGCCATCAAATAATCAAGCCTTATTGTCTTGTTAGCCTAAGGTTCAGAAATAGTCAAAACATTTTGATAAGAAACTGAAGAATTTGAAGAAAAACCCAAATATTGATCAAGCACAACATGAGTCATTTTCAAAAGATGATTCATTTAAGAAGGATAAGTCTACTTTTGCATTTTACAAAAGGATTATATGTAAAGAACATTCCTATTATAAGAAGGATATTGATGAGCTGAAACATCTTCTTAAAAAGAACAATATTGATCTTCCTTCTATAATGTCCAAGTTAGCTTATTCTTCACATTCAAAATAGTCAAGATCTACTAAGGTAAAAGGTCATGCATTACTTGCTGAACTAAATTAGATAAAACTAAAGGTAAAGCCCTTTGTTCTTCTACAAGTTTTCAATTAGGGAGATGAATCCTAGATTTTGGAGCTTCTCATCATATGGCTTGTACACAATCTATGTTCTCTTCTTTTGAGCCTTATGTTATGTTGACTATTATGATGGGAAACAACACTTGTATGAGTTTTATTTGGAAAGGTTATATTGATATTGAGTATGGAACCTTCAATGATATTTTGTGTGTACATAATCTATCAAACAATCTTCTTTCCATCTATCAGATCACGCATGGTGGAACAGGGAATACTATGGAATTCACACCTGATTCAGTTATCATTAGAGACTCAAAAAGAAGAGAGATAATTTCTACTAGGATGGTTGATCATGCATCTCAATTATATACCTTTTTAGACTATGCACCTGATGATGGTTCTAATCCTTTTTCTATTGATCACACTCCTAGTGTGAATTGTGATATTGAGCAGAACTTTGCTTACATGAACTTGGGTATTCTCACATTAGATCCATCTATTGATCCTTGCATTCCTTCTCCTAAATATAATGTTTCTTTTTAGGATACTTGTGTTTCTACATTCATGGCTACTTATGATTTGGTGTAGTCACAAATACATCATCTTCTAGATCCATTTCATTGGTATGACTACTTGACAGACATTGCACGTTTATTTTTGAAGTCTCATATTTTAGACTTGGGAGACACTATTCATGTCAGTCATCTTCTCTTTGATGGATTAAATTCTTATTTAGTTATTTTTGAGGAACCTTTGGATCATAAATTGTTCATTCCCCACATCATCATTCATCACAGTTTAATATGAACATTGATTCTTTTGACCAACATTTGGCAAATGTGTATTTATCTTTAGAGGAGACACTTGAGTCTTTGGATCTTCAACATACATCTCTAGTGGTTTTTGGATTTTCATCTTCATCTGTGTTGTTGAGAACACCTGATTTGAATGTGACAAATTTCAACATCAACACGAAGACACACGAGCAACATTCAGAGACTTCATACATTTTTCACTTTCTTCCTTCACATTCCTTTCAAGAATGGGAAGATGTTCTTCATACACCTTAGGGGAGGAACATTGTTTGACGATCATGGTCCATTTCTTACATCCTATTTTAAGAAACAACTATTATTTATTACTTGTAGGAAGGTTGCATAGTCCTTATCCTTTCTTTTTTGAAGGGGATTTCTTCCTTGCATGGAATTTTTTCTTGTTTCAGGAAACTTGTTTTCTTTTCTCTCTTTTGGGGAGGAGTTTTGTCCCACTAGGTTTTCTCCTTTCCTTTATTTGTGAGAGATTGTTTTGTACATGGCTACCTAACATGGACTTGTAGTCACGATCTATCTTTGTATGTGTCACCCACCTAAGCTACACTTAAGGGGGGTTGTTAGTGTAAATTATTATTCTACCTTATGTTAGGCAATATTTATGTTCCTACATATATTATTAAGGTTTCTTAGGTTATATTAGAATGGTTAGAAGGGGGACATATGACATAATCCTAGAATTACAAGTGTCATTCAAACATAACTTTGGGTAGTTGAATGTCTCACCCTTGTTTGGATTTGTTTACCACATCTCTATAACCATTTACTTATTTTTACCTAAGTTGACATAACCATGTATTTGGGATTTACCAAGTAGGTAAAACTTCCTCCTATTTTGGGCTATAGAGAGTTATTATTCCTCTTGGTTTTAGTCACCCCACTTTTTCTATATATACAACCCTCACCTCTCCCTATGCTAAGGTGATCACTAGATTAAATTATGATTCTATCTCAGTGCTAGGAGAGTGTTGAGTTTGGTTCATCTCTGAATTCAGTCTTTCTTTACTTCAATCATTTTGATCTTGGGTGGCTTCATAACTAAATATAACATCGAGCCACCAACATATTGAATGCTTACAAGTGGTCTATAATTTATCCACCTTCCATTCTCAAAAAATATAGTTTCTTCCCTAAGAAAATCCTATTTACTAAAAAAATGGCTTGATACATCTCACCAAGATTCTTCCATACCTTCTTTGCATAGGACTCTTCATGGATGTTGATTTGATCATATTTTGCAAGGAAAAATCTAAGTATACCCATGGAATTATAGTTCATAACATTATATTTAACATTCCTGGCCAGATCTGTAGGTCCCAAGATATTCTCATCAAAAAAATTCCATAGATCTTGAGCAATTAAGAGATCCTCTATATTCAGCTTCCGAATTTTAAAATTATTTCCTTAAAATTTCTCCATCTCTATTATCTTTGATGATATTTCCATCTAAAAATTTCTACAACAAGATCACAAAGTGTCTCCTATACAAGCTCCCACTCAAATTTAAATATAGTTAAAAAAACCCAACAATTAAAAATTGAAACCAAAGGTGATTAGGCTCTGATACCACTTATTAAATAAATTAATGTAGCAGAACAACTTCCTAGACTAACCTTGAGACTGGGGTCATGTAAAAAATGTAAAGAAACTTGCATTGACATATGACAATGTCCACATAACCTAATTAAGATTTCAAGTAAATAAACTTTTCAAATCGACATGTAAGAGAATAGACATCATACCCACAAAAATGTGACACAAGATATCCCTTAGGAAGATCCTCGTGAGGGAAAAACCTAGCCTCCAAAAGAATCCATCATCCATGCATTATTCAAAAATGCAACCTTACAATGCATCTATTAAACCCTTCAAATTACCAACCATCAACAAGTGCTCGATGTGAATAAGAAAACAACCACATATCCCATGCCGTGCTCCTAACCTCAACAAATTTTACACTTGGCTTACCTTAAAAACTACCCTTGTGGCTGATTTTATGAGAGAAAGCTCCTACAAAACCACCAAGGGGTATTCCATAAGCCATGTACTAGATAACCCCTTGACCCCACATTTAATATTGGTTGCTTTATAAATTTATTTCCCCAGTATTAAATAATTATATCAATATAATATTATAATATTACAATACAACATCAAGCGGCCTCGAGAATATTTCAAAATAATCTCTGCATATTGTACATCCATCTAGGTTCTCCTAGGTGCAACATGTACATAATAAATAAAATATTATAATAATAAACATTATTATGCAAGGTGTACAACACCTATTTTCCAATATTCTCCCAATTATTTTATACATTGTATAAGGGCCAATAAGTAGCCAAAAAAAAAACAAGATAACAATCCCTTTGGCTATATGTACCATAATGAATTAAAGTCCTCTATGTGCTCCATCAAGATATGTACAAAAAAAAAGTGACCACCATCTCATATATGAATGCTCCCACCTTCTATCATACTACTGCCACTGGACATCATAAGAGGTCATCCAAAGAGAATCCACACAATTTTTTGCAAATGAATCATAAGTCTTGTCTTAACTAATATCCCAATCATAAACACTCAATCCAAATGTAACAACATGCATTGGGATTCTTTCTTGTGTTAGCAAATTTGTTTTCTTTTCTCTCTTTTGGGGAAAAGTTTTATCCCACCAGGTTTTCTCCTTTTCTTTGTTTGTGAGAGATTTTTTGTACATGGGTACCTAACATTGTCTTGTAGTTGGGACCCATCTTTGTGTGTATCATCCACCTAAGCTACACTTAAGGGGGGTATTATTGTAGGTTATTATTTTACCTTATGTTAGGGAATATTTATTTTCCTACACATATTATAAAGTTTTGTTAGGCTATATTAGAATGGATAGAATGAGGACATATGACATAATCCTAAAATTACAAGTGTTATTCACACCCACCTCTAGGTAGTTGAATATCTCACCCTCTTTTGAACCTTTTCCACCTCTCCATAACCATTTACTTATTTTTACCTGAGTTGGCATAACCATGTATTTAGCATTTACCAAGTAGGTAAAACTTCCTCCTATTTTGGGCTATATCCCTCACCTCTCCCTATTTTAAGATGATCATTATCTATGATTATGAGTCTAGTTCAATACAAGGAGAGTGTTGAGTTTTGTTCATCTCTAGATCTAGTCTTTCTTTCCTTTAGTCATTTTGATCTTGGGTGGATACACAAATAAATATGACATTGAGTCACCAACATATTGAATGCTTCCAAGTGGCATATAACTTATCAACCCTCCTCCATTCTCAAATAATATAGCTTGTTCCCTAAGAAAATCCTATTTACTAAAAATTTGGCTTGATACATCTCACTAAGATTCTTCTATAGCTTCCTTGTAGATGAATCTTCATGTACATTGATTAGAATAGAGTTTTCAAGGCACAATCTAAGTATACCCATGGTTTTATAGCCATAACATCATATTTAATAGCCTCATCTAGATCTATAGGTCCCATGACATTCTCATCAACAACACTCCATAGATTTATATCTATTAAGAGATCCTCTATATTCAGGTTCCACATTTTAAAATTATTTCATTAAAATTTCTCCACCTCTATTCTCCCTGACAAAATTTCCATCTAAAAATTTCTACAACAAGATCACAAAGTGTCTCCTACACAAGTTTTAACTCAAATTTAGATTAGTTAAAAAAACCCAATAATTTAAAATTGAAACCAAAGGTGACCAAGCTCTAATACCACTTGTAAAAAATTTAAGGTAGGGGAACAACTTCCTAGACTAACCTTGAGATGAGGGTCACGTAAAAAATATAAGGAACTTGTAGCCAATATATGAAAATTTCCACATAACCCAACTAAGATTTCAAGAAAATAAACCCTTTAAATCCACATGTAAGAGAATTGGCAACATACCCATAAAAATGTGGCATAAGATATCTCCTAGGAAAATGCTCATGAGGGAAAAACTTAGTCTCCAAAAGCATCTGTCATCCATGTATTATTCAACAATGCAACATTATAATACATCCATTAAATCCTTCAAAGTACCAACCATCAATAAGCACTCCATGTGAACAAGTAAGCAACTTTATATCCCATGCCATACTTCTAACCTCCACAAATTTTAAACCTGGCTTACCTCAACAACTACCCTTGTGGTTGCTTTTATAAGAGAAAGCTCCCACAAAACCACTAAGGGTTATTACATAAACCATATTCTAGCTAACCCCTTGACCCCACATTTACTATTGGGTACTTTATTAATTTTATTCCCCAATATTAAATAATTACGCCAATATAATATTACAATACAATATCAAGTCGCCTCAAGAATATTCCAAAGAATCTCTACATATCACATGTCCATCTACATGCTCCTAGTTACAACATTTACATAATAAATAAAATATTATAATTATAAACATTATTATGCAAGGTGTACAACACCTATTTTCCAACATTCTTCCACTTGTTTTATACATTGAATAAGGATCGATAAGTAGCCAAAAAAATAAACAAGAGAACAATCCCTTTGGCTACATGTACCATCATGAATTAAAGTGCTTTGTGTGCTCCATCAAGGTACCTACAACAAAAACAAAGTGACCACCATATCATATATGATGGGGACCCCCTCTTTTTTTTCTTTTATACTTTTGTGTTGTTTAAAGTCTCCAAGGTAAACTTGATTTGGTATCCGATGAGTCATAGTGTGGACCCCTTAGAAGGTTCCTGATAGTTGGGTGTTGTGTTAGATTCCTTGTATCTTTTTCCCCCCTTTGTTTGTTTTTTCCTCTCAAGGTTTGTCTTGCCTTTGTTTAGGTTTGTGTGTTTTTTACTAATTCCTTAAGACTTAGTAATTTTTTTGTGCCCTTTTCAAACTTTTGGAGTGTTAGAGGTCCACAAACCTCTGAAAATCTAAAAAGGTTGAGATTCACACTATCTCAGGGAGTCAGATTGTCAGACTTTTGTAGTTTGACACCCCGAATTTCCTAATGATGTCACCATGTATGCGACCTATAAAGGGGTGTTTTTCTTATTTTTTCTTTCATTTTGTGATTCTTTCCCTTTTTTGAGCTCTGACCTCTTATTTTATTAGTGATTATGCATGCACTTAGTTTGTTGAGTGTGCTCGATTTGTGCCCAAATTTTGATGATTTCTTCATCATTTTGCAACTCGTCATCGTAGAGTCTTTCAATTTTTCTTTGTCCTCCAAGTAGGGTTTTTGTAGCTTTACTTTGTTCTTTTGTTTTCCTAGGGTTTTAAGTGTGTTTGTTCTTAGCTTAGGGTTGTCCTTTTATTTCTTAGTTTCTTTGGGTTTTTTAGGTCTTTTTTGTTATCTATTAGTTTTAGGGTGAGTTTGTTTTCTTTATGCTTTGAAGTCAGTTGAGTTAAACCCTAGCCCTCTTCTCAATTGGAATTTCAAAGGCCAAAAATTTAAAAAACTCAGCCATACCACAATAAATCCAAGTCCCAAAGCTACAAACACTTCACACTTTTTGCAGTTTCACACTAAGAAATAATTTTGTCTTTATTGAGCTTTGACCATGCAAAAGTTCAATTTGTAGACCTAGCTTCACCTTTTTTCTTCACCTTTTCACACTTTCAAAGTGTGAAAGACCACAAACTCCAATTCACTCTGCAACACTGAATTCCTGAGCCTTAAGCCTTCACATCGTCGAATATTCACACTTTCTTAGTTTGATGACTTTGTAGGACTGCAAAGATCCGAAAGTGTCAAAAAGTTGAAAAGGTGGAAAGTCTGGGAAATATCTTTTTTATTTTTATTTTTTTTTATGGTTTTGTAGGTTGTTACTTTCTTAATCAAGCATAATAGTTTGTATATTTTCAATAATGGATAGCTGGTACCATTGTTTGCATGCAAAATCTCAGAAAAGACACTAGTTATACTTTTGAAGTACCATTTCAAAGGACATCATCCCCCACAAAGGTGGGAAACTTACATGCATAAGTAACAGACATTGACATTAGGCACATGAAATGAGACTCCTTCTTGAGGCACTATGAAAATCTAATAGGAAGATTATCTGACTGTACTTTAATGGTTTTGATGGGGTTAGTGAATGTAGATGCACATCTAGTTTCCATTCTCTCTTCAGACTTTATCATGACTTTGGCTTATCACTACATCTTAGATAAATAGGTGGTAAAGAAAAAAGTGAGATATATTGTATTGGATCTAAGATCATATATAATTGAAGATGTCTTCCATTATCATAATGGAATTGGTCACTTCTATCAAATCTCCAAGGAGAGGAGAATGAGGTGGTTTGAGAGTAA
The DNA here is from genome assembly GCA_027943335.1 of Chamaecyparis obtusa. Lineage (NCBI taxonomy): Eukaryota > Viridiplantae > Streptophyta > Pinopsida > Cupressales > Cupressaceae > Chamaecyparis > Chamaecyparis obtusa. The sequence goes on from BSBK01001608.1 coordinate 1,803,999, forward strand.
CACTCAGGGTGCCTACGAAACTTTCAATAAGTAATATCTCATGTAGAAGCTTCCAAAGAATAAAATTGATAGGATTGATATGAGAAAAGGTTACCTAATTGATGATATGAAGGTTTCAGTGAAAATTTAAAGCTGGGTGTATGGCCTTCTTCAAGAACATCAATTAGAACCATGGATGATTCATATGATAGAAAATATCAAAGGAGAAGGGACAAAATTGATTGGGGGACAATACTAAGTGATAACTTGGACCTAAAACTAAGATAGGTGAAGCATGATCCCAAGTTTTCATGATATCCTATATTGTATATCTCCTCACTGCTAAATTTGATTATCCAGGGCTCACTAAGATTGGGTCATTCAATGATCAAAATGCCTGGCCATATACTATATGCCCTTAGTTGGTAAAGAAGGAGAAGTTGAAGGATGATAGTCCATAATACATGATTGTAAATGATACTTTCATATTTTCTATTATAAGGTCCATTGAAGGGGATTATGCTAAGAGGCTTTTAGGAGAAGTTGTGGCCAAGATTAAAGCCCTAGGGGATTATTATATTCAGTTCAAAACCTTTACTTATATCCAGGTTGTTGGGAGTACCAGTAGTCCCAAGAAGCTTCCATGCTACCCATCGAACAAAATTATGTTATTGGAAATTGGTAGATAGTTAGTAGATGTGTATGAGGTAATCAAGACTAAAAAGAAGCACTATTGGGACTTCCCTATTTCTATTGGGGCCCATACAATGCAATTTATTAAAGTATTCAAATAAATAGCACTAGAATGGGATGAGTGTCCGCTATAAGAGTTCTATTTGATAAGGCTTAGGTTTGATCCTATTGGGACCTTCAGCCACATTGTAGGGAAGTTTTACAGGCACGAACCCCATCTGGAAGATCACTGGATGTACTATGTTGATGATTATGAGATAAGGATTAGGGATCACTATAAAATGAATTTAGAGATGGAACATGATGAAATTGAAGTCTATATTCCTCCAAAGGCTTGAGATAAAGACATAGAGAATATCCTTGATCCCATTTACAATAAGGACAAGGTGTACAACAATGCAATTCTAAATGCTAAAGTACATAAGGATGAGAATGATTATGTCAAACACCGAGCTATGAACATAATAGACTTGTCAATGATGTGGATGCATAAGACCTTTAGGCTTGAACTAGTTCTAATGAAGCCTTAGCTAGACCTACCATCTAAGGTTTAAAAAGGGAAGGGTAAGAAGGTGAATATCCCAACTTTTAGAGAAACAACTCCCATTAACCCAAAAATAGTGTACATACATGCAAGGCCCACAACTTATGGTCCTAAAGAGAAGAGGAAAATGAAATATTATATTGAAAATCCTCCTTCTGGACAAGAATCCCCTAGAGAATATGACCCTTCAATGATAGATGCACTATCTCAAGCTCCTAAACCACCATCTACTTCTAGGCAAAGGGAGGTTCCAACCTCTAAAATTCAGAGGCCCAAGGAGAAGAATATAAAATAAGATGAAAGGTTTATAAAATGAAAATAACCTCAATGTCTCCTCATCTTGAGACACTCCCAAAGAATCAAGAAGGTGAGGAAGAGGAACAAGAAGTCTCGTTAATAAAAAGAACACGTGAATCCATTATTGCAACAAAGAAGAAGGTGAAAAGGGAAATTTCTCAACCTAAAGTAGAACAAGGGGAAATGAATATGAAGACATACATGGAAAAAGAAATAGATCCTCAGGATTCCCTTAGATCAGATGAATTCAACATCTCCAATTTTGAGGCTATTCCTGGTTTCAAAGAGGCCACTCTTGATCAACCCACTATACAAGCATATACAAGTACTGATACTTCAACATTTACCCATCCTCCAACTTAGTTTACAAGTGAAGAAATTTAAGATGAGGAAGATATTGAATAGAAATTGCTCGAAGAAAGAAATAGAATGAAATTTCCTTTTCATCCATCTTTGATAAAGAACTTGTTGACATTTTTTGTTACTTTTTAGCTCATTACAGATAACTGATCCAAGATATTTCATCATGGACTAAACTCTATCATAGTGGGTTAAAACTTCATGTTGTTTTCAAGGTGGGATAACCTTCATGTTATCCCTATTTTTCGTTTTCACAGTGGTCCTTTTTGCCTCTTACAAAATGGTGAACCATTCAGGCTCTACCACATGGCTCCATTCTATTCAGGGATGTGGGTCATCATTTTCCCAAGTTTTAAGGCTGGTGCATCTTCATTCTTCATCAATGGTTTTTATTTTCCCCACCATGCCATGATCATCTTCAAGGAGAAATATGATAGATTGCGAGATGGATAGGGTCAACAAGATAACACCACATTGCGGGGTTAACATTTTGTGTTATCCCATTTTTGTTTTGTAGGAAAAAATGATAGCTTTCCAGATGGAAAAGTCTTGTGGTTTCTTCTGCTAGTTATTATGAAATCGCATCATCCATCTAATTTAAAATCTTTTTTCCATCGATGGTGGTCTTTTAATTTTTCATTAAGGATTTTTATGCTACATCTAGGCCACCCATTTCAAATCTAAATCTTCATTGATGACTCACATTTTTACTAGTGACCTAGGTCTATTTTTAATGCGTGAAAGTGTTACTTACAAGTGTGTGGGGTGGGTTAGCATGTCATGTTATCCCCTCAATAGTTTTTCCAATGGCTTGATTTGATTATTTATAGCTACGACACATTATTAGGTCTGATTCTTCAATACCAAGCTACATTCTTTGAATCTGAACACGATGCCAATGTACTCCATGCCTACTTATTACTTGCAAGGATATTTTATCCCCTTCAACTACCAGATGCATTCAATTTTGGCCTTTTTTTCATTTCATGAATCAAGTTGTAGTAGAGATCATATTTGTATTTGATATTATTATTTTTTCATCGGTAACTCTAACTCCACCTAGGTTGGGGTTTGAACTTCAAGTTTTAATCTGAGTTATGCCTTAACTCTATAAAGACAATTTTTTAGATATTTTATGGGTTCTTCTCTATTTTAGTTTGTAGTGACATTAATAGAAATCCTTATTTTCCTTTTCTTACCATTTAACTATCTCATGCATATTGTGTCTGGTGTTGAATGTTTATGTTCTATCTTTTAAGTTTGTATGTCGTGTTTAACTTGCTCATGAATGTTATATTGTGAACATGTTTCCTTGCAACATTTCATTAGTTTTAACTCATATATGAGTTCTTGAAGGGAATATTAGAGTTAAGATATGTGTATTTGGGTGATTTATTAATGTTTTATGCAGCTTTAGGCAGGGAGAGTAAGCATAGTTTCAATCTGGTGCATCACTATGTTTCCATTTTAGCATATCCTTCTCCCTTTTCCTCAAAAGCAGTAATTAGGTACATCCTGATTGTAAAGGAAGCCAACCTTCTTTGAAGATTCATCCTTCTCTAAAGATATGTGTATTTGGGTGATTTATTAATGTTTTGTGTAGCTTTAGGTAGGGAGCATAACCATAGTTTCAATTTGGTGAATCACTACATTGCCATTTTAGCATATCCTTCTCCCTTTTCCTCAAAAGTAGTAGTTAGGTGCATCATGAATATAAAGGAAGCCAACCTTCTCTAAAGATTCATCCTCGCTTGTCAAATCCCACTCTTGGAGGTTGTTTCCATGTTTCTCAGGGTCTCTTAGGTTGCTAACCACCACCTAAGCCTAAGTGTATAATTTTGTGTTAATATAATCTAAAATAGGAAAATATATAGAGATGGGTGAACAAGTAGATATAATAGAAGAGAAAGCAATAGGGCTTAAGGAAGGAGAAATTAGTACTCAAGAAATAACCAAGGAACCAAAGGGTGATGAATCAACACCGACTACTAAAGAGTTGAAAATTTTAACTCCTTTACCCCCATCAACTTCATAGGTATCAACAAAATAGGTGCCCCTCAAGAAGAGACAAAAACCTAGAACTGGACTATTGGTAGAGGTTTTAGCTAGCTCACCTTATGAGGCCAAAAAAGGAGGGGCTCCTGAAAGAACAGGTGATGAAGAAGGAACAAATGAATTTGAAGAACAACCATAGGGTCCCCCATCTTCCCCATAAAGATAAAATACTCTAGAGCTTGAACAAAAACAATCTGAGAATGAAGAAAGAGGAGAGGAGAAAAATCCTAAAAATTTAGAAATCAAGGAGGCATTAGAACAAACAAGATAGGGAGAGGAAGAGAGAGAAGAAGAGGTTCACATAATAGGTGATCCAATAATGCCATATGAACCATTGACTACCTCCACCAAGCCCACCTAGTTGGCTAAGGCAATTTAGCCTCATAAGAGAACTTACAATGAAGAGGAGGATATTGATATGTGTACTTTAGGGAAGGATTTCCACAAAGGAGAATCTAGTTGGGTTCCAAAAAGGATGTCATATGTGCCCAAGGATGATAAAGGAAGATGGAAGGCTTAGGTAGTAGTACCCCCTCCAAGCATGAGTATTGCATAGATAACTCTAGAAGATTATGTGATGGAGGAGGTTGATCTATGAGATTTGACTCGTGATGGTGGTAAGGAGTTGGCCACATTGGGATTAAAATAGTTATTTAAATATTTGAATAAGGATGAAATAGAGATCCAGGGTCTCAAGGCCCATGTTGCAAATTTAAAGGATTATGTAACTAAGATAGTCGATCCAATTGACCAAGATCATCTAGAGGTTGCATTACAGGAAGAACTTGAAAATAAAGCACCACCAGAAGCTTCAAATCTATCTGTAAACATGTAAAAATTGGAGGTCTAAATTTGAGAGATTCAGAGTTGAGACCATTCATATTGTTTTGAAGCATTTCAGAATTATCCTCATTAAAGTGATGCAACTTATTCACTTAATGGAAGGGGAGAAAGGAATTGATAATAAGATTGAACAATGATAGTGAGCACTGCAATATTTGAGGATAATAAGGAAGATACACTTTCAAATTTTGTTGAAGTTATACAAGGGTTTAGAGTTGGATAATTTTGATGAATGGGTCAATGCCATTATTGTCGACACTAAAGCCTATTAGAAGAGCTTGTAAAATATTGAAAAGAGGAGGAAATATGCTCTGTTGTGGGTAGAGGAGATAGATAAATTCTTTGAGGGAATTAATTTGGAGTTATATGAAAATGATAATAAATAGACGTTATATTCCACAAATAATATTGTCCATCATTTTATCAGGATTGTGGTCGGGATAAAAACCCAAGAATATTTATAACAATTGTTCTATTTTAAAGAGGACATGAGAAAGATGATGGAGCATATAGAATAAATTCAAGTGTTCCCTCTAAATATCACCTCATTGTGAGAAAAGAAAAGAAGTCATCTGGACTCCATAGGGTTACCCAAATTTGATGAAGTTCGAGAAATCATAAAGACACTTTGCAAAGCTCGCCCTAACATTCTTCTAGAAAACTAAGTGTTGTTTTGATACTTAGTCATTTTTACAAACTCTACTCATTTTTGATACTTAGCCATTTTTCAATGTTGAATTTTTTGGAGGTCCACGACCCTGGAAATCCAAGGTCATCAAATTTCTAGACAACCATTTTTGGAGGTTGCATTTTTCAGAGTTGTAGAACCCTGAAATTCCTGTACATGTATGTTTTTCATGTTTTGTATGAAGAATTCTATTTTGAGAATGGATGTATGCATGTCATGAGTCATTTTTGCATTTCAAGAGGTCATCTATTAGTTATCATTCAAAAGGGGAGTTAATTCCAAGTAGTTTGGGCATAAATGATGAAGTCAAGTTTCAACTACGTGTAAACAAGAAGAACAAACGGTAGAACTACAATTTTTTTTCCTCATTTTAGGGTTTGATTTCAGTTCAATTCTGCATGCATATGATGTGTAAATAGATGTGAATCCATGAAAGCTAGTTAGAAATCATTTTAGGAGTATTTTTGCATTTTTAAACTTTAGATTTAATTTTATTATGCCATGTTTTGTGTAGATGAAACCCTAGCTATGGGTTTTTTATTTTCCAAGTTGAAGCACTATATAAATAGAAGAAATTGATGTAATTAAGGTTGATATTTTATGAAATAAAGCTATATGTTATTGGTGCTTCATTCATGGTATGATTATTCTACTATCTATATGAAATTGATGAATGCATGCATGGTTGTTCATTCATTTTAGAGAATCGACTGTGTTTTGTTTTGAATGTATCTATGATCAATTAGTTTAGAGTTTACTATTATTGTCTCATCTTGTTGTGACAAATGTTTGGAAAGATTTTTTGTACTATTTTATAGATAAATTTTTCTCATGGGTGTGTATGTCTCTAGTGGCTTCATGATTTGATGAGTTTTGAAAATCTTGCATCTAGGTAAAATTTCTTCATAAGATTGCATCTTCTTAACATAGAATTGCAAGTTCATCTAATTCATATTTTTTAGGTTTCCATCTTTCCATCATTTAATTCACAAGCATGATTCAAAGAGGGTTTATGTACGTTAGATTTCATTTCCAACAAATTTTCTTATAATTCTTGTTACTCAATCTTTCAATAACTTTTGGAAAATTATTTAAGTTAGGAAATCATCGTAAGTTTTAAAGTTACATATATTGATAATTGAAAAAATACAAAAAGGGTGTTAAAGTTTGTTTTTCATCCTACAAAAAATCAAACCAAAAAAGGCCTCCTCATGAACAATCACATTTATCTTCAGTTGAGCTATTCCGACAATTAACAAAAAACCTTACTTAATCTTGGGAATAAATTTGTTATTCTTTCAAGAGGGGAATTCGGATCTCAAATTCCTAGTAATTGACTTGTGTAAAGACAACACACAATAGAAGTGGTGCTAGAAGAAGGGCCTTCCAACAAAAGGTTGTAAAACATTGGGTCTTTCTCACTGGAAAGGTTCAAATGGGTACTTAGATCATCACCAAAGAGAGGAGATCTCTTAGAGCTCACCCTTGTAGTGACAAGGGGAAATACAAGGGAAAACCTTCTCACCAATCAACACAACTACAAAATATACCTTTCCATGAATCACCTATCGCTACCCTAGCTATCACATCATCCCTCTATCAAAATTATAATTGACCACCACCTCCTCCAATAACTTTTTTTTTTCTAAATGCACAAATTTCTCCCTTGAACTTTGTTGTCCAATTAGATGAGTTACCTAAGAACCCTAATAAATTTTGAACAAAATTTGTGTATAGAGAAGTTAGGACAGTGGAAGAGTACATTTATGCTTTCAAAGAGATATGCAATTGGAAAGAAATTATGCATTAAGATGTTGTATGTCACTTGTTCCCATACACATTGGGAGAATTTGCCTACAATTGGTACCTAAATTGGATCCATCACTACATGGGCAGAATTTGAAACCAATTTTCTCAACCAATTCAAGCTTTATATGGATCCTTCTATATTACACAAATAGTTTATCTTGGCTAGGCAGGAGCCAAATGAACCTATTGCAATGTTTAATCATCATTTATATTAAATATACCAAAATTTTGAAGTTCCATACACTGTACTTGTAGGTGCTACTATACAAATATACCTATGTGCCTTAGATCCTTTAATGACTATTTTTTTAGAAAAATATTTCCTGCAGAAATAGACACTCTAAATAGTGTATGCAATGAAGCCATCAATTTCACACATCAAATGGACCCACACGGTGGGGGAATTTTGGAACTTTACCATCATTTGGTAACACTGGTACAATGAATACTTTCCCAGTCATTAATCATGCTTTGGCCAATCTTACCCCATTGGTCAACCCTATACCAACTCCAGATCTCACTGCCCCGCTGTTAGTTACCGCATATTTGGGATACAAAGCCTATAAAACAACTTTTTTTGAGAAAAAAGTTGTACCCCCAAGTGAACCTGACAACCATTTAGTATCTGAAATGGACACAATGAGAAATAATTTATCCTAATTGACTAACGAGCTCACTAGGATGAAACTAAATCCATCTCAAAACCAAGGTAGTTATAAATGATAACCTGCTACTCCAAAATCTTATTCTCAGAACCAAAACTAAAGTTTCAACACCTAGAGTAATAACAACAACAATAAATTATAGGATAAATAATTTGGACAACAATGACCCAATATATCTTGGAACACCTAATCCAATGATGGAAGTATACATGTTGATAATGCTAACACTTGTAACTCTATTGATGTCAACTTTATAGGAATTAAAGTTATAGGCCAGGGTGATAATGGATATAGGAATGATACATGTAATCAGTAAGCTCAGGGTTATGATGACCCTCCGGTCCATTTCAATGAAATGTTGTTTGACTCTTACAAACCAAAAATAGGAGAGGGTTCTAACAATAATACACAGGATGAAGAGTTTGTGTTTCATTTTCAAAGAGAAAATCAACCATAGTACTCATAGGGTCATGCATTTCAAAACAAAAATCAGAATACTTACAACCTAAGGAGCCATAAGGAACCTTTGACTGATGATATTCCTCCTGGTTTGCAACCTACACCACAAGATCCATGAGCCATATATAACCCAATACCTCCAAAAGGACCTAATGTTGCTACTTCAATGCCTCAAAGTACACCGATTTACTAAAAAAATCCAACTTGGTCTAATGAGAAATATAGTACAGTTGAAGAGTTAAAGAAGGCCAAGACAAATATCTCAATGTTCAAGATGTTGCAAGGCTTCTCGTCCCATTGGGAAGAACTCTTAAATCGTTGGATCATTCTAAAATAAATAATATAGCTAGCAATAACTGAGCTTCTACATCTAATGTTAATGCCTCGAAAGCATTCTCCACAATGTTCAAAGAGAAGTTGGAAGTACCTACATTTTTATTAATGTTGTGCATATTCAGAAAGAATGTACACAATTGTTTGATCGATTTAGGAGCCTCATGTAATATGATACCACTTTATATTTGGCAAAAAATGGGGATGATCCCTCATACCACAAATAGAGTGGTGATACAAATAGACAAAATAGAAGTCAAACTGATTGGCATCTTAAAAGATGTACACATTCATCTAGTTGTCGATCTAAGAGTACAAGAACATATTTATATTCATGTGGTTTACATTCCTATTACATATGGAATGTTGTTAAGTAGGGAATGGAATAAGTGCTTGAGAGGCTGGCTCTCTTTTGATTTCATGTAATTATGGTTTGCCTGGAAAGTATTAAACAACCAAATCAACATTGATGCCAAACCAAATCTCAAGAAGATGATCACAAACTACAATGCACCTAATGAAGTGTTGTTCTCACAAGCTGATTTGGGAGTGTACCGATTCGATAGAATCCCAATGTTTAAAATTGAGGAAAGGGATGATACCAATGATAGTCTCATACATGGATTAATACAACCTCTAGTTCGTGAGGAGGTTGTCCAAGATTTCATCAACAACATGGAAAAGAAATTTAAACATCTTGGGCAATATGTTGACCCAAATATATTGATGCTACCAGGATACTATCACTTACACCATGTAAATCATTCTAAGTTTGAGTGTGATATCTGCTAAGATGTCATATCTCAAGTGTTGACCCATATGGTTCAACCTATTGAACAAGTACAAAGCTTGGAGATAGGAAGTGAACATGGATATTATGAGTCATTCAATGATACCTAATCAAATGGTGGAGGTTTACCTCCCTACAAAGGGAGCTCAATAGATGTTCAAATAGTCAAGGAAGATCTTATTTTTAAACATGAGATCCCCATACAAGAAGAGTGGAGTTCTTCATATGATGGTTGTTTAACACCTTTTAAAGAAATGTTGAATGAAGTCAGAGAAAAACAAGAAGAAGAAAAGGGGAAGTATTTCTTACTAAACATCGATCCAAATCAAGAGTTAGGCTCTAAAGAGACTCCTTTCCCTAATGGAATGACTTCATCAGATGATTCCTTAGACCACAAGTCAAAACTAGAAGAGAATGATTCAAATTATGGTGCAGGGAACCTCCCACCTTGATGAGTTAGTGAGTGTTTAGGTTTGTGTTAGAATATTTTTGTGAGTTGTTAGAATAAGATCCATATCATTGGAACCATGTTTGTGATTGTAAGAGCCAAATGAGCTCAAGGAGAGTTAGTGATCCATTTGGTCTAAATGGCTTGAAAAGTCTCAAATAGATAGGTTTAGTTAGAAATGGTCTAAATAAGGTCTTAGAACCTTAAATATCTTTATTTAGGACTTAGGAGTCATTCCTAGTCTTTGAGTAGGTCTAATAAGCCAAATGACACTATTGGCAAAAGTTGTTAAGCACCTCTGCAAAGTTGCTCAAGCAACTTTTGCAACTTTTTGAAAAGTTGCTCAAAAGGAGGTTAAGATGGTTGTAACCACTCATGCTCAGTATATGAGCATGAGAATGATGGATTTCAAAGGATAATGAAGTTTTGTATTGAATTTTATGATTTAGAACTTTTTGTACGGAAGACATGTTCTAGTTCTCACTGTTTGCAGAGTTTCTCAGTGCCTTGTACGGCCTGTATGGATTGGTAAGGGTGATAAAGACCCATGATAGTTTAGAGTAGTGTCTAATCTTGATTTTTCATTGATTTTTGAGGTTGGTAGGTTAGAGGAATCAATTTTCACAGGCATTTCAAGCTATTGGTCTGCAAAATCCATTTACATAGCCTCCATGTTTGAGATGGCTCTAACCTAGACATCCACCAGTGGAAATGGCTGAAACCATAGGGGATGGAAGGTTAGAGTTTGTATATATTATTCATGTTTTCATTTTTTTTGTGGCACCAAAAATTTCATGGTTAGATTGGAAGCCCTATGGCTGACTGTTGAAGATAGGTGAGCCAGAACATGGTATAGAAGGAGTTGGCACACACACCCATGACCTTGAGGAAAGAACTTAGAGGTATTTGTGAAAATATTGAAGAGTCCCCTTGAAGATTCAAGAGGTTAGATGAAGTGGTTCAAAGTTTGGAGACCCATTTGATGGTCATTTGTACAGACAGGTCCAAAGGCCTAATTAATAGGCTTAAAACTAGGGCCTGCTAGTAATTGGTGTTGTGGGTGCAACCAGAAGCCACAAATGAGTATTTGGAAAGGGTTAATGGATGAATTGAATATTTTAAAGGTCTTCTATGAGGTTATTTGGGTATTTTGGAAGCATAGGCCCAAAATCAATCAAAATAGACCTACTAGGAATTGAGCCAATTAGGCCTCCTAGAGAATTTGATACTAAAAGACCTAAGGAAGTAACTAGAAGTGTGGGTAAGGGTTCCTAATGACTCTTTAAGTGCAATGAACTTAGTCAAGAGTGATAGTGAAGTGTGAGAAGATCCTAAGCTAGGGTTTGGGGTTCTATAGGGGAGTTTTAGTGAAGAAGCCTAGTGATTTGAAGGCCTAAATTGGTCTTGGTAGTTGTGAATCTTCTAAATATCAACTATACCTTGGAGGAGAAGTTGATAGAGAGGATCTTGGAGATCCACATAGAGGAAGATAATACAAGGACTAGCCATTGGATGGTTAGAAGAGGTTAGAAGCTTGGGGAAAAGACTAGAACCCAAACCCTCTACATCAAATTAAGTCTCGGCCTGAACTATGACCCTCCAAATGCCACCAGGTCTAGAAGAAAAGATTTGACAGTTCTAAATGCAAACAAGGAGTCAGAGGAGGTATTGAATTGATCTATCAGTGAGGTAAGAATTTCTATGCTACTTATAGCCTACAATTCTTATCTACTAACAATGCTGTATAATACAAGGCATTAGTTTGAGGTCTTCTTATAGCACTTCAAAAGGGAGTAAAAGCTTTGGTTGTTGAAGGTGATTCTTAATTGGTCATCAAAAAAATCCATAGTCAATATTCTTGTAATAACAAGAGGATGATATCGTACCAAAATTGTGTTTGGTAATTAATCAAGTACCTTGAAGCATTAAACATCAAGACTATTCAAAGAAGAAATAATATAGTCATAGATGCATTGGCAGTCTCAGCAAGTTCCTTGCACCCTATGGAAAAGTCAAAGTTAAAAGGTTTCTCGATGGAACTAGTTGATGTCCCAATAATTCCTAACAATATTAAAAATTTTCAAGTGTTTCAAGATGATCAACATATACTCAAATTCATCATGAATGCTAGAGTCTTTGAAAAACAAACCATTGATTAGGAGACATAAGAAGTTGAGGAGCTGGATGACCAAGGAATTATGAGCTTGAAAACCAACTCCATTCCTAAAGGAATGGTGTCATTGGAAAGGATTTTTAATAAAGATTACTCCACTAAGGAAAAGATAAAGACTTCGGTAGTAGGAGGAGATGATTGCAAGGTCTAAAATTTTGGTATTGATGACAAACCAAGGGAGGTCATTGTTAGAAATATTCATACAAATGAAGAAAAGAAGTGCATGGTCCAATTTCTTATAGAATATAAATATGTTATATCATGGAGTTACGAGGATATCAAAACTTATGACCCATGAATCATTGTACATAAAATACCATTGAACCCAAATTTAAAACCATTCCTCCGAAGGCAAAGGCCAATTAATCTAGTGATTGAAATGGTGATACATAAAGAGGTACTGAAGTTGCTAGATGCGAAGATCATTTTCCCTCTCTAACACTTGACTTGGGTCAAAAATTTAGTTCCCATGCACAAAAAGAATAGAGAAATCAAACTATGTGTAGATTTTTGTAATCTTAATAGGTCATCTCAGAAGGACAACTATCCACTACCTTCCCTTGATGAAGTGTTGCAAATAGTCAATGGTTCACAAATGATGTCCTTTCTCAATGATTATTCAAGATATAATCAATTCATGGTGCAAGAGGAAGATAGAATGAAAATGACATTGACCACTAAGTGGGGAATATTTTCATACCGTTGCAAGCCATTCAGATTGATAAATTTTGGCCCTATCTTCCAATGCACAATGGATAAAGAATCAAGGGTCTTGTGAACAAGTGCATAGTTATCTACATCGATGATCTCACTATATTTTAAAAAATTAGGGCCAACCATATTGATGATCTTCACAAGGTATTAAAGAGATGTTGAAGATATGGGACCTCATTGAATCCTAAAAAATGTGTTTTGGGGGTAACCCAAGGTAAGCTACTAGGGAACGTTATATCAAAAACAAGGATCTCGATAGATCCTGAAAGAGTTGAAGCAATCCTCCAGTTGGTCCCACCTAATAGAAAGAAGGAATTGAAGTCTTTTTTTGAAAAAATTAATTTTGTCAAGAAATTTATTAGTGGATTTGTAGAAATAGTCAACCCATTGAATGATATGTTGAAGAAAGATGCCAAGATCAAATGGAACACTCTAGTCAAGAAGTCCTTTAAGGAAATCAAAACATCCATGACTATCGCTCCAATTTTGGTTAGTCTAGACTATACTTTTCTATTTAAGGTTTACTCATTTACCTCAGAACATTCATGTGCATGTATTCTTACACAAAATAAGAATAAATAAGATGAGAGACCGATATATTTCATGAGATTCCCTCTAAAAAATGTTTAACTCAAGAATCCAAACTTGGATAAACAATCATTTGCACTAGTGAAGGCTGTCAAGAAGTTCTGACACTATATTTTGAGAAGCAAAGTTATAACCATTGTTCTTGATCCTACAGTCGAATCCCTATTCATGCAGAATGAACTAGGTGAATGAAGAGGAAAATGGATGGCTATTCTACAAGAGTTTGATCTTGAAATTTAACCCATGAAGTTGTTAAGAGGATAGGGCCTAACAAAAATGATAGCTGAGACATAACAAGGTTTGGTTTGCCAAATGTACATTGATCAAGGGATTATAACTGATATTTGGTATCAAGATGTGGTTTAAATTATCTCCTTCAAAATCAATTTCCTAAAGGATTGAATGATTCCCAAAGAAGATCCTTGAAGTTCAAGAATAGTTCCTACATATTTAAGAACGAGAAGCTCTACAAGAGAAATTATGATGGGTTGTACTTGAGATGTTCAAAAAGGATAGAAGCTAGGTAGGTTTTTGCTAATTTTCATGATAAATATGGCACATTTCATGGGTCCAATGAGGCCAATGCACATGAAATTTTAAGATCTAGGTATGACTAGCTATGTCTATTCAAGGATACTAGTGAATACGTGAGGTCTTGTCATACATGCCAAACTAGCACCACCTATGGAAAGGCATCCCACTATGCCTTTACAACCTATATATGAGGTATGTCTATTTTCCCAATGGGGCTTGAATGTTTTTGGAATGATTAATCCCCCTTCTTATATAGGTTATAGGTACATTTTGATGACAACAAACTACTACACATGATGGAAATAGCTCCAGGCTCTTAAAAATTGTACTACTAAGGTGGTAACCATATTCTTGGAGGAGTATATCATAACATAGTTTGGGATATCATTTTTTATGGTATGTGATAACGCCCCTTCATTTTCCTCCACCTCACTTATGTAGTGGGCTTTTGAAAACTAGGTAATTATTAAATTTTCTTCCAATTATTATCCCCAAGGTAATGGTGTTGCATAATCCACTAACAAAAACTTAACAACTGTAATCAAATATCTCTTAGATGATAATTCTAGGGATTGACACACATAATTGAAGTACGCCTTGTGGACTGATCAAGTCGAAATAAAATATGCCTTTGGAACATCCCCCTACCAGTTAGTCTATGATCTGCAACCCATTTTTTCTATGAACCTAAAGACATTAATTTTAAAATTCATGGATCAATACATTGAAGGTGAGGATAAGGTGCAGATAAAACTCATGAACCTCCTTAATTTGGAAGAGAAAATAACTATGGCTATAGAGAATGTATCGAAACATCAAGCTATTGTCAAGGGTTGGTTTGACAAAAGAGCCACTATAAAATCCTTTAGGATTTATGGCCTTGTCCTTATGTGGGATAAGGCAAGAGATAAATCAGGTAGACACACCAAGTTCAAAAGACTATGGACTGGTCCATATCAGATAGCAGAAATCTTGAGAGAAAATACTTTTAGAATCAGTACTTTGGATGGGGAGTTGGTTCCATTTCCAGTCAATGGTTAATTACTCAAAAATTATTTTTGGCTCTTGAAAGAAGGATGTCATTTTACCCCATGTATTATAATAGATTAGGTTTTCCTCTTTGTTTGGTTTTGTTTTTTATTTTTTTACTTTTGAGTCTTCGTGTTTGGGAGGTCAGTATGTTTTGTTAGGACTATTCCCGACAAGTGGTCCATCCTAAGTGGACATTGATGAGAGGTAAAGGTATTTGTTAGTCAAAATTTTCAAAGAGATATATCTTGTAAGAAGCTATACTCAGGGATTAGAAATAGTGATATCTTTTGCTGGAAATCAAGGTGATGTTCAATGCTGATCATCCTAAATCACAAAACATATTAAAATATGACAATAAAAACATTGGTTTCTTGGGAGGTTTTTAGTTAGAGGTAGTACCAACATGTTGACCTAGGTACCCACCAGTCCCAAAACCCTTATCCATCTACAACATGACTAAAAAAGAGGATAAAAGGAGAAAAATGTGAAAGCAAAATGAATCATTCAAAGCAATGGTCACTATGGTGATCAAGATCTTATACCAAGGTAGAATAGTCTAAGTGCTACTTAGGTTTATCAAAATAAATAAAATGAATACATTTAAGAAGTTACACAATCAAAGAAAAAGTGGCCCAAACTGGTCACCAGTCAAGAAAGAAGAAATAACTCTAAGGAAAGAATCCTCCAAATAAATAAATTTTAAATGTTGTCAAAAGACAAAGAGGGGTGACACTATAAATCTCTACCAGGGCTATGGATGCCCCACTAAAAGTAGAGAAAGGTTAGATTAGGAATCACAAGAAACTTTTTCAAGGCTATGGATTCCTGAATGGTAGTCGATATCTTTCCAGGAAGTCCTTGTCAACATTGTAAAGGTTGGTTTCAGTTGAAATTCATTTAAGTTATCCTTCTCAAAATATTAGAAGAATGAACACAAGAATGCACCCATTAGAATAAACAATAGAAGACTTCAATTTATAGAGTTGGTAAAATAATATCTCCATGAATGACACATGTGATCTATTTATTGCAATACAGTTCCTAGAGGTTGTTTGTTGATAAAGAAATGCCTTTGTCATTTCTCCTTTTGTCAAGGGTATTTGTTGTGGTTCCACAACACACACCCCATTTTGGCCACTTGGCCTAATGGGGACCCCACTCTTTTTTCTTTTGTCCTTTTGTGTTGTTTAAAGTCTCTAAGGTAAACTTGATTTGGTATCCGATGAGTTAGATTGTGGACCCCTAAAGAGGTTCCCAATAGTTGGGTGATGTGTTAAATTCCTTGTATCTATTTCTCCCCTTTGTCTATTTTTTCCTCTCAAGATTTTTCCTGCCTTTGTTTAGGTTTGTGTGTTTTTTACTAAGTCCTTAAGACTTAGTAGTTTTTTTGTTCCCTTTTTGGACTTTTAGAGTGTCGGAGGTCCACAGACCTCTGAAACTTAAAAAAGGCCGAAAGGTCAAGCTTCACACTAGCTCATGGGTCATATTATCAGAATTTTGTAGTATGATATCCTGACTTTCTTGATGATTTCACCATGCCCGCGACCTATACAAGGGTGTTTAGCTTCTTTTTTTTTCATTTGGTGATTCTTTTCTTTTTTCGAGCTTCGACCTCTAGTTTTCTTAGTGATTTAGTATGTTCTTAGTTTGTTGAGTGTGCTCACTTTGTGTCCAAATTTTGACAATTTATTCATTGGATTGGAGCTCGTCATCACATAATCTTTCAATTTTTCTTCATCCTCCAGGTAAGGTTTTTGTAGCTTTCTTTTGTTCTTTTATTTTCCTAGGGTTTTAAGTGTGATTGTTCTTAGCTTAGGTTGTTGTTAGAATTTAATCTTTCCTTGGTAAAATATGTATTTAAAGGATAAACCAAGGTATCCTATATTGTATTTGTCCTCTAGTCCAAGTAGGAGGACATGTCACATTTTTGTAACTCCTTTTATAAGGAAATTAGATATTCCTCCTTAAGAGGAATCTCACATTTGTCTCACACACAACATGAATGTGCATTCATCTAAGATGGGAGTTAAATGCAAACTCCTCCACTCATCTCTACTTAAAGAGGTTCCTCTCACACACTTGCTCAATAATCTTCTATATTCTCTCATTATTTCTCTCCATATTGTAATGAGCTTTGAGCTCCATTTATCTCTTCTTCCTTAGGCTTTGAGCCTCATTCATAATTCACAAGGGGTTTTTTCTTTCTTTTCCCCTTTCAAATCCTTGTGTTCTTGCCTTGGTTCTTGGAGCATTCTTATGAGCTTGTGTTTGATCTCTTGAAGGAAAATCTCTCTATTTCTCTCTCTCTTAGTGTTTGGTAAATCTCTTCCATTTTATACTCTCTTGGATTCCTTACCTTTTTCATTTTACTTTATTATTCTAACATGGTATCAGAGCATGTTTAATCCTTGCTTTTGAGTGTGCATGCAGGGATAGCTGAAGGATATTTCAGCTATGAAGGAGAAAGTTTTTGGATTCTAACCATTGTTTTGCAGGTTTTTTTCTTCTTTACTTCTTTTCTTGCAATATAATATCTATCATCTTGATCTTAGATTTGGATGGCTTGCCGTCGATTCTAAGTTCATTTTTCTTCTTTCCAAGTTTTTTTAAAATCTGTTTCTAACATTTCTTGCAGTTTTTTTTTCATTTTTCTTCTAATCATTTTGTGCAAACTATTGCTCTCTATAGGCTAACATTTTTTATTGTATCATTTTTATAGGCTAACATTTTTTGCAGGGTTAAGAGTTTGAGACTTGATTCACATGTTTTAGTCCACACATTTTTTTGTTTATATCAAATTTTTGGGCCAAGTAAAAATTGATAACTATTCATTTTTTTTTTTCTAAAATCTCAAAGAGACGTTAATGCAATGTAAAATCATCCAAAAGTGCCAAGGGTTTACAGATCTTTAAAATATTAAGACTTTTGGGTTTCTATTATAAATTTGATTTTGACAGCATATTATTCATATTTTATAAGCATTATTATATCCTATCTCCCTTTGTCTTCACTAGCCATCTCTGTCTCTATTTTCAAACATTTTCCTTCAATGGCATTTGCGGTACTACCATCTCTGCAAACACTACCTTTCTCTGGAGTGATGAAGCAATAGCTATGGTTGCAAGGCTGTAACTTTGCTTACGAGCTTCCAACACTGTTTCTTTTTTTAGCTGGAGAGGAGTTCATATATTCCGGTGGTTTTCATTTGTAAAAATCTGCTCACATTGTCAGCCAAGGAGGTGCCTAATACTTCCTAACATCTTTCCCACTCTCTCATCACCCTTCATTTCTTCCTTCTTCCCTATTCGGCTTCATTTGTCCCTCTTTGCAATCGCTCAGAGCTTCCAAGGCTCATTTTCATTTGATTCATTACAAAGTTGAGCCTTTTGTTTCATTTTGTCTGCAACCTTTAAATTAGTATAAATTGTAGGAAACGTATTTAGGCTCTTTAATTAGTATACTTTATTAAATTTCTTGTGTCAACGTTATCAATTAACGTTTCCTCCTCACCTTTTTTTGTTCTTTGAACCTGCATTTTTTTTTCTATTAATAGTTAACGTTTCCTCCTTGCAGTTATCATTACCTTTCATCAATTTAAAAACATGTTGTTCTCCAGATTTAATTTTTGTTGTTTGAAACATTTTTCCTTATAATAGGTAGAAACATTTTCATTAATTATTGCAGGTTGTAACTTTAAAAAGAAAAAATAACGTTAAAGTTTGGTTTATTTTTTAATCTCATTTCTTTTTTATCTAGATTACACCAGTCATTAAACCATTATTTAAAAACTTGCGCCATCAGGCAAAGTTTGACTAAATTAGATTGCTCAGTCTATTAAAAGTTTTTTCCTAACTATTCTTGAAGTTATTGCAGGTTAAATCTGTTCACTCTTCTTTTTATTTGCTGCAATTCTGCGATTCTTATTTCTGATTTGTTTTGGCAAAGTTATTTTTAAATTCTTATTCAATATTGTCTGTGTCTTTGCAGGCATATTCTTTGATATCCTTCTTATTTTTTGCAGGTTTATCTAATTATAGATTTAGTTTGAACATTTATCCCTATCTTTGACTCTTTTTTATTTTTGGTCCACTATTTAATATTGCTCTATTCTCCTTGCTCTTTCTCATTATCTTTATCTGAATTCATTTGTTCAAATCTTTATTCTAACATCAATTTTTAATTCTTAGTCTAAATTTCAATTCATGTAAGTTTAACCTTTTTTTTAATTGTTGTTTATGTCATTTTGAGTATACAAATCCAACTTATCTGTTTAACATTGTTCAACTTACCTATTCTTTTAGATATTTCACTCTTATCTTATTCCATTTTTCACTTCTAACCACTTGTTTTTTAAGCATTTAATATAATTTTAAAATTCTCTTAAAATCTCTCTTTGTTCAAATTTCATAATTGTAATTTTATTAGCTTATCTTATCATCATGTCTACTCTAATTATGGAAATTAAACTTAATAGCTCTAACTATCATCAATGAAAGGCACATGTTTCCTTTCTATTTCCTTTTAAACGTTTTCTTGAAGTTTCCATAGATGTGACTATTGAACCAGTAGCCTCTACTGCTCAAACTACCAAAGATGCCTGACAAGTTAAGAATGATGAAGCACTAGGTCTAATTGGACTCTCCATCAGTCTTGATCTTTATGTATTAATTGGACACTATACTAAAGCCCATCAAGCATGGGACATCTTGAAGTAAACCTACGACAACTCCTCCAAATCACGTAAGATTTAGCTCCAAGACAACTTGGAAGACCTAAGGTATACAAATTTTAAATCTATGGATGAATTCTTACTCAAGTTTGATGCTATTAGAACTTAGTTAAATGGTTTAAATGTTACTCTTACAGATATTAGATTGATTACTATAATTCTTAAGAAATTTCTCCCTAAAGAGTTTCATCAATTTATCACTAATATCCACTCTCATCTTGCTATTTCTACTTTAGCTCCTCTTTTAACTTATCCCATTTTTAAAAATTATTGCGTCAAGAGGAGGCAAAGTTATTGCAATTTGGTACTGTTAAATCTTTTGAACACGCTTTTGTATCTAAAACTCAAAATCACAATAATAAGTCTCATACTAATCATCACAATAATAATCATCATAACAATAACCATTCTAATAACAACTATAATTATCGTAACAATAACAATAATCATCATAATAATGGTTCTTCAAATAATAATTATAATCATTCAAACAATAGCTCTAATTCTAGGTCATCATACAACAACAATAATTACAATAATCAACAAAATCAAAAACCACATTGTACTTATTGTGGTAAAGATGGTCACCTTACTAATGATTTAAAAAAAAAAAAGCAAAATGATAAGAAGCCTATGAATAACAATAATCAAAATAAATTTCAAGGTAATCAATCTCGTCATGCTTTTACTACTTGTTATAAAACTTCTCATGCATTAGAATGGATTATTGATAGTGGCACTTCTCATCATGTTACATCTCATAGAGAAGTTTTTGATTCTTTGCAACCTGATACTACTAATATTCCTATTCAATTAGCTGATGATAGTAGTTGCAAAGTTGATAGAGTTGGTGTTGTTAATGTTCCAAATGGAAAATTACACAATGTTCTTTATGTTCCTGAATTGAAATCCAATCTTCTTTCAGTTGCTCAATTATGTCAAGATTAAAAAGTTGAATTTCATAAGGATATGTGCTCTATTATTGATCCTAACACTGATCTTGTTGTTGCTAATGCTAAGTTGGATCATGATAACTAGTTTAAATTTTGTGAGTTTGCCTCTTCTAGGTACTCTTTGAAAGTGAATATTGATTTCAATAGATGGCATGAAAGGCTTGGCCATTTGAATTTTGATTATATTTATAGATTGCTAAAATCTAACATGGTTGAAGGATTACCTCCTCTTGTTCCATCTAAAATTACATGCACAGGGTGCATGAGTGAAAAAATGAAAAGGGAGCCCTTTCCTCATAGTACTTCATGGAGGGCGTCTCATAAGTTACATCTTATTCATAGTGATCTTTTGGGTCCATGGAGAATAACTCAATACAAGGTTCAAAGTATGCTCTTACCTTTGTGGATGATTTCACTAGAGGAATTTGGATTTATTTCTTGCATACTAAAGATCAAGTTCTTGACACATTTTCTAAATTTCATATGTTTTTGGAAAGGCAATCTAGTTCTAAACTTAAAATTCTTAGAACAGATAATAGTACTGAATATGTTAACAATGCATTTCATTCTTATTTGAGATCTTTTGGTATAAAACATGAGCTTACTATTCCTTATACACCACAACAAAATAGTGTGGTGGAAAGAAAGCATATAACTATTGTATAAATGGCTAGATGTATGTTGCATGCAAAAAATATTCATTACAAGTTATGGGCTGAAGCAATGGCTTGTGCCACTTAATTTCTTAATAGAACTCCTACTAAAGCTTTGAAAGATATTACTCCCGAGGAAGCATGGTCTGGTAGAAAACCAAATTTACAACATTTGAGAATTTTTGGATCTATTGCTTATGTTCACACACCCAAACAAAAGAGGCACAAATTAGATTCTAAAACTTCTCCATTTATTTTTGTTGGGTATGATGAATTTACTAAAGGTTATAGAGTTTATGATCCTATGTCTAACAAGGTTCATATTGCAAGAGATGTTGTTATTGCAGAAAATAAAGTACATGATTGTTCCAAGGCCAAAGATGATGAATTTAAAGGGGGTATTCTTGACCTCATGGAGGACCAACCTCCTATTCTAAACCCTACTCTTAATGCACTTGTTTCTATTCCTACTAGTATTAAAACAGATGATGATGATAATAACAATGTTTCTACTCCTCATAATGATAATTTTGCTCATAATGATGGTAATTATGTTCATAATGATGATGATGAATTTAATCCTCATAGTGATGATGAAAATAATGAATTTACTCCTCATAGTGATGTTTCCATTACTCCTAAGAGAAATCCTAAATGGTTTAAATATTTAATTAATGAAGGTGATAATTATATTTCTAGAATGGGTGGTCTTAGACCTAGGAGGATTAATTATTGTAACTATTCTTTAATGTCTTCTCTTATGCATTCTAATGATCCTCAAACTTTTTCTCAAGCTAAAAATCAACCTCATTGGAAAATTGCTATGCAAGAAGAATATGATAGTTTAATTTCTAATAATACTAGGGATTTAGTTACTTTACCTCATGGCAAAAATCTAGTTTCATGTAAATAGTTATACAAAACTAAGTTGAATGCAAATAATGATATTAGTAAGTTTAAAGCTAGACTAGTAGCAAGAGGGTTTTCTCAAGTTGAAGGAATAGACTATAATGAGACCTTTGCTCCTGTTGCAAAAATGCCTACCATTAAAGTTGTTCTTGCTTTAGCTGCAAAAATGAATTGGCATATTCACCAAATGGATGTTAAAAGTGCTTTTCTAAATGGTGAATTGCATGAAGAAATCTACATGTCTCAACCTCCTGGATTTATTAAAGAAGGTCATGAACATCTAGTATGCAAACTAAATAAATTTATCTATGGTTTAAAACAATCTCCTAGAGAGTGGTACTCTAAAATCAATGCTTTCTTTATTTCTCAAGGTTTTTCTAGAAGTAAAAATGATCCTAATTTGTATATCAGGCATAGTGAAATGACATTATTATTATTATCATTCTTTATGTTGATGATTTGATTCTTACTTCTAGTTCTAACCATTTAATTTCTGATATTAAGTTCCAACTTAATCAAAAATTTCAAATGACTGATTTAGAACTTTTACATTATTTCTTAGGAATGCAAATTTGGCAAACCCCTACGGGTATTTTTATCTCTCAAAGTCAATATGCTAAAGATCTTGTAGATAGATTTCATATGAATGATGCTAATCATGTTTCAATTCCATGTGAATTAGGAACTAAGTTAATGATAGATATGCAATCTCCATTCATAGATGCTAGTCCTTATAGAGAAATTGTAGGTAGTTTAAATTATCTAACACTCACTAGACCCGATCTATCTTTTAGTGTTGGTTTAGTTTCAAGATTGATGTCCAAACCTCAACAAACACACTTCAAAATTGCTAAAAGAATATTACACTACATTAAAGGTACTATTAACTTAGGATTATTTGATGATGCAAATTCTGATTTTTCTTTAAAAGGTTTTATTGATTCAAATTTAGGTGGAGACCCCAATAATGGGAAATCTACTTTTGGGTATTGTTTTTCTATTGGTTTAGGTGCTATATCTTGGAAAAGTAAAAAAGATCAATTTGTTTCTCTATGTTCTACTGAAGCTGAATATAAATTTTGTACTCATGTCTCTAAAGAAGCTTTATGGCTTAGAAGAATACTTGAAGATTTGGGTCTACCTCAACAAGAACCTACACCATTGTATTGTGACAATCAAAGTGCAATAGCTTTGGCAAAGAATCCAGTTTACCATGAAAAGTCAAAGCACATTTCACTCCACCACCACTTCATTAGAGAGCACATTGCAAAAAATAAATTTTCCCTCGTCTATTGCAAAGGTGAAGATCAAGTTGTAGATATTTTGACAAAACCTCTTTCTAGAGAGAAATTTGAATTTTATTGTAACAATTTGGGTTTGATACCACTTGATGTAATTACCCCAAGTAAAGATTAAAGGGGGGTGTTAGAACTTAATCTTTCCTTGGTAAAATATGTATTTAAAGGATAAACCAAGGTATCCTATATTGTATTTGTCCTTTAGTGCAAGTAGGAGGACATGTCACATTTTTGTAATTCCTTTTATAAGGAAATTAGATATTCCTCCTTAAGAGGAATCTCACATTTGTCTCACACACAACATGAATGTGGAATTCATCTAAGATGGGAGTTACATGCAAACTCCTCCACTCATCTCTACTTAAAGAGATGCCTCTCACACACTTGCTCAATAATCTTCTATATTCTCTCATTCTTTCTCTCCATATTGTAATGAGCTTTGAGATCCATTTCTCTCTTCTTCCTTAGGCTTTGAGCCTCATTCATAATTCACAAGGGGTTTTTTCTTTCTTTTCCCCTTTCAAATCCTTGTGTTCTTGCCTTGGTTCTTGGAGCATTCTTATGAGCTTGTGTTTGATCTCTTGAAGGAAAATCTCTCTCTCTCTCTCTCTCTCTCTCTCTCTCTCTCTCTCTCTCTCTCTCTCTCTCTCTCTCTCTCTCTCTCTTAGTGTTTGGTAAATCTCTTCCATTGCATACTCTCTTGGATTCCTTACCTTTTTAATTTTACTTTATTATTCTAACAATTGTCCATTTGTTTCTACGTTTTTTAGGGTTTTTAGGTCTTTTTTGTTAGCTATTAGTTATAGGGTGATTTTTTTTTCTTTCTTCTTTGAAGTCACTTATGTCAAACCCTAGCCCTCTTCTTAGTTAGCATTTCATAGGCCAAAACATTGAAAAACCCTAGACCATAGCACATCCAAGTCTCAAACCAGCAAACACTTCACACTTTTCATAGTTTTGCACTCTGAAACAATTTTGTCTTTATTGGGCTCCGACCATGCGAAAGTTTGATTTGCAGACCTAGCTTCACCATTTTTTTTCGCCTTTTTGCACTTTCGAAGTGCAAAAGACCACAAACTCTAATTCACTCTGCAACATCGACATACTGAGCCTTAATCCTCCACATCATTATATTTTCACACTTTTGTAGTCTAATGACTTTGTAGGATTGCGAAGATCTGAAAGTGTGGAAACATTGAAAATGTGGATAGTCTCTGAAATGTCTCATTTTTCTTATTTTTAGGGTTTTTTTGGTTGTTACTTTCTTAATCAAGCATAATAGTTTGCATGTTTTCAATAATGGATAGCTGACAACATTGTTTTCATGTAGAATATTGCAAAAGACAATAATTTTACCAATGAAGTACCATTTCAAAGGACACAGTCCCCCCACAAAAGTGAGAAACTTACATCTAAAAGTAACTGACACCGATATTGGGCACATGGAATGGGACTCATTCATGAGGCATTGTGAAAATCCAATAAGAAGATCATTTTATTGCATTGCAATGGTTTTGGTGGGGTTAGTGAATATAGTCACGCATCTAGTTTCCATTCTCTCTTCAGACTTAATCATGACTTTGGCTCATCACTACATCTCAGATGAAAATGTGGTAAAGAACAAAGCACGAGATATTGTATTGGATCTAAGACCGGATATCATTGAAGATGTCTTCCATTTGAAGAAGGTAATTGATCACTTCTATCTAGTAATCCTCTCATACAAATGAGGTACCAACTATGCAGTATTAGTAATCCTCTCATACAGATGAGGTACCAACTATGCTATATCTAGTCCATGCAGGCGACAAACATCTTCCCACTCCCATCCTATTCAAGACCTTAATCAAGTAGTTAGGCATGGGCGATGCACACATTATCTTATTAATTCATTTTAAACTCTTAATATCTTTGAGTTATCACTTTATTAAGCAACTTGTAAAGGATACCCAGGTAGCCACCTCTAGGCTCTGATGCCTCCAAAATAGGCCACTTCCCATTTATACACTCAAATAACCTACCCTAATGCTTTAACCAAAAGAATAACAAAGAGAAGAATGAACCAAAACCACAAAAGCTTCTCATAAATCATAAACTATGATAATCACCAAAGTAAAATAATGGAGCATAGTAGAGAACAACACATCCTATACAAGGATCAAACAATCCATCTCAATATAGACATTATCAAATATCATCCATCCTATAATGGATGTCTCAATGAAATAATAACAATCCACATAGTCTCATATCATAAGACCAACGATACTCAAAGTATCATTGACATCCATCTCCAAACACGGAGTAACATAATCCATAAAGATAGTCATCCAGAACGTAAAACAATCATAGAAGAGAACATAAGGTGACCAAGTAAATCAAACTCAATTATAATAACGATCATCACCTTTTGGTCAACTAAAATAAAGATCAAGATACAATACAACATATGAGATCACTCACAGATATCACAAAATCATACATGATCCAATCAAAACTTCAAAATGGTTATAAAGATTCTTCACATAAAATAAAAAAAATCAATAGATATAAATTCATATAAAAATATGATGATCAAATAGGGTTGGGTACAATGATTGTGACCGAGTCAACATCACAAAGCACTGAAAATCCACAAGTCATAAAGAAAATTAACTCCCAGCCCTCTGGTAACAATTCTCTAATAGCCAACCTAACCCCAAGTAAGCAAAAGTTACACAACATGGTCTAGACAATAATCCATCAAAACACTAAAAGAATTACAACTTTCTTGAAGTCAATCCAATTTGGTTATAAAACATACTAGTTGGCCATATTTACATACTTAAATGACCATAGATACAAACATAGGTAAATTCCTTGAATGTAATCATCCATGCAAATTTATACATATAAATATTTTTCAATAACAATTTTTCATGTAAACCAACTATTCGCCTAGCCATTTATATTTGTAAAAAATAATCATACCCTTATATATATATATATATATATATATATATATATATATATATATATATATATATATATATATATATATATATATATATATATATATATATATATATATATATATATATATATATATATATATATTTATATATAATAATTAATAGTTAATAACTAAAATTAATATTAAATAATTTAACAATAATCAACAAACTATAATTAATTAATTAATAATTATAAAAAATTATAATTAAAAATTAATTATTAAATTCAACTAATTTTTTTAATTAAAAATATAATTTTTAATTATTATAAATATATTTTTAAAAATAAACTACCACCCGTAGGTGTGGCCCTCACGACACAAGATCGCTGGCACCCATGGCCAAAGGCTCATGACAGCCCATGGGGTTTTCCTTGGCAGCCCGCAGGGTCTACCTTTGTAGCTCATGGGGTTTACCTTGGGAACCTGCATGGCCTGCCTTGGCAGTGCGCGGTTGCGGCCAGGGGTGGGGGAAAAAAAGCCCTCCCCCTTATGTTATTTTTTAAAATATTTTTTTATATAAATATATTTTAAATATATATATATATATATATATATATATATATATATATAATTTTATTTTATTCCTTTTTGGTGCATTTTTTAGTCTGTATCATTTTCCAACAACATTTTATATTTATATTTTATTTTTAAGAACA
This sequence comes from Chamaecyparis obtusa, assembly GCA_027943335.1. Classification (NCBI taxonomy): domain Eukaryota; kingdom Viridiplantae; phylum Streptophyta; class Pinopsida; order Cupressales; family Cupressaceae; genus Chamaecyparis; species Chamaecyparis obtusa. The sequence goes on from BSBK01001608.1 coordinate 1,831,196, forward strand.
TACACACTTATATATATATATTAGTCGGTAATAGGTATTTTTATTAATACAATAAAGAGAAATTACATCATGATTACAAAATTTCATCATCCAACCCTCTTCATGCTATCTGAGTTTTTTCTCCTCTTACAATCTATGCATATATTTTCCTTCTTGAGCCTATATTTTCCTGTCTATACAAGTATATATCTATTTTCTAAACATAAAGGTATTTAAACCATAAGATAAACACATAAACTTTAAATGAACATTCATAAATCCTAAAAGCTATGGATTACTCTAAATGCTTTGACAGGGCCTGCTACTGGTTTCAAACACATTATTTCCCGCTAATCTCCAAAATTGTGGTTTCCTCTACCATCATCTATATTCAAAAAAACTTCAAAAAACATCGATAAACACTCACATCATTACATATTTTACCACAAAATCTTTCTTCATTTGCCCCGATCGCGTTGGTTGTGGCGTTTCCTTGGCACATTCACCACAATGACCGTTGCCCTTTCATTTTCCATTTGGTCGTGCTCAGCCAGTTTGTCTTTCACCTGCATCCACCCCTCCATGGCATTCACAAACAACCCAGATTTTTCCACTTTTGCTTCCCACCGTAAACAAGGAACCCCGGGTGATGAAGATTGAAATCACATCCAGGTTTTTCCTCCTTTTTATTCAGCGTTCTTAGAATTACATTCCAATCACCTTTAACACACCCTCCACCATTCGACTTGTTTTAACCTTCAAAAGACCTCTTATCCTCTCATTACTAATAGGTCCTTTGAAGGATTTCATTTTTTTTAGTGTCAACACTAAATGTAGTCTCCATTGTCCTTTCACAATAGTTGTTTCCTATTTTCTCTACTCTATTTTTCAACTAATGTAACTTAAAAGGCCAAGCATTTTTAAGCCTTTGCTTTATTTCTTTCCCCAAACGCTTTCCTCAAATCGTGTGAGCCATCGCTTCACTCCGCCATCTCCCTTAATCATAACAAAAGCCTATAGAGTATTTAATGCTCCGTTCTTCTCAACCTCATTTTCTCATCATTACTACTACTTCAATCGAGAGCACCTCCGTCACTTGTCCTTTCCATTTGTGAAGTGAATTCTCCACACTTTTTAAAAATCCATTAATTCATTAAAAGCTATCATTGTTAAACCATAGATACATAATTACAATTTTCATATAGTTGATAGCCATTTAAATCACCTCCCCTTTAGTAAAATCTTCACACATAGTAAACTCAATCTTATCAAAGGTTGTTGCCCAATTAGCAATTTTATCAACTTCTATGTTACCATCCCTTAAAGTGTGGCTTATGTTAAACTCTCTAAAATTTTGAAGAAGTGATCCCACCTCCCTTATAATGCTATTAATAAACCATGTTTGTGACTGTCTTTTTTTGATAGCCTCTATTATAACTTTTGAATCTCCTTCCATATGAAATTTCTCCACCCCCAACATGATTCCTAAATTAACTGGTAACAAAGATGCATGTGCTTCTGCCAAACTATTTGTCCCTACTTTAATCCTTTTGGCTGCAAATGCCATCACCTCTCCTTTGTTGTCTCTAGCAATCACCCCTATACCTGAAACTCATGGGTTCCCTTTTGATGATCCATCAAAGTTTATCTTTATCCAACCTATGTCCTGGGGCATCCACTTTACTCCATCTGGAGAAGCTTTCATCATGCCTGTTTGATTTCTTTCATTTCTATAACATATTTTTATCCTAGGTCATTGTTTGTGAATGGTTCTATCCCATAATGAAAATACAGTACTACCATTTAACTTACTAACTGTTGAGCTCATTACTTATTCTATAGATGTATTGATCCTATAAAAAATACTTTCCACATTTTTTGAATCATTGTGGAAAATTCTTCTATTCCTTTCCTTCTACAACTCCCATATAATTAATGAGGGGCATATAGTCCATACTTTAGATAGAGTTGATTTCAAAGTATAAATCATCCATCCTTTGAAAATACCAACTAGAGAATAAGGCATAGGTCCACTGAAATTTAATTTTAATCTAATAATCTCCCAACACCTTTGAGAAAATTCATAGTGGACTAAAAGGTGATCAACATCTTTCCTTTCATTCCTGTGCATTGGGCACATTGTAGGTCCTACAAAACTATATTTCTCTCTGTGTTCACTTGTTAAAATTCTCTTCTGAATAGCTATCCATGCAAATTCTCAAGCCTTTGGTAAACAATCCTTGTCCCAACACAAGTTGTGTGGCCACTCATTGTTTTCATCCTCATTGATAAGTAGTTTATAACCCAATTTTTTTGAATAGTTTCCACTCTTTGCTGCACACCATATAATGTTATCCTTTACATCAACCAGAGATAAAGGTCTTTCTTCAAATATATTTAGCATAGTGTTTCACATTTCATCACTAAGAGCTATTGTGGCCACCTCTTTCCAATGCCAATGTTGTCCCAAAGGTCCTGAATGTTGTTCCATGTAATCTCTAACCTTATCAACCCATACATTTTTAAAGTTGTCAATAAGATCCCTTGAGTTAAGTCTCTCTGATAATGTTGGTTTTCTACCCCAAGACTCATTCCAAAATGAAACATCCCTACCATCCCCTATCTGACATGACAAGTGATCACATATTGCATGCCTACATTCTAAAATAAAATTCCATATCGTTGACCCTTTTGGGGGATTCTAGATTGTAATAATTCACTCATCCTCCATTAAATCTAGATACTTTACCTTAAGGATTCTCACCCATAATTAGTGGGCTTAGTGTAAATTTACCATACCAACTTTTCCCCTAAGGCTTTATTAATCAATTGCCACTTATGAAGACCCACACCCCTATTTTTACGAGATTTACAAATAGTGTCCCAAGCCACTAGTGGTGTCTTATCCTCCTCCTGTCCACCATTCCAAAAAAACTTTCTCATTCACTGTTCAATATATTTCAACACTTTGAGTTGAATTTTTAAGCAACTCATTGAGAAAATAGGAATCGCCAATATGACATATTGAAGCATCAAAATATGCCTTGCATATGTGAGCCATTTCCCTTTCCAACTATCCATCCTTTTCACACAATTGTCTATAAGATCTTTCCATAAATTTGCTTTAGATGCACTTCCAAAGAGTGGGATTCCCAGATATTTTTTGGGAAGACTGCCAACCTTCATTCCAAAAATCCTAATAATATGTTGTTGATTAGTAAGGAAGTGTTGAAGAAGAATTTTTTTGACTTCTCCCAATTAATGAATTTCCCTAAAAATTTTCTATATGTGTCCAAGGTTGATTTTATAATCCTAGCTTCACGAGCAGACACCTCCCCCATGAGATATGTATGATCAACAAACTATAGATGAGTAATTGGATCCAAACCCCTACCACCTTAATACCTTTCCAATGCCCCAAACTACCTTTATGTTTGATTGATCTACCAAGGGCTTTAGCAAGCATAATAAAAAAAGGGGAAAGGGGGTCACCCTGACGTATACCGGTTGAAGTTTCAAACAAACCTTGGGGGCTATCATTGAACAAGATGGATTGACGAGGTGTTGATATAAAACTGAACACTCAATCACACCATACTTTATCAAACCCAAATTTTCATAGAACTTTCATTAGAAAGCTCCTGTTAACATTGTCATATGCCTTTTTGATGTCCAACTTAATCATCATACCGACTTCTTTTTTGAATTTTATAGAATGCATTGCTTCATGCACAATAATGATCCCTTCATATATAGATCTGCCTGGAGAAAACCTACTTTGTTCCTCTAATATGAGCGATGGTAATATAGATTTCAACTTGTTCACCATTACTTTTGCAATCACTTTGTAGACTGTATTACATGGGGCTATCAGTCTAAAGTCATCAAAGGATTCCTTCTTTCCTTTCTTGGGAATCGGAGCTAAAAAAATATTACTAAAGTCTTTGAAGATAATGTTGGCATGTGATGGTTTGGAGCACTAGGAATCACTTGAGGGTTATCATTTATGGCAACACTTATGATGGAGTGATCGCATGTTGTGGAGATTTCCACTGGAGTCACAATCATGAAAATGACTAAGTCCAGAATCAGGATAACAGGGTACAGTGCCACAGTTTTGGTCAATGATGAAGACATATAAGATATTATGGCTTGTGAAGTTAACTAAAGGTATTTTGGAATAGACACATGCTTCAGTTAAGATTGCATAAGTTTTGGTTATCAAACTTGTGAGATATAGTGTTTAGAAGATATATGAAGGCAGTAAAACAATGTAACATGGTGTATAAATAGTTGCAAAGTTTAAGGAAGGAAAAGTGAATATGGTAACATGCTAAGATAGAAGAATAAATTATATTGCCAACTCTTTGGTATTGTAAGAGCATCAACTCCATAAATAATATTTGCATGAGTTATTATTATATTTTGCATGATAATTGTGAAGCTGACTGGAAGGCTAATTTTGTATAAGTATGGAGTGTTTTTATAAAAGTGAAGCATGGTATGGTAATGATGACAGAGTAAGTTTGAGAATAGAAGAGTAGAGATTAGATGCGAGATCAGTAAGAGGTCGAGCTACAATTGGAACTATATAAGCAAGATAAGTGCTTGTATTGTTCCCCCTTTTGAGAACTATTTTTGGGAGAGTATTGGTTGTAAGAGCAGTGTGCTCACCACCTTTAACCAGGTGTTTTGTATACCCCTAACAGGGTTTTGTATTCCTCTAACAAGTAAATGTACTATGTAACAATCAGCTCCTAATAGGGCTAGATCTCCTAAAATGGACATTATATTTTAGTACATATTTATGGGTGCCATCCCCACCGGGGTTTTTCCTTTGGCTAGGGTTTCCTCGAGAACAAATCATGGTGTAATAAATGTGTTATGTTTGTATGCACTTTCATTTTTGCATTACTTTGGATTATTTATAATTGTTTAAAGTTGAAAGAACCAAAGTTCTGTAATACTGATTCACCCCCCCTCTCAGTATTACCTAATCCTAACAATTGGTATCAGAGCTATTGGCCCTTGAATAAAAAATCTAACAATTTAAGGGAGATCAGAATGGATTCAGAAGCTTTGCAAGAGAAATTTGAAGCTGCACTTGAAGATCTAGATAAGATGAAAGTTGAAAATGGTGAATTAAAATTCAAGTTAAGAAGAGCAGAAGGTTTCATGAGAAAACTTAAAGAACAACTTGATATTGTAAAAAATCAGAGACAAGACCTTATGGAGAAAATCAAAGAAGGCTCATACAATGACACATCAGACAAAGTAAAGAAGTTGGAGCAAGAAAAAGAGAAAATTAATCTTTTGATGATCAAGGAGATTCAACGTGAAAAGGATGAAAGAAACAAAGTTGAAAAGTCGCTAAAAGAAGCTAACTTGCAAATAGGACAAATGAAGACCGAACTTGACCACTAAAAGGATAAATATCAAGAAATGGATAAATACAATCAGATCATTAAAGGTGAACTCACTCAAGCCAAATTACTCATTGAAAAATTATACACAAGCAATGACAAGAGCGATGAACAAAGAGGACATAAATCTAAAGGAGACATGAGTGGATCCAATGAAGCTGAAAGTTCAAAAACTCAAGAAGAGCCAAAAGAAGCCAAGAATGAGGAAAGACCTATTCATGAAGAAAGGCCTACAAATGAAGAAGTTAGAGAATAGTTTAGACCTTTCAGAGGTAGATGCTTCAGATGCAACAAAGTTGGACACATGAAAAGAGATTTTAGAAGTAAAGGTAACTCTAAGCCCTTTACCAACAATTGTTTTAATTGCTATGAGTATGGACACAAGAAGGAAGATTGTAGGAAACCTGACCAGTCTAGGTATAAGCAAGACTATGTCAGAGAGGAATCTGTAGCCAAGGTTATTTGTCAAAAATGATATAACTTTGGGCACACAACAAGGTATTGTAAGCTACAAACTAATCAAGAAAGAAGAAAACCACCTATTTGTTACAAATGTAACAATCTAGGTCACATTGCAAAGTTTTGTAGATACAATGGAGATGACAACATAAGAGGACCAAGGAGATCTAGTGAACCAGAAGGACCACCACCTATGGTCATAAGGAAGAATATTAGTGACATTGGTAAAAGCCTAAATGATTACATGAATGAATACAAGAAATCAGAGGATGAGAAGATATGTAAAGTAAAAGTTCTAAATAAGGCAGTGGTTCAGGGAGAGACAGCTAATGATGCTGTGTCTTCGTATGATAATTTCTTTGAGGCATCAACCTAGAAGGCCTCATGGCCTCATGGGGAGCATTGGATGTAGACAACATAAATTATCCAGCCCCTATATAAGTGGAGTAAGCTCATGCAAGATTAGGTGTGATGTGTACAGATGTTGTGGAATATGTGGATGGGATTGCAACACTTGAAGATTCATCTTCTGTGTTTGCAAGTTTTGCATTGACTGGACAACATGCAAAGTTGAGCTACTTGTGTTTAATGCACACACTCAACTTTTGATGGATAAAAGACTTGAAAGATTTCATTCCTACACCATTTGTTGATCAATGACTAAGGAGAGCAGAAGTGTGAAAGCAGAGCAATGATCTAGCAAAGAGATTTTGTGTTCGCATGAAGCCAAACATCAAATTTGAGCACATTTAAGGTATTTAGACTTAATCTCTTTGGAAAGTCATGGATGCTCTAGTAGTTTATGATGTTATAGACATACCTAGATACAAATTCAAAAGGCATCCATTTAAATCCCGTGAGGATGATTCAGAAGGGATGTTCTCTCAAACCCCCATAGGTGTGCTACATGTAGAGGATATTAGGGCATACATACACTGTAAGTATGAGATTATTGGGGAGGTTAACATCTTCTATGAGTTGAACAGTATGATAGAAGTAAATGGGTCTTTGGCAGAAGAATTCAAACATCTAAAAGATCTGTCAATACTCAAGTTAACCTGACTCACTGAATTCACGAAAGTCGAATGGTTCAAGATCATTCTGAGTAGAGTTCATGATTAGTTCTTATGGATAGGTGATCAACCTATTAAGATATGTGCTTAGTTGATCCATGATATCCCATGCCTTGACAATGAAGGAGCCCTACCTATTAGTGAGAAGAACCTAAGAAAAGAAGTTGAAAACCTAACACACTCCAAATGGGATAAGAGGGAAATGATAGTAAATGATGTATATTTACAAGATGTCAGATGGGTAGCAATGTTAATTGGCTGCAAGTTATTTTACAGTTCTATACTTAATTCTATATCAGCTAGAGTTATAATGATGGCATTTAGAATGGTTAAAGAAAACAAGAAATACAACCTTTGTGAAATACTAGCTCAATAATTTATTGAGAATGTAAAAGTTATAAAGAAGGATAAATCTAAGGCATTTAGGTTTGGTTCATTGCTAGTTCACATGTACATTCATGTCATTCACAACTTTCCTGGTATGCATCCTAGAGCATGGAAAGATAATGAACCCACTGGTCTACAAATATTAGAATACTATAGAAGATAGAAAAAGGATTGGTTGATGGAAAATTGTTTGGCATGATTAAGATCACGTAGAGGCAGATGAAAGAAAGGTATAGGATTCTAGAAAACTTGGTAGAAAAGTATGAGGACACTATCTATTTCATGGTTGAAACTGATTATGTCTTCTTTGAGGTAGTTGAGCCTAGAACCAAATGGTGCTATCCTATGGGATATGAGGTAAAGATGAAGTACTAAATATGTAAGTAGAGCATGTATTGGTAGCAAAAAAGGACCCTACTCAAGAAAGATGGGGTGCATATAGAGAAAAATATGAAAAAGTCAAAGAAGAACAAGAGAAAGTAACAAGAAAGAGGAAAGTCAACAAGATTGTGGAAGACATCACTGCAATGGTGGGTATTACAAAAGCGCAGTTGATAGATATCAAAAATAAGATGGAGGCATCTTCTAGTATTTCCACTGATACACCCATTCCATTAGAAATAGAGAAGGCAGTTACTACTGATAACATTGTTGATTTATCAGTCACTCAAGAGGAAGAAACACAAGAAGTTGTGACTACAGTTGTTCCTAGAAGATCATCAAGGAGAGTTAAGTAGGTCATTCCAAGAGAAAAAGAGACAGAGGTAAAGAGGAAGAAGAAGGAAGAGAAGGTCATGGAGAAAGAAGAAGAGAAAATAGTTCAAAAGAGTCCATAATCCTTGTGGAAACTAGATATGAAATCACTGCAGAAAAGGGTTATCAAAGATGGAAATCTGATATCAATAAATAGATACTAGGAAAGATATAGCCCTGGGGACCAAGCAATCATTAAGGATACTATCATTGGGCACCTGTTAGTTTTCAAAAATAATTTGTTGGAAGTTGAAGCTAGTGTCCCCAAAGATCTGTACAGAAAACTGGAAATCAGAAAATAGTTAGCACATTCAGAGGATGAGAACATAAGAAATAAAATAATTGATGATATGTTTTTGGTTGTGTCTATTCAGGAAAGAGAAAGAATCATAAAGGCATTGAAACCTCTACTAAGAACAAAGACCAGGCTAGTCAAGATTATGGCTAGAAAATATGATGAGGTAATTGAAGACACCCAAAAGGCATTAGACCAAGTTCTAATGTATGATATGCCTAAAAAGGTTTCACCTCCTAAGACTGCTAAACCTATATCCTTGGGTTTAGGAGAGAGCTCAAAGGCAATAGATGAGAGTACTCAATTTAACTTGCAACCAAATTTCTTTGTCACTAGTGTTCCTATTAGTCTTGACACTTTGCAGGATGTAATTGATCCATTTATGGACAAAGTGGACAGCGCAATGGAGGTTGAAGATCAAGAATAAATAGAAGAAAGAAAATCAGAAGAGAAACTAGAAGAAAAAGTACAGGATAAGGAATTACAACAAGAAGAAATGAAAGAAAGACAACCAAAATCAGAAAAGGTTGCTGAAGTCAGACTGGATTCATCTCTATTGTTGGCAAGTGTGGCCAAACCAGTCAGTTGTGACATAGACAACATGGATGAAGATGAGCTGATGAGACTTTCATTTATGGCTTTTGCTAAATCTAAGGAGAGATCAGTCCATAAAGGAGACAAAAGAGCTAAGATAATGGTCAGGGCTGTAGAAGCAGTGAACAAGCTTCTCCCCTCACCAGTCATCCTAAAAGACAAGGATGAGGTTGAAAATCTTGGTACGGTATTGGATAGATTTGATAGTCATTTTGACTCATTGCTAAAAGTCATAGAGGAGAAGGAAGAAAAGAACTTATTGGAGAAGAAGTTGAGAAAAGTATGTAAGTCCATTTCATGGGACTTAGGCATTCTTAAGGCTACCACTCTTAAAGCTAAGAGCTATGTAGCACAAGGCAGGAAACTCTACAGCTATTGCATAAATCCCTACAGACATTTGAAGAATGTTGAGGAGGCCATAGCCAAAGACATGGCTAGCCTTGACAATATAATGGACAATTGTGAATCATCTTCACAAACTATGGAAGAAGTAGATAAGGAGACATCTAGGCTATTGGACAAGATAGTAGTACTGGAAATAGAGAAAGGGAGAGTTGTGGATAGATTTGGCTAATTGAGAAGCCTATTGACTCCCAAGCTCTCAATGTTGGAGACTCATCTCTCTAAGATGACAAAGGTTGAAGGCTCAATGTTAGTATCCACTCTCACTGAGATTAAGGCAATAGAAACAACATCATATGCACTGAATGGATTAATCCATGCCAGTGAACTGTTGATAAGTTCATGGAATGAAGAAGTTAAGATCTTGGAAAACTCCTTCCAAGATGTCTTAAATCTGGTGAGTAAGCACTGAATATTTTGTGCTTAAGTTTTATAGTTTTGTATATACCTTTTCCATTGATGTAAAAGGGAGAGAAAGAAAAAGGAAAAATGAGGAAGAGAAAGAAATATGTAGAGAAGAAAATAAAAAAAAGAGAAGAAAAAGAAGAGAGTTGCTTTGTGACACTTAGTTATTTTTCTAAGTGTTGCCATTAATGCCAAAGGGAGAGATTGTTGGCATGTGATGGTTTAGAGCACTAGGAATCACTTGAGGGTTTTCATTTATGGCAACACTCATGATGGAGTGATCACATGTTGTGGAGATTGCCACTAGAGTCACAGTCATGAAAATGACTAAGTCCAAAATCAGGATAACAGGGTACAGTGCCACAGTTTTGGTCAGTGATGAAGATATATAAGATATTATGGCTTGCAAAGTTAACTAAAGGTATTTTGGGATAGACACATGCTTTAGTTAAGATCACATAAGTTTTGGTTATCAGACTTGTGAGATATAGTGTTTAGAAGATATGCGAAAGCAGTAAAACAATGTAACAGGGTGTATCAATAGTTGCAAAGTTTAAGGAAGGAAAAGTGAATATGGTAATGTGCTAAGATAGAAGAATAAAGTATATTGCTGACTCTTTGGTATTGTAAGAGCACCGACTCCATAGATAACATTTGCATGAGTTATTATTATATTTTGCATGATAATTGTGAAGCCGATTGGAAGGCTGATTTTGTATAAGTATGGAGTGTTTTTGTAAAAGAGAAGCATGGTATGGTAATGATGATAGAGTAAGTTTGTGAATAGAAGAGCAGAGATCAGATGTGAGATTAGTAATTGGCCGAGCTACAATTGGAACTATCTAAGCAAGATAAGTGCTTGTATTGTTCCCCCCTTTTGAGAACTATTTTTGGGAGAGTATTGGTTGTAAGAGCAGTGTGCTCACCACCTTTAACCAAGTGTTTTGTATACCCATAATAGGGTTTTGTATTCCTCTAACAAGGACATTTAGTAAGTAACAATCAGCTCCTAATAGGGTTAGATATCATAACAGGGATATTATATTTTAGTACATATTTGTGGGTACCATCCCCACCGGGGTTTTCCCTTTGGCCAAGGTTTCCTCGAGAGCAAATCATGGTATAATGAATGTGTTATGTTTGTATGATCTTTTCATTTATGCATTAATTTGGATTATTTATAATTGTTTAAAGTTGAAAGAACCAAAGTTCTGTAATACTGATTCACCCCCCTCAAATATTACCTAATCTTAACAGATAAAGCCTCCCCTTCTAGATTCTTCTACCACCTCACACAGTTCACTGCCAATTATATGCCAATCTTTTTGAAAGAAAAAAAGATGGGAATCCATTAGGACCAGGTGATTTTTCACTACCCAAGCTGAATAAGGCTTTTTTAACCTCAGATTCTGTGGTATTTCACATCAACCAACAGTTCTGTCCCTTTGAGATAATTTGTGGGATCACATCCAAAAGGCTATTATCTATATCTGCCTCCCTCATTTTCTGTGTAAAAATTTAGGAAAAGTAACTTACTATTGCCCCATTAATTTGGTCTTGTTCAGTTAAGATATTTCCTTGATTATCCTTAATAGAGACAATCTTATTCATAGATCGTTTGCCTTTGACTGAATTATGGAATAATTTAGTGTTTCTATCCCCTTCCTTTAACCATAGTTCCCTTAATGTTTGTCTCTAGAAAATCTCTTCTCAGTTTAACAATTTACTATATTTCTTATTTAACTCCCTTTCCTGATTGAAAATAATATTATCCATTCCTCCTTGGATAATTATCTCATTTAAAGCTACTAATTCAACCTCAAGATGAAATTTTTCCACAAATATATTTTTGAACACCTCTCTATTCCACACTTTTAGATTATCTTTTAAGTATTATAGTTTTTATTTAAAAGGAAAGCACAATTACCCGAGCGTCTAGGGGAAAAGTCCCACCAGGTTTCAATCAAATCCAAGAAGCCTGTTTCTCTTAACCACCTCTTTTCAAACCTAAAGGGAGCTCTTTCAGGAGCTGCATCCTAAAGAATCCTTAAACAAATGTGAAAATGGTCTAATCCTATTAAAGGTAGTATTTCATCTTGGCATAATCACTTAGTATCCTCCCATACTCCACCAAGAAGGAATCTATCCAACTTTTCATCAATATTTGTGAACCCTATTTTCCTATTAGTCCATGTGAAGGCTCCATTCTTAAAACTTACATCTTGTAACTCATTGTTGGAGAGAAAGTCAACAAAATCCTTTAGGCTCTGACTTATCCACCCTTTTCCTCCCAATTTTTTGGTTGTGAAGAGAATGGCATTGAAATCCCCCCCCCCCCAAAAAAAGACTGTCCTTATATCTATTAATGGTTTGTGTGGGAGAGGCCCATAATTGTTGTTTCAAAGCTTTATTGCAAGGTCCATAAATGTTGAAAGGCATGAAGGTTACATTAAACTAAAAAGATGCAAATTTCACTAATTGCCAATTGTTGCCCTCCTCTACCAAACAAACCTGTATCCTGATCTCCTTCCATAAAATAACCAACCCTCCTGAACCTCCTAACGCCTCCTTGAAGAGGCATCCCCACATCCCAAATTTTCTTGCAAACTGTAAAACACATTCCCCACTTAACATTGTTTCTTGTAGAAAGACTAAATTTGGTTGGGCTTGGTCAAGACATCGCTTTACCAAGCACCTTTTGTCAGAGGCATTGCAGCCTTGACATTCTACAAAAGGAACTTCATGGCTTTCGGGAAGAGGTGTAACCTCTTCTTGATCTCAACAGTTTTGACTGGTCTGCTGCATTACCAACAATGGCAAGTTTCACCTTTGTGGATTTAGGACCTCTCTTTTTCTTTTCCTTTACATTTGGTTTTTTCACCATTGATGGTGTTTGATTTATTGTCTGTTTCTCCATGATATCAATTTGATCATGCATTCCTAAAGCCTCATTCCCACCTTCGTCCTCTTGTGATTCTAACTTTGAGTTTGTGTTCCATCTATTCTCATCATTGTCCTACATATCCTCCATAAATTTTTCCAAGTTTCTAATCGGGGAAATTTGAATATATTTGCAGAGATCTAAAATATCGTTATCCTTTTCCTTTTGGACGGGTTCCAATTGTTCTGATTGAAAGTTTCCATCTTCATTAAAATCCAGTTTGCAGCTTCTATTAGTATTCAACTGCTTATGACTTTTGGGATTGTTTAAATTTTCATCCATTGAGTTAGGCACCATTAGAGATTGCCCCGTCACTCCCTCCCCTGTTTGAGTCGCTCTTCCATTTTTACTGTTTGCTTCTTTTACAGGAGAGAAGGGTGTTTCCTTTACCACTTATGTAGACATTGGACTATTCATAATTATTCTTTGAGAAGAGATATCAGGCTCCCGTATATTTCTAAGAGATTCCAATGTGTTCCCCTATCTAACTGCATCTAGGGGCCTATCCTCTTCATCTAAAACCCTATCCAATATCATTTCTTCCTCAAATTGAATAGTCCAAGGAGGAAATCTAGTATGGATTTTTTCTATCCTTATTATCTAGTCCACACATTTGTTACCTTCCAGTCCTTTTCCTTTCTCGCCACTTCATTCTACCACATTGTCAATAACAACACTTTTTACCTCAATTTTTAACCTCCATTCACCATTGGCTAATCCAAGGACTACACAATCTAGAATCTGATAGCATTTTTGCAACAACACTAACACCTTTGAATATATGTAAAAATCATTTTCATCGACCACTTCTTCAAACTGTAAGAATTTCCCCAAGTTGTTTCCAATAATTCTTATAGTTTTCTCATCTTTATATTCCCATGGAATATTTTTAAGTTTCAACCAAACAACTATATTTTCCACTTCCTTTGTGTCAGGGTTGAAGTTTGGTTTCCAATCCCGAATGAATATGCCTTTTCCATCTAGCATATATGGACCCCCATTCATAATCCAATCTGTGTCAGTCTTTGAAGGACATATCACCATAAGAAACTCATTTGTTAGGGTTTTTATTTCAAAATTCCCCCCCAGTTATCATTCATCCACCTTTGGATTTTTTCTATTTATGGCCAAGGTCCTAACCATTTCATAAAGCCCTATCTCGTAACCTTTGAACTGAGTCTAGCCATTGGGATTTATTAATCAATAAAGAGGAAGCTCTTATGATAATAGTGTTATCTACCTCTTTTCCTGCATCTTGGGTTGATGTCCTCAGACTAAAGTTTGGCGTAGCATAGCTCGGTTCCTTAGGGCACCAAAATTTGTTCTCAATCTGCTTGAATTTGAAATTTTTGGGCTGGTTAAGAAATTTGTTCTGCTTCCATGAGAAGGGTTTTCTATTCTCCCTGCCCCCACCATTCCCTCATTTATTCTTTGAAAGGTCCTGCCGAGGGGGGATCCAATTCACTCGTCCATTAACCTCGTGCCTTCCTTCAAATGCTTGTATGTTTTTCTAAGTATATGACCATTTATTTCCATCAAATTGCACTATTTGAGAAGCGTCGTTACCCTTGTTGCCCAAAAACCATTTATTTCTATTCAAATCCACTATAATCCCATTTTGTGAGGGCTGGCATGGGTGCCTCCATGGTCGTAGCCATTGCCTTTGTCGTCCTCTATCATAGCCATTTTTGCCGTAGCCATAACCTCCACAGTTATTGTCACCATAGTCGTTACCTTCACAGCCGTTACCGCCTTCCACCATTCTAACTATTAATTAATTATCCACACTTATATATATATATATATATATATATATATATATATATATATATATACATATATATATATATATATATGTATATATATATATATATATGTATATATATATGTATATATGTATATATATATATATATATATATATATATGTATATATATATATATATATATATATATATATATATATATATATATATATATATATGTATATATATATATATGTAAATATATATATATATATGTATATGTATATATATATGTATATATATATATATATATATATGTATATATGTATATATATATTATATATATATTTATTTTATTTTTCTAAATATTATTTTAATATAGATTTGATAAAATTAAATACATATGTTTTCAAATACCAACTAGATTCAAACATAAGGGTTTTTGACAAAATTTGAATCAAACCCTGATTGAATTAATTTCAAGCTTTTCCCTATTATTTTTCAAACAAATTCTAAGTTTTTCGCACAAGAAAATTCAATAACCAATTCAAACTAAAAACAATGAAAAATCAAACAATAATCCTCAACCAAATAAAACCATGATTTGCAACAATCAATTACAAATGCAACATAGACAATGTTTTCAAAAGAGATATTAACATGGGTTTTCAAACCCTACCTAGAATCCACAACTGATCTGAACAACAAATAAGACTAAATCAAAACATTCCAAAAATCCAAGCTTTGAAAACTATTCTCTAATTTCGAGCACCACAACCATCTTCCAAAACCTGATAAAACTTATTCTTAAAAATGACTGAAGCCCTCTAATATAGAAAACCTGTCAAGCTAGGGTTTCAAAACATGCAACATCATAAACAAGGCGAACTTCACTCTAAAATATAAAAAGAAATACTTTTATTCTATTTATCTCCAGTTAAGTCACTTTAACTCAACTTTTATTTTGAAAGGTAAAGTTCTGATTTAATAAAGTGTTTTCTAAATATGCAACTCAACCTTAAAATCACTTAACTACTTATTAATTCCTTTTGTATTTAATTATTAATTTTTTATATTTTAATTAAATTAATATTCCTAGCATATTCAAAATATGCAATTTAATAATTTAAATATGATTTTATATTTTAATTATGCATTTAAATTCTAATTTATACATAGTATTTAATTAAATCTCCACTTTCCATAACTAGACTTTCTAATTAATTCTTTTTAATAAACATAGGTATTTAATTAATTCTCATTAATTAAATAATCTTATATTTTAATATTCTAATAGTTTATAAGATATATGTAATCAATCAAAAAATTAATTTTAATTAATTTTTTTATCTATTTTAACACAAAAATCACATCAAACCTACAAACATGCAAAACTTGAAGAAACTGACTACATAAAAAATACTAAATCAAACACAAAGGAAGGGTTTATGAATGACGTCACCTTGACGAATTTAGAGGGTAATAACTAAGATACTTGCCCAGTATTTTTGGACAATATATGGCTTAGGTTAGGATTTGGACATGTTTGTTATCTCCTATCTCTTACCATTGAGATATTATGATAGGGCATGCTCATCTTGATAGTTCAGGAAAGTCGATGCTTGATACTTGAAATCTTACATAAAAAGATGAACATGTACATATATGTATAAATATATAACAAACAATGGTGGGGATTGGCCAATCGTGTGGATCTCGCAAGCAAGTAACTACGACTCTGTCCCTCAATCACATCAGACACTTCAAACAAAAATATAAAACATACACGTCAACTATACACATGCAAGTATGAGGCAGTAAATTCATAAATACAAATGACATCATAACATATAGAAAATTAGACTATGGGAGGGGTATTACAAATTGATCTATGATCATTTGTTTCAATTGTAGTTTCTTTTGCATGCCCTAATTTTTTGGCTGTTCGATCTTTTATTTCCTAGGATGTCAAGATTTTAATGTCTTTTACATAATTTTGTTTTAACACTAGATGTTTTATCTTAGTTTATAGCCTTTATTTTCCATCTTTATTTTTTGGGTGAGATTCTTGTCTCGTTAGAACTCATCTTCAGGTTGTGTGTGTGTATGTGACAATTGAAGATATACATTAAAATTTAGTAGATAGATCTATTAATATATTGCATTAAAGATAATATACATTACAAATAATAAATAACAATCTTAGAATTTTTACTCTTATATAACATGATAGATATTCCACTCTAAAACTTGTCAACAACATATTTAATATGAACAATTAAAGTACTACAACATTTATAAATAACATTATGAAAAAACTATAACAACTATACAAATTTAAAATACTTAAAGATTTATTGTAAGAATTTATATTCTAGAGAAAAATTATAGCAAGCCTTATGAATAATGTCCTTATTCACTATCTCTAATTTAAATATAATGTGATGCTTCTTAGGCATAAAATAGAAATGAATGTCTACTCTTATGCTCTTAAAATCGTTAGCAACCCTCACATTTCCCTCTTTGCTCTATGATAATTTATTTGCAATCATAGTTACTCTTTTTGGATTGAAAATTTTAGCATAAATTAATGTGGGTACTTCCTCTCATGTCCATTTCACATATACAACGATTTTTATGCTTTCTACGAATTCAATTGAAGAGGAAAATGCAAATTTTAAAATGACACGACAATTTTTATGATATGATGAAATTGCCGCTTTCAATAAATTGAAAATTCAATTATTGTGATACTGCAAGACCAGTCCAATTGTGAAAAATACAAAATTTAGAATGACACCACAATTGTGTGACATAATTTGAAATGAAGGTGGTCAAGCAGCTATGCAACACTAAAGACTTTGTAATCTTTTTCTCAAGATCAAATTTTTTTGAAGTTTTTAGTTTTCATTGTAAAAAAACAAAAAATACATGTTATTATTCACAATTATTGTATGTTTTTATTTGTCTTTTTTGTTTTGCAACTAAAACATTGGTTACTTGGTGTTACATAACAACTTTGGATTCACCATCAACATCTTTAAAGCACACATCTTTTGTGCAAGATGGTGAAAATTTGATGATTTATTTATATTTATGAATGTTAGATATCTTGAAATTTGATATATGATCACTTATTTAACATAAATTTTTATTTAAAAATATAAATATACTAATTTCTTTAATAAATTGTAAAATATTATTTTTCAAAAGTTAAGATTACATTACTATTACATACCAAAATCAATAATTTTGTACAAAATTTCAAACAATCCTCTCTACTTTAAGACACTTCTTTCAAATATGAAACCATCATTCTTCAACTCACAACTACACAATAATCATTTCTCAAAATTGATAATTTCATACAAAATTTAAAGCTCAAAAGCATTTTTTCCATCCCGAATATAATTCTGATAATTCTCCATGAATTAAATAAAAATAAAAGATTTTTTTTTGACATCCACAAAATCTCAGCCGGTAAAACTTAATGCTTTTACAAAGGAAATAAAATGAATAAATGCTTTGCTAAGGTGTTGTCCACATCCTGCGTTGGTGAGTGACGGAATGTCAGTATTCCTCGTTCTCTTTTTCCATGTCCGAGAAACCCTAATTTGTAGACAGGTACTCAAATTTTCCATCCTCCTCAGATTATCTGTCCTCGTGATCTTTAAAATTGTAAACAGGTCTTCAAATTTGCCTTCATCCACTCAAATTTTCTATTGTCCTGATCTTTGGCGTGTTGAAATCCTAATATTGTAGCCAGATCCTCAAAATTTCCGTCCTCCAATGGAATTTTCTGTCCTCGTGATCTTTGTTTGGCGTACTAGAAAGCTTTGAAATGCGTTAAATTGTCTGTTAACAGTACCTTTCGTCACGACTTTCGACATTTTCTTGACCAGAGGAATGTTAGGGTTTCAAAATGATTCCACGATAAAATGAGGTCGTCATGTGAGCACTGTATATAATATTCCGGAAGGCACAGAAAGTGACAATAAAAATTTCGGTGAGAACTGTTTGGATTCAAAACGATGTTTGTCGATTTATGTAAATGAATTCTTCTTGCTTTTTCATAGCAGCATAATTCGGACAACTATTGGTTTCTCGAAAAGCAAAACCACTGCATATACTTTCCGACAAATTCGCTTTAGGATTCCAAGCACCGACAAATCCAGAGAAATTGAGGGGTTAAGATCAGCCTTTCAAATTTGATGCGTGGCTTAAAGAACCTCGGCTTTCTAAGCCGATCGATCCATGATCTTTCATCATGTGTTGTGAATATGCTACAGTTTATTATAAATTCTCTATCTTTATGTCAAATTTTTTCTTCTTGCGAATAAAATAATGTTTTAATGACTGAGGAAGATGTGCACTGAGACTGACGGAATCTTGAGTAAGTTTGTCGATTTCATTGGGGAGAATGCACGGCAAACAAAAGTGGAACCGCATGCCACTAATTTTGTCATCATCGCTTTCAGTACCTGCAATTAAATGGATGTCCGTACTCCTCCAATAATTTCTTGTTTCTCCTCCATAGTGCTGACAGGTCAGTACGGTATAAATTATTTTGTATTATAAGTTTTGCTATTTAGTTATTGTACTGTTGATTTTTTAATTGAATGTTTTTAAAATAATTGGTTGTTTTTATTGGATTTGAATGTTTATTTTTTATTTTAAATATAGTTTTATTTTGTCAATATGTACTTTGATCTGGTGAAGAGATTTGAATAATGTACTTTAATCTGGTGAAGAGATTTGAATGATTTCATTGAGATTAAGTCTTGCGTAATGACAGTCTATGTTGTAAGCACTTAAAATGGTGGTGCTATAATGCCGAGTTCAAATCTTCTTCAATACAAAAGAAAAAAAAGAATCTTGTTTTTAGTATCACAAGAAAAGATTTTTTGAGGAAATATTTTGAAAATATCATTTTAATCTTATAATTTTAAAATCATATATTTAAAATGAAATATGAAAGAAAATCTATTATAAAACAAACATTTTCTATCTTTATTTAGGTAAAAAATAAGACCCAAAAATCTATGACAATGCCATTCATCCTTTTTCATTTAATAAAAAAATATCTCATATATATATATATATATTAGAGATCTAGAATATCTTGAAGTATATACATATCCAAATCTTTTCATTGCTATTCTTTTGAAAATAAGACATTTACTTGTTATTTTCTAGATTCTTATTCTCTTGTGAGAAACTAGTAAGGATTGATAAAGTGAGGAGTTTTGTTAAGAATTGAGAAAGTGAGGAGTTAAGTCTAATGATGTTTTATTTATTTATTTTAAGTATATTTTAATTTAATATTTATATATTTAATTAAAATATAGATGAAATATACTATTTAGAAGAATATTAGTAAATATTATATAAATAAATCTATACACTTGAATAGAATCACATTAAATATCATAATTATTTGGATGGTAATCTCATATATTTGAAAACTAGAATATATTTGTACATCCAAATCTTTTTATTCCTATTCTTTTGGAGATGAGATATCAATCTCTTGTTATCTTCTTGATACTTATTCTCTTGTGAGATAACTTTAGAGGCTTCTAGTAAAGATTGAGAAAGTGAGGAGTTAAGTGAAATGATGTTTCCTTTTTATTTTAATTTTTTAAAGTGTAATCTTAATGTATAGATGGTCATTTTTATATACTTGTAGTTTAATTAGTACTACGATCTTAGAGATATCTATTTGAAATTATTAAAGAATAGAGGTTATCAACATGGAGAGTGAGGTTATGGGGGAACAACTTGGTTTCATTATAGAGGAATGAAATGTAATAAAAACCTTAAAATTTATCTTCTCTAGTTAATTCTCTTTATTTCACCATAATACAATTTAATTGTTGAATTTAGTTATTTTTTAGTAAATAGTAATCATGGGGGTTTGACCCTTTGTATTTACAAGATTGAATATAGTCATATTAGAAAGACTATAGGTTCTATACTATATATAGAAGGTGAGGGTACAAAATTATCATATTAACCTATATAATATATCAAGTATTATAGTGATGCCATATTTAGAAAAAAAGAGCCAAGTAATGTATTATGAAACCAAAAGGTGGAACAAAGTGTGATGCTCCCACCTCAACATTAGAGTTATTTTGAGATTAGTATGAAAAGCTAAGAAATGATTTTAGTGACCATGAACCCTATCATCTGATTTAGAAACTATGACCTTTGCGATGCTTTCTACCTTTTACATGCTGCATTATGAGGAAAGCCAATAGGAAAGGAAAGGTCCTTTTATAGTCTACAATACTAGCCATGTGTTTTGGAGTCTATATACAATGACAAAAATATGAGATTGTCCTATACTCCTTGTGAGAGGCACCTAATTGTGCTACAAACGAGGCGTACATACCTTACTCCCTTGTGGGATTTGAATTTTTTACCTCTCTTTCTAGAGCACAAGTTCTCCACCACTAGGTCAACTCAAGCTATCCTTTCCCAATAGAAATGAATGGTTGTCATTCCCCTTCACCACTTTACTGTTGGTAACCAATGCTTTGTTCAGAGGAGGCTATCTTGAACCAAACACAACCACTTGAATCATATCATCTAAACTCCCAAGACTAGTTTTTAATAAAATTATTTGCCATCTTTTGAGTAGTTCTTTTGTTTCCCCAAGGTCTTGAGTAAAAAAACTACAAACATTGATGAGATGTCTCAATTCACACGATATCAATGGTTTGAGATCATGAACTCATTTGTACTAAAATCCATTGTATTGTATATAATAGTATTCCACTCCCAGTTTTAAAGGCCATTTCAAATATTTCCCGATAATATTGTCAATGAAAGTTATATTTTATTGCCTAATATTAAATTTTCATTCTATGTTCATAGCATAAAGTAGGGTTAAAATGAGGGTTTGAAACTCATTTAATAGAGTTACTCCTAACATTTTGGAGAGATGATTTCACTTATCTCGTGTCCTCGGTCTCAGTCCTATTATATAGATTTTGCTTACATCTTAGCATAAAATTTGAGCGATTCATGTCATGTGATAATAAAATTGATGCCATATGCATTTACGAAGCACACCCCTTAATGATTAATTATCATAAATTGATGGTTGAAGAATGGTCAATCAACTAATCACAACCTTAATTGGTTGATTAGGATTTTGGTGGTATAAGCTATTTTTCTATATTGTTTTTGAGTTTCAATCATGTGTCCACTGTACTATTGGTTAAATAATTTCAATCCATTTCAATTACATGATATTCTAAAATGTCTATCTCTCCATTCATTCTCTATAGGTATCTTGAACAATAAAACTTTCTAATGAATACAAAAGTGGTCATACACATTGAAGAATAGCTCTCCGATTATATAAAAAAATTATGTTTTTAATACTATTGATTATTACCGTTGAGTCTCTCTTAATATCAACTTTGTGGATGTCATATATATTACGAATTTCAATCCAAGAACAAAGGCTTGGACTTCAACCTTATTATTTTTTCCTTCATTTTTTTTTGATGCATCTCCAATCATATTTGCCTTATAATCTCTTATTAGAAAATTAAATCTAGAAATTCTATGATTTTTTCATGAAGACCATCAAAATTTCACTTTGACAAACCTTGAGGGGGAAGAATCTATTTTAATCCTTCTCTTTAGTTTGAGAATCAACTCATAAACCCCTTTAAAGGTAGGGTTAGTTTTGGGTTTTGCTTCTAGTTAATATTGTGCTAGTCTAATTCTCATGGAATCATGCTTATTGTTTGTTGTGTTTGAGACCTAGTGTGCTCTTATGTCCCACTTTTAAATGAGTTTAGGTCCATTCAAAAACCTACTTTTATCCCTAATTTTTAAAAAACTATTTAAGAACCACTCTATATTTTACTTACATTGTTTAATTTATTTTTATTTAATTAAGAGGTGTCCCTTTATAATTATTTAAGAAGTATTTTATTTTTTATGCACTTGAGAGTTATTTTTTTTACTCAAGAGGTTTTTTAATAGTTATTTTATTCTATTTTTATAAATATATGTCAATTGTGTTTTAGTTTTTATGTACACAACCATGACATGACTCTCTATGCCTTGTTGCCATTGGAGAATGCCTCTTGACATAATTTCAAAGTATTAGGCAAGATTCATAATCTACCAATCCATTAACTTGTGCTGATTTAGCAAGTGCGAAAATAAACTTGGTTTAGATTGATGAGCACATATTTGATTCCTAAACCTTTAATTTAAAATTTAGGCTTATAATTGACTTCAATCCACTCCTCTCCAACAAGTCATTACCTACCAAATTGAGTGAGAATATTCAAATTTATGCATTTAGATATGTATACAAGAAAATTTGCCCTCATTTTGGTTAATGATCTATGAACACATACAAGAATTATATAGAACACATCAAGGAACACCATTATATGGTGGACATGATATCCATGTGAACATGAATTTCAAATATATAGAAAACTAGATCAAAATCATAGCCATGACAAGTTCATCAATATAATGTTTCCCATTTGATAATGTTTGTCTCTAATATCCATCATGTCTAATCAATTTGACTCTTTTGATCATGTTTTGACTAGGTCCAATTGTGATCCTATCAATTTCACCCTTCCCCATTTAACTTTGTCGATCGATTGATTTAATCTCATGTTTAGGGGCAAACAACCAACAATTTTCCCCTTCATCCTAAGTCTTAAGCTATGATAAATAAATTGAATTTATTTATATCCCTTTTGTCATTTTTCCCCATGAATAATTAATTTCATTAATTAATTGTCTAATTCATAAATGTGGGAAATTTTTTTTTTAATATTCCCTCATTTTCCAAGTGGGATTTTATCTCTTAATTGTTATCCTCCATCTCCCTTAATTTGTGCTTCCACCTTCTTACACCTTCCCTTTTCATAAATTCTCCTAATTTGTGCATTTCCAAATGCAACTCCCTTTTTATAAGATTTTCTATCTTGGAGTTCTCATATGCAATTATGACCATTGATTGGACTTCGATCTTGTCTATTGATTTGAGTTCCAAAATCTTATAAATTGGATCATTTTCTCCCATTTTTGCTAACCATAGTTTTTTAGTATTCTTGTCATTATTGTCCATTTGCTCTCATTTTGTGAGTGCATTTTGTCAACATAGATCAACATATCAAGATTAGAGGAGAAAGGAAAATCATTGACGCTTCACTAAGGGAGTTCTTGTTTGATTTAATTTTTATGCTTTATGGGCTTTGTCTTAGTGGCTGTAATGGTTCGATTAGGATTTTTAGCTTTTGCATGATTTTTAGGTTTTGTGGTTGACCTTTTTCTTGCAATGTTTTTAATTTCCCATTTTCCTAGTCTATAATTTGTAGTAGCATTAATTAATCTCAACTCCATGTTCTATGATTCCCTATAAAGGTAGTGGTGATTTTTTTAATCCAAATTTGATGGAGAATTCTAGTAATAATACCTACCGTGAAAAAAACTATGGTATTTTGAGAATATGAATGGAAAACATGGTAATCTTGTCAAGATAGATGTTTTCTTCCAAACTCATCTTTATTCATTTCCAAAATGAGATATATACAATTAGAAAGGATATCAACAATCATTGCATTTGTTGGAATTCTAAATGAACAACTAGATGTGAGAAATAACTAGTATTTAACTAAAATTTTCAATAAAACATGTCTATTTAGGTACCCCAACTTGATAGGGTTGAATAACTTCTAGCATGTTGGCTAAAATCTAGACTTCTTTACATTGTTGGAAAGATCTCCAAGAGCTCTAGTTTCAATCCCTTGAAAAGCATGCCTAAGAAAAGCATTTGAAGGGACCATCAATAGTCTTAACACCAAATTTAGCTTTAAATACCTCCAAAAATGTGATTTAAAATGTAGAAACTAGTGAAAATTTAGATTTTCAATATTTTCCATTGTTAGTTATGCAAACATCATCTAAATGTTGTAAAATTGTTATTGGATCAATTTTCTACCCTGCACTTTCCCCTTTTGTTTCGGATTCACTTTGAATTGATATGTGTACAAAGTACAATGACCAACATGCAAGTACAATGACCAAGATACAAGTAGCATAGCTATGTGTAAAAGTTGGTAATTTACTTGAATCTTGAATATTTTTTACTTCACACATCCAAAGAGTGAACTCCATTTAGAGCCTACCCATCTATTAACCCAATGTGATGTCCCCGTTTTGAAATAAGATATAAAATAAATAATCATTAAATAATAAGATTTTAATAAATTTAAAATAAAATATAAAAATAAATAATTCTAAATTTATTAAATTAATATAATAATATGATATATTATTATATTATAATATATCTTTAATATAATGATATGATATATACTAAATATAATAATATAATGTATAATAAATAGTAATAAAGTATAAATAAAAAAGATAGATAAATAAATAATAAATTACAGTATAACTACAATACACGGATAAATGGTATAATGATATACATGTCCATTATTTTATAAGCAACACTATTTAAGACTATATAGTCCGCAAATCCTATAATATACAAAAAGAAGAATTATGCAACCATGGAATCCATGAACATGCAAGAAATCTCGAACAACAATTTGTAATGACAAGCACTTGACTACCACATCACTCATTATTAAGCACCAATCACTCATCATTAAAAACAACATGCAACGGTTTGAGAACATCAATTATTATTGTCACTAATACAAAGATAATCTGACATTGTTGCGATTGCTTAGTTAGTACTATTAATATTATTTAGAACAACAAAGAGGGGGGGTGAATCAGTTGTTCTCAGGTCCAAATGTACCAATTGAACTTTTAAACACTTCAACAATCCCAGATCTAATCACCAACACAACTCGGTCTCTAAAGAATATATACCAGAAACATATAACATGTAGTCCACTATCCAAAAGTAATTAACTTGTAGAATATAGAAACATACACATCAAAACATTCACACAAGTATAACACCAGGATTTATAGTAGAAACCCAACTTGGGAAAAACCACTTTGTAACATGTTACTGATATTTTCACTCTTCTGAAGTGAGCTCTGTGAGAAGCCAACCTTATTAAAGGTTTACAAACACACTGCTAGGTGTGACCCTATTAAAAGATTTAAACACTTTGTCAAAAGTGACCTCGTTAAAGGATTTAAGTACATTCCATTAGAATTCCACCTTGATTAAAGGATTTAAACAATGACTATTATGTCAACCTTGATTAAAGGATTTAGACTGATACAATGGTTAGAACGTAGCAGTAGTTTCTGATCTAAAAAACATACAACTCACTTTGCAAATAACAGATCCAATTCGCACATATATGTTGATTTACTAACTGAGTTCCATTTCCATTTCCATCTCTGATCTGCTCGGAATTCGCTTCAAGAAATCACAACTATGATCAACTCCTTCACCTTCAGCCTTCTGCTTAGACTTATCAGTCAATAACATCAACAACTCCAACATCCTCTATAACCTCACACTTAGGTTTTGCTATATACCTCTCCAATTAGGTAGATCCATCTTTTGCCACTTAATCTCCTCCGTAGATCTTAGATTATGTCAAATTCATCGAATCCTTCCAACATTTAAGTTCTTCATCCTTCCTTCTAGATACATCCTGAAAATTCTCATTGAATCCATAATAAAATGATTTACCATGCATTAAATTCTCTATACAATCAATTAATAAAGTCAACACGATTTACATAACCCAAGAATTCAACTATGTTGGCTGGAAATTTGAATTCTTTCTCCAAATGTAAATTATTGACACTCCATCAATACTGTGTTCATCTCCTCGGTCATCACTACGTAACTCGACCATCTCTACAATCTGTCTTCCTTGGCTAACATTGTCTTGCTTGGTAATTTCCCGTCGCTCGACATAAACTGATGTTCAGTCAACACTAAATTTACTCGGCATATACTGGCACTTGGTCGACACTAGCAGCACTCAGCTTAAACTAGATTTCTTCACTTTTGCTCGGTTAAGCCTACTTCTTCAATCTTTCTTCTTACTTAGATAAATAATACATTATGTTATCAATATGCCAAATAATCAAGTACTCATTGAAGTATCAAATAACTCAACCTTTCCCTAGGTTCTTTCATTATCTCCCTTGCCCTAATCCTTTTCATCAATCAATAAATATAATACTTTCTTAGATAGCAACTGTCTTACTAGTTAAGGTTTGACATCAATGACAATACAACAATTGTTTCAATTGCAGTTTCCAAAAATCTCCCTCTTTGGCATTGATGAAAACACCACATGAATAACACATGATTTACCAACCAATCCAAAACTTTTTCATTACATTAGAAATATTTATAATATCCTTAGCTTCATTATGATTCACAACAACTTAGCCTTGCTTGACCATTTACACAGTTACTCCTTCTGAATCTTTTCTGACTCTCTCCCTCTGATTCTCTGAGTCTTTGAATCTTGGAACATATACCTCAGTGTTCTTTATATCTATGTTTTCATTTGAATCTCTCCCTCTTTGACAATAATGCCAAAGCAGTATCTAGAACTTACATCTTTCATATGTAGATGTCATCTTGTCAGTTTAGTATCAATATTTCTCCCTATCTCATCTTGCTTATGACTGATTATCAGCTTTGTTGTTCTTTTCACAACTCTAGGCAGTTCTAAAATGTGACCTTTCATGCATCAATCTATCAGATACTCTGTGTAGCACATTTGATGCAGTGCTCCTAGTTGACTAGGCAACCTCAGTTAGGGGAAACACCCCTAATTTACCTCTAAGATATTCATGAGCATCCTTAGGTAAAGCTTTTGTGAATATGTCTGCTATTTGTTCCTTTGTATTCACATATTCCATTCTCACTTCTTTATCTTGTACCAATTCCCTCAAGTAATGATACTTGATAGCAATATGTTTGGTCTTTGCGTGCATCATTAGATTCTTTGATATGTTGATAGCACTTGTGTTAGCACAGAATATAACAACCGGTTCTTGTGCATAACCATTGCATACTAGTCTTGCCTTGTTCCTTGTGACTTGTCCATGTTCATTAAGCTTGTTTTTGAATACCCATTTTGTTCCAATAACATTCTTGTTTTCTGGTCTCGGCACCAGAGTCCAGGTATCATTCTTTTCTATTTGATCTATTTCTTCATTCATAGCTTGAATACAATCTTCATTCTCTAAAGCATCTCTTACTGTCTTAGGGTCAAACTCACATAATAAACATGTAGGGTCTTTCAACTTACTTCTGGTCAAGACTCCAGATTCCTTATCTCCAATGATTTGCTCAGGTTTATGATGTCTTCTCACATACTGTGCCAATGTAGGTTCAACTTTCTTTTCTTCTTGATCTTCAGGTTCATCATAAAATTATCAGTTTCTACTTTTGATTGCTCGACAACATCCTCCTGATGCTTGGCATTGCTTACCTGTGACTCTGCATCTAGTGCAGGTGTGTTACTTGCCTCTTTTTCTTCCATATAGAAAAAAGATCTATACTCTTCAAGTTCTTGTTTACCTTCTTATTCATTTTTCTTTGCATATTCATCAACTCTCACATTTGCACTTTCCATAATTTTGTTAGTGTTAGAATTCAAACACTTATAAGCTTTTCTCTTAGTGGAATAACCTAAGAATATGCCTTCATCACTTTTTGTATCAAAATTTCTATTTCTATTATCTTTCACTATATGGGTGAACCCACAATAGTGGGTTACACTTTTTTACTTGAATGAACATTGAACTCTACATTTTGAGAAAAACTTTCAGATTCAGATGCATATTGTCATTGAACCATTCAAAATCGGAGGATGAAGTAAATTAGAGTCTTTTAGGATTTTCTGTCTAGATTCTATATATATATATTTTGATTTTTTTTTAAATTTATTTGAATACTTTTTTCTTTCTCCCACGAAAACTCATATGGTGATGAAAACGTCATTTTCAAATATTAACATTGTTTTCATAGAGCATAACTTTTTTTGTAAAATAGATATGAATGTGATTCTTTCAAATTTAGTTTTGTAACATCCATACAGAGGGCATGTAATTGGTTTGACGATATTATCACTATTATTGCATATTTTATTAACGTTTGAAGTTGACTAAACCCTAATTTTGACGTACCTTGACTACATAGCTTATAACTTATTGTGTATTTATCGAATTTCAATTTTTTTTTTGAATAGAAAGTAGACTCGAATATGGAGGGCACTGTTATTTTTCAATTTTTTTTTCCTTTTTTTACTATTTTTCATTGAACGTCAAACTCATAGGTTTATATTTGATAAAAAACCTACATTCATTTAACGTCAAAAACCATACACATAATAAATTTAAAAATAGTCAAATATATAATCATTAGAAAGCTAGTTCTGAGTACTTGTTGTATGAAAAAGGACATCTTCTTATTCTTCCATTTGATCAGCGCGCTTGAGGCCCGAAGCCATGAAATTTTCAGAATTTCTTCAAAACTTGCAACCATGGCCTAAACTAGGCACTTTCGATCGAAACTTTTGACTTTCGATCGAAAGTACTTTGCCAAAAAATGCAATTTTTGGCCATTACTAAACTACTTTCGATCGAAAGTTAACTTTGACTTTCGATAGAAACCTATGTCAACCTTTTTGGTGGCATTTCCGGTTAATAAGGATTAGGTATAAATAAATGTATATTTTTTTCATTTCATAAATCCGAAAGCTGTAAAATAATTCGCATTTAGGAAAAGGAAGACATTTTGGCACAAAATAATTTTCTAAGTTGTGATGGAAAATAAAAAGAGAAGGCTAAACAAAAGTACATGATATTATTCAGAAGAGACTGAACAAAGACTACGTGAAGAATCATGAAAAAGATATCATCGTCGGAAACAAGGTATGTCTAAGATGTTTCTCTCTAGATATTTTAAGTTAATGGTCAAGACTTGTCTTAATGTTCATGTAAATGTGATATTGTACCTATTAGATTTAACTAGACCTAACTGTAGACCTATTTGGACTAATAGGACTTATTAGGACTAATTAGGACCTATTCTAGGACTAATAGGACCCAATTAGAATCAATTAGAACCAATTAGCACCTAATTAGACTCAATTAGAACCAATTATGACCTATTAAAACCCAATTAGACTCAATTATAATAAATTAGCACCTAATTAGACTCAATTAAGACCAATTATACCCAATTAGGACCAATTGGGACCAATTAGAACCAATTAGAACCTAATAGGACCTATTTGGACTAATTAGGACCTATTAGGACCTAATTAGGACTAATTAGAACCAATTAGACTCAATTAGACTCAATTAGAACCAATTAGGACATAATATGACCTATTAGAACCAATTGGGACCTAATTATACTCAATTAGATCCAATTAGACTCAATTAGAACCAATCAGGACCTAATAGGACATATTATGACTAATTAGGACCTAATAGAACCTAATAGAACCTATTAGGACTAATTAGGACCTAATAGAACCTATTAGGACCTATTAGGACTAATTAGGACCTATTAGGACTAATTACTTGACTAATATGACCTATTAGTCCACCCAATTAGAATCAATTAGAACCAAAGAGCACCTAATTAGACTCAATTAGAACCAATTAGGACCTAATATGACCTATTAGAACCAATTAGGACCTAATTAGATGCATTTAGAACCAATTAGATCCAATTAGACTTAATTAGTTCTTATTAGAACTAATTAGGACCTATTAGATCCAATTAGGACCTAATTAGGACCTAATATGACCTATTAGACTCAATTAGGACCTAATAAACCCATTAGACTCAATTAGGACCAATTAGACTCAATTAAGACCAATTAGGACCAATTAGGACCTAATATGGACCAATTAGGACCTAATATGACCTATTAGATTCAATTCTAGGACCAATTAGGACCTCATATGACCTATTAGACTCAATTAGGACCAATTAGGACCTAATATGACTTATTAGAACCTAGTTAGACCCAATTAGGACCTAGTATGACCTATTAAACTCAATTAGGACCTAATATGACCTATTAGACTCAATTAGGACCAATTAGGACCTAATATGACCTATTAGACTCAATTAGGACCAATTAGGACCTAATATGACCTATTTGAACCCAGTTAGACCCAATTAGGACTTGAAATTAGGACCAATGTGGATCAATTAGGATCAGTTAGACTCAATTAGACCTAATTAGACCCAATTAGACTCAATTAGGACTAATTAGGACCTAATATGACCTATTAGACTCAATTAGGACCAATTAGGACCTAATATGGACCAATTAGGACCTAATATGACTTATTAGACTCAATTAGGACCAATTAGGACCTACTATGGACCAATTAGGACCTAATATGACCTATTAGACTCAATTAGGACCTAATATGGAGAAATTAGACTCAATTGGGACCAATTAGGACCTAATATGACCTATTAGACTCAATTAGGACCAATTACGACCTAATATGACCTATTAGACTCAATTAGGACCAATTAGACACAATTAGGACCAATTAGGACCTAATATGACCTATTAAAACCTAGTTAGACCCAATTAGGATGTAATATGACCTATTAGACTCAATTAGGACCTAATATGACCTATTAGACTCAATTAGAACCAATTAGACTCAATTAGGACCAATTAGGACCTAATATGACCTATTAGAACTTAGTTAGACCCAATTAGGACCTAATATGACCTATTAGACTCAATTAGAACTAATTAGGACCTAATATGGACCAATTAGGACCTAATATGACCTATTAGACTCAATTAAGACTAATTAGACTCAATTAGGACCAATTAGGACCTAATATGGACCAATTAGACTCAATTGGGACCAATTAGGACCTAATATGACCTATTAGACTCAATTAGGACCAATTAGGACCTAATATGACCAATTAGACTCAATTAGGACCAATTAGAACCTAATATGACCTATTAGAACCTAGTTAGACCCAATTAGGACCTAATATGACCTATTAGACTCAATTAGGACAAATTAGGACCTAATATGGACCAATTAGGACCTAATATGACCTATTAGACTCAATTAGTACCAATTAGGACCTAATATGACCTATTAGACCCAATTAGGACCAATTAGGACCAATTAGGACCTAATTAGACTCAATTAGGACCAATTAGGACCTAATTAGAACCAATTAGGACCTAATATGATCTATTAGACTCAAGTAGTACCAATTAGGACCTAATATGACCTATTATACTCAATTAGGACCAATTAGGATATAATATGATCTATTAGAACCTAGTTAGACCCAATTAAGACCTAATATGACCTATTAGACTCAATTAGGACCAATTAAGACCTAATTTGACCTATTAGATTCAATTAGGACTCAATTAGGACCAATTAGGACCTAGTTAGGATCAATTAGACTCGATTAGACCCAATTAGACTCAAAAGTTTTTGTTTAATAATTTATACTTCATACATGTAGGAAATGCTCAAGAATCACAAGCTCAACAAGTTTCCCAACCTTCAGAAATTACAGAAGGGTCATCACAAGCTCAACAAGCCCAACCTTCAGAAGTTGGAGAAGGGTCATCACAAGCTCAACAAGCCGAACCTTCAGAAGTTGGAGAAGGGTCATCGCAAGCTCAACAAGCACAACTCTCAAAATATCAAACAAGTACACATCTCTCTCTCTCTCTCTCTCTCACTGACTCTCTCTACTGTCTTGATTTAGTCTCTTATTGGTGAATATACATTTTGGGTCTTTCCCCTTAAGAAGTTATTATTTTTATTATGTACTTGCAATCTTTGATGATGAAAATGTTGGACAAGGGGCATCCCAAGTTGAATCAACCCAAGGTCAAACAAGTATGTGTTTCTCTCATTAGTGTATAAATTATTATAGGTTTGACATGTTCAAGAGCTTGTAAATACTTATTTCATGAAGGTCCCCTTAAGATGAGATATTAAGATATTTTTCTTTTATTTTTTTTGTAGTGGAAGTGCAAGAAACATATGTGAATGATAGTCTACTCCAACATTTGAAGAGAAAAATTAATCGTAAAAGCATAGATCATTTAATTGAAATGGATGTGGAAAAATTGAGAGATTATGCTAAACAACCCATAAATATTACAAAGAGGGCATTGAATAAAAAGTCTAAGAAAATAATGAAACAATTTGAGAATCTTGGTACACTTGAAAAAACTCAAGTGTTATCAATTACACTTCTTAAAGATGAGTTAAAAGAGCCATTAAAATTGCTGGGTGTCGATGCAAGTTTGAAAAAGTTAAAATCAAGTAACGTACAAAAAAATATTGTTGACAATGTTAAGGAAGGTTTGCATTCCATTGGAAAAATAACTAGATCTACAGATAGGTCCATTTCAAGAAGAGTGATTCTGACATCTATTTTAAATAAAAACATGTCCCAAAGAAGACAAATTTCTTCACTTTCATCTTAGATCGGGTATAGTAGGAAGACAATGACACACTATTTGAAAAGAAGAATAAATTTGGATGATACTACATTGGAAGGTAATTGGGCACTAATGTGTAGAGCTCCTCGGTCTGATAAAATTAATGAAATAGTTAGGAACTTAGTTACGCCATTTTGGACTGATCATACTCGTCCTTCACCAAATACAAGAGATGTTATCAAGAAGAGGACTGGGCCTAAAGAATATTTCCAGCACACAAAACATTGGTTGGACACCACACAACATGAATTGTATCTCTCATTTTGTAACTCAAATCCCGACATTAAGATTGGACAAACAATGTTTGAAAGATTAAAGCCATTTTTTGTAAAGATAAATAAATCTTTTGAAACTTGTTGTTGTCGATATCATATTGAATTTGATCTCTACTACCAAGGGTTTAGAAAGATGATAGAAGAAAGTAGTGGTTCTCAAAATAATTTTCCTAAACGTCCAAGTCAATTCATAACATCAATCTTATGTAACAAATCAATTGATCATGAAATACCTGAAATAGATTGCATAGGAGGAACTTGTCAAACATGTGGGGATTTGGCTAAATTTCCTTTGAGACTTGAAGATATTGACATGACGAGGATGATAAAATGTAAGAGATACAAGTACATAAAGTCTGAAACAAAAGTCGGGAAATAATCAACAAGGTTGGAATATGTAGAAGACGAGATACCTGTTGCAACATTTTTGGAGAATTTTTCGTAAATTGATTCAACCATACATACGTCATATTTTTTTGGCTAGCTAAATGGCAGGCACAACAATTCCAAATACAAAAAGAATCTTTTCTAGTTGGAACAATTTTATCAGTTGTTGATTTTGCAGAGAACTACTCCTTTGTATCTCAAAAACAACTTCAAGCAGGATACTACTATACAGAGCAGGTGACTATTATGGTACATGTGTCTTATCGACATGCATAATTAGATTTGGATGGTGTTGAAAGTACATATGAAGCACGAGTCATAAAGAAAGAATATCACTTTTACATTAGTGATGATAAAGAGCATGACATACATTTTGTTGAGCATTGCTTTAAGACATTTTTTGGATATTTGGAAAACAAAGGCATCAAAATTGAAAAACATTTTGTTTGGTTGGATGGATGTGCAACACAATTTAAATCAGCAAGGCCATTTTATGCACTATGTGTATGGTGAAAATGTGACCACACTTCTATGAATCATTACATGCAAGGAAACTCAAGAATGAGCCCTCACAAATCGATCCATAGCTCCCTAGGCATGGAGTGCAAGGGTTTTAAGAATGCTCTCAGCTAGAGCTATTAAGCCAATAACCTTGCTAGTAAACCATGCAATGAGAGATTCAATGAATTAATCTAAAGCATAAAGAAAATCTAAGCTAAGAATGCCATGAAAATGAAACTACTATGCAAGAAATGAAACCTAACTATGAAGCAAGAAAGCCATGATGATGCAAGAATGAAGACAAGAAGATAGAGTGTTGATGAAGATCCAAGATGAATGCCAACAATGCTCTAAATCTTTAAACCCTAGATGCAAGAATATCTCCAAAAGCTCCAAAATGACCTAGAAAACCTATAGCATAACAATAGCATAAAAATTTGTGTGTGCAAATGAGGAAGAGAGCTCTTCTTTTATAGGAGGTGAAAAATCAATGGACCATGGAGATTAAGAGGCAAAAGATTTAATCAAGGGTGGAGCTTGAAAGAGGAGCAATCCATGTGCACAAATATCCTCCAATGAGAAAATAAGAGTTGACTTTTGTGTCCATATGAGACAAAAAGTGCTTTTTCCCTTTTTATAAAATAAGAATAATGCTTTATTTGTGCAACTTAGGATAAGAGGAAAAGTGGGGGCTTTTTATTTATTAAAAGGGGAGGGAATATTCTTTTTAATAAATAAAGACTTAGGATAAGATGGTTAGCCCATAGAAAATAATCAAATAAATGATAGAACTAGGATTTGATCAAGAATAAACAATTGATGATTTAGCAAATGGGGGCTAATAGTCTAGGTGACCATTTTTAGGTGTATACATTTGCCCCTCTTTGACTAATGTGTGATCGATCTGGAAACACATGTAGTCAAAGAATGAAGTTGAAATGTGAGATCGATTTGGGATCACAAAGCAACTCAGATCAGCCAAGAAAGCAAGAGATAGCCAAGAAGGCAAGCAAATAGCGATTTGACTCCAAAGGATGAAGTGCAGAGAGATAGCAAATCCTGCATGGTCAGCCTGGTTGCGACAGTACTGAACACTTAGGAAAGAGATAACCAATAAGATATGATGTGTCTGCCCCCTCGAGATCAAAAGCAAAATTCGGGTAGAGGGAATGCAGAAGCAAGAGAGACATGATCAAATCACTAGAAATCATAATCGAAGCTGAAGAGAATAGAACAACCATCAAGTAGCGAAGGTATGCCCCACACATGGGACACGGGGCATGAACCAAGCGGTCCCTCAACCCGAAAACACCATGGAGAGGGGGAAGAATTTGAACTTGGGATTGAAAGTGAATGAAAGATTGGAAGTTTGAAAGAGATGGGGATGAAGAGGTGAAGAATGCCCCAGTGAAGATGGAAGGATCAGGCCTCAAAAGGTCAGCCAACTATGCGAAAGAAGGAGAAAGATGATTTGGGTGATCAAGGTGAACTCAGATTTCGGTTTGGATCCTGAAATGAAGGAAAATGATGTGATATGAAAGATAAGAAGTGAAAGACATGAAAGGTGAGAAGCGAAAGGTGAGCGCAGTTGATTAACAAGTCCATGTAAGATGAAAAGGAGAGCTCTCTCCATATGCAAGATGCAAAACTAAACTAACATGAACTTAAGAATGCAAGCTACATGAAAAGTGGTTTACTTGAAAGGTCACAAAGCCAATAGACATCTAATATTCATCATTGAGCATTATTGGTAGCGTCGCAAGATCATACAATACACACTAGCATAACTATGTGGATCTGAATATGATCTATATCAGATAGAAATGTGGAAATCTCACCTAGGCATCAAAGACATGTAGGTCTAGATGACTAATGCAGTGAGATCACCTAAGTTTGATATAGCAAGATTATGCTCGCATCGAGACATAAGAAAGTCAAGATGACTAGAAGCATGCACTCACGAAATAGTCAAGGATAATACCTTGTAGGTCCATAGTGTCAAGTAAGACCAGCATAAATGCTCATGACAGTGAGGACCAACAAGATATACCCACAAGCAGATAAAGAAATAAAACATGTTCTCATACCCTCAGTCTTCTAGCTATGCATCATCGAAAACAATCATAGGGGGAGAACACTCAGCAAAGAAATCATCATAGACAACACACAAAGAAATAAAGTCAAACAAATCTCAGCAAGTCAAGTGCGTGTGTGTAGGTCATAGAGTCAAGCTTTGAGTATCACATCTGCCAATGAGAAATATTGCATCATCCAAGACGGCGGGAAGGATATCTGATAAGTGTTAAGAAACACTTGATGCTAGGGCAGTGTTGAAAAACACAGTTGGGGTGGTGTTGAAAAACACCATTTTCGAGGTGCCTAAGAAACCCAGATGCACAAAGAGACCCAAGATAAGCTAGAACAACAGATGCCCCCTAGACTAAGACAAGAGTCAATTCCAAGCTAGGAGAGGCAAAGCGAGAAGTGGAGCGAAGGAGTGCCACGCAAGACTGATAGACATAGGTGCAGAGGGTCTCAAGCAGCGCCTGTTTCCAGGTTTTCACCACTTGATAGATTTTTTTGCAATTTTTTCAGGACTTTTTATAAATTATTTTTGTATTTTTGCTACCAAGGCGCCTGTTTCCAGGTTTTCACCAAGGCACTTTTTCAATTTTTTTTTATTTTTTTATTTTTTTGGTGAGACATCAAAGTGCCTATTACTAGATTTTCACTAGGATGCTTATTTTTTAGTACTTTTAATGCTTTTTAGGATTTTTTCAGCATCATATATGAATTTTTTTGGTATTTTTTCAGGATCGTAAAATATGTACAAAGGATGCCCCAGACAGAAATGGGCATCAAGAATCTGCTTCCTCTGATGTAGAGAACTGATAGGCCCCAGGCCCAAATGCTGCAATTGTGACAATAGGAGGTCTCAACCAGTTCGACCAATAATAACCAGCCCTGAGCAATGTCTGAGCTAGCAGAGGATCGTTAGAATGTGATCCACATATGCCATCGTGGATTTTAGTTAGCACTTTTTTTGACTCCTCTATTTCTAGACACTTAAGGAGAGTTCCATCTAGACCCTTCCTATACAAGTCACCAGAGAAAAAGGCAAAGTGTAAGGGATGGCGGAAGGAATGGCATGGTGGATTTGCAAGAGGAATATGAGGTGGAAGATATGAAAAGATGGTAAGATTGTAAAATTTGTGAGCAGGATAGCGTAATTCATCCACCAGGAACTTGAAGTGAAATTTATGCTTTTTCATTTGTAAGATGGATGTTGAAGTAACCAAGGCATTACTAACTTTGTTCTTAGCTCTAGGAATGGGCTGAAGTATAATAGATATGAGATCATGCTTGAGGTAGTGCATCATTTTTTTGTAGAGAATCAGCTTGTCATCTTTTATTTGAGAATCATTATTTTTGAGCAGATTTTTATTTTTACTTTTCTTAGGTGCGGATACCACCACAATGTGGTTTTCGCCATCCGACCATTGCTCTTTTCTTTTGACTTGATGACCGTGATGTTTGATTACTGATTCAATCTTTTTTGTTGCTAGTTCACTGGTGGAAGAAGTAACAGTTGTTGATGCAAGATGAAATGAAGTGACTGGTTCAATAGCATTTATGCAAAGGATGTCATCTCTGGTGACACGAGAGGTTGAGCCTATAGAGTAAGCTCCAAAAGTAGCTAGATCTAGACTTGTCATAGAAGAACTAGCGTGGTCCACTAAGGCAATACGAGGAACAAACTCATCAGACCCCACACAAGACCCATCAACCATGTCAGGTGGGTTACGAGAGGTATGAACCACATCAACATCCATATCTGTCATGGGAGGATCTTCTGGAAGAGGCTTAAGATGCTGAGAAGTAGAGATACTCATGTCATTATGTGAGAGATCACCTCTTTGTAGCAGTCATGCAATGTTACGACATTGTCTATCATAGTGCAATGATTCTTTAGGCACATAGGTTCTAGACATAGAGGCCTTAGCCATATCATCAGTAGATATACATTCTTCTCCCCAAAGGAGTGAAGTAGAAGGAAGATCATCTCCCATTTGAGCCATAGTGTGTAGCGGTGACTCATCTGTATCTGTGTCTAAATTAATGAGCATGGGAGTATTTCTAGAATCCTCTCTATAGATCCACTCTTGAATAGCTTGTTCTTCTCTTTCTGCTTCTAAAGGAATGGATGAAGGAAAAAAGGTATCAAAGATCACCATAGCAGAAGTGGAAGGCTTCATCTGATCAGAAGGTCTCCCATATGACCTAGGAGAAACAGGTATAGAAGCAAAGGAACCCAGTGTGTATTCACCCATACCAAGGCTCATCATCTTAAGTGATTTCTCAGCAGCAGCTAGAGACGTACTAGGATCAACAAAAGGTTCATTATGAGGAACAAATTTTTTAGTAGCAGCAAGAGCATTGATAGCAATAGTATGGTCTCCAAGAATCACAACTTCAGTGCCATTGTATGGAAATTTGACGCACTGATGATAAGTGGAAGGAACAGCCTGTATGTCATGGATCCAAGGATGACCCAAAAGAATGTTATATGTGAGTGGGATGTCCAATACTTGGAAGCTAATATCTTTCGTGACAGGGCCCACTCGGACAAGCAGCGGGACAAGACCTTTGGAAGATCTTTCCACTTCATCGTAAGCTTTTATAGTAATCTTCTTTTTAGAATCCACAGCGAATTTTGACAAACCCAATTGTTGTATGACATTGAAAGAAACAATATTTAACCCTGCACCATTGTCTATCAGGACTCGGCGGACTCGGGTATTGTAGACTAGAACTTCAATGTGTAAAGCTAGATTATGAGGGTGAGCAATAGATATGTCATCTTCTACAGAAAAGGAGAGAGATAGCGGAGATGAAATGTGGTTGACCATAGCCTAAAATTGATTCGGATCAATGTCATTGGGAACACGTGTTGTACGTAGAGCCTCATCAAGAATCTCTCTATGCGAAGAGGATAACCGAAGCAACTCAAGGATAGATATCTGTGCTGGTGTCTTTTGCAAATGTTGGACAAGATCATAGCTAGGGGTGGCTGAAGGAGCCACTTGTTTGGAAGGCAAAGCTTGCTTGGGATCTTGCGCAGTTTTAAGGACAATCTTGGCTTGCCCCCTAGTAACAGCATTCAGTGTCTCACTTTGGGAAGATGAACTATCACATGTTTGCAAGATCAACTTTGGCTTACCATGATTGGCTTTATTATCATCTTGAGACCTCATCATTAGAACGCTCTCAACGGGCTCTACCATGTTGATCACAGGTGTATTAGAAGGATACGTGTAATTGATCTTAGCATCATGATTCTTCTTATGTGTTCGAGAGGTTTCCCCCTTATCATGCTTAGGTAGAGGATCTTTGAAAGCTATGTGATCAGAATTTTTAGTTAAGCCATTAGTGGAGATTGTGTCGTTCTTAATAAGATCCTGAATATCATCCTTAAGCCTAAAACAATTGTCTGTTGGATGTCCCTTGTTTCTATGATAATGGCAGTAATGATCCTCTCCACCAATCAAGCTTATTTATCGGATCCCAGTTACCAGGTTTATCAGGAAGCGTAAGATATCCATTGTCAACCAAAGTCTTAAGGATCACATCGTAAGGTTCTGCCAACTTGGTATAGACTCGCTTTCGAAATGACTTCTTAGGCTTATCTGCATATTGAGGTTTAGGAGCATTGTGAGTGTTGCTAGCTTCTTGTTGTTTTGCTGCATAGATAGCGTTGGAGAGATTGAAAGCGGGCTCTTTAACTTTAGGAGCATCAACAACCCCATCATTAACAACATACTTGTTCTTATTCCAAGGTTTGTTCTTGTCTTTGCCATTGCCTTTAGCATCTTTATTAATAACAATATCCCCTTTTCTTATAGCTACATCCTCAATTCGATATGCACTTTCAACCACGTCATTGAAAGAGGAGAATAGTTGTTTCCTTAGATCATAATACAGCTCAGGCACAAGAGTGTTGACAAAAATATCAATCTTTTCCCTTTCGGGTAGCTGACGAGGATATCGAGAATACAATGACCTCCAACGTTGTAAGTAAGTTGCAAATGGCTCACCTTGATGTTGTCTTAGATTACCGAGATCTAT
Source organism: Chamaecyparis obtusa (assembly GCA_027943335.1). Lineage (NCBI taxonomy): Eukaryota > Viridiplantae > Streptophyta > Pinopsida > Cupressales > Cupressaceae > Chamaecyparis > Chamaecyparis obtusa. The sequence continues at coordinate 1,871,439 of BSBK01001608.1, forward strand.
CACAGTGACAGGTTGTTGGATGTTGTAAGAGTACTGTTGGGTAAATCACTGAGCTAACTCATCAAAAGTCTTAAGCGGTGGTGTCAATTTTGCAAACCATTCCAAAGCTTGGCCTCTTAAGCTTTGAGGGAATAAGCGTAGGAGATATGTGTCTTCATGAAGAAAGTCCATACTAAGAGCATAAAAATGACGCACATGGTCATGAGGGTCACCATTTCCATCATACTTGTCATATTTAGGAACCTCAATATCCTTAGGAAATGGGACCATGTATAGATCTTTATCAAAAGGAAGAGCACAAATTGATTCTACAAAAGAGACCTTTGGAGGCTCTCTTTCTAATGCCATTTGGGTAAGGCATTGATTTGTCCGATGTAATTCTTCTTGAAGGACTTCCAATTCAGTTGGTACTCTTTGTTGGACAATTTGTCTGACATCATAGTCGGGAGGAAGCTTGTATCCTCTAGAAGTCATATATTGAAAATATTGATCGCCATTACGCTCTAAAAGCTTATGCATCATTCGTTGGAAATCCACATCTTGTTCACATCTCATAAGATCCTCACTAGAAATCTCATCATTAGCCTCTGCCTCATGTTGAGAGGGAGGAGGTCTAGGAGGTGAAGAAGGCATACCAAAAGTGGTTCTTGGAGGAGATCTTGGTGGCGTGTTGTTGCCATTGTTGCCATTAAAAAGAGGTCTATGCTCATGATTACTAGTCTCAGGTTGCTCATGAAATGTCCCTCTATAAGCCATGCGCCTAGTAGCATCCATCCTTTGTTGATTGTGTTCTTTGTCTAAGCGCGCTTGATTATCCTTACGCTCAAAGTGTTCTTGCAAGAGTTGAAACTTTTCTTGTTCAGTCAAAGTGAGTGAGACACTGTCTGTGTTTTTGGGGGTCTTGAATGCGGAAAAGAGGAAACCTCCTTTATACCACGGTGTAGCCTTAGAATTCTTAAATTGGTCAGAACTAGAACTGTTGTTGCTAATGGGTGCTTTTGAACATCTAGTTGGAGAAGGTAACTGTGTATAATTGAACAGAGGATGACTCTCCTGCTCAAATTGAGACCGAGTTGTAACCGGCATGAAAAGAGATGTTGGTTGACTAATAGAATGAGACAAAGTTTCTTAGATTTGAGATAAGCAAAGCTAATAAAGATCACTTGTCAAAGTAGAACAATAGAGAGATGGCTTGTCAAAAGTGCTCAAGCACTTACAACAATCAATTGACTAAAGCCGAGCAACGAGCAAGAAGCTCAATAAGCAAGTAGCTAGAGAGGTAACTGTGATGCGACAAGTGATCAAGAGTAGCATTCGTTAAACTCAAACCCAATAGTTTTAGCTCATTTGTTTCAGTCTAGAACAAATCTAAGCATGTAGGTAACAAACCAGTTTTAGGTAAGAACAGAAAAAGACACTCTACGACAGGTTAAAGTGCAAGTTTAGCCACTCTGAATTGCAACAATGACAGGACAGCAAAAAGATTCAGTTCGGGTGATACTTCACCTTAAGCCAGGTGATAGACTGCAGTATGGTTGGGTGATAGACTCCAGGCTAGCAGGGCGATAGTCCAGAAGGCATGAACTATCGCGCGATATACCTCAGCAAAGCGCGCGATAAAATAGCAAGACGCGAACTATCATGCGATATTTCTCAGTAAGGCGTGCGATACTGTTGCAGATTCGTATGACTTTTTGACCAGTGAATGTGAAAAACTTAGTTTTGAAGCATTTTAAAAGATCAAGTAAGTATATCAACAAATTTTTATCATTGATCAAGCACATAAGACAGCAATCAAGGAGTTCAAGCAAGCAATTGTCTTCAAACAATGAGCAAGGGGCAAAACAACCTTGCACATGAACAGAGATAGTGACTTAGTATTTCTACTCCCTAGAGATGCTACTTGTGTATGTTCTTGAAAATGTTTTAGCAGGCACATAAAACACAACAACATCCTAGCATGCTGTCTATAAGGCTATACATGGCTTTTCTAAAGGGATTCCTCGATATACGTAAGGTACGTGAGGCCCAAATCTGTAGATGAGAAGAATCCAAAATCACACAGCCGGGGGGAGACGGTAACCCAAATCTCCTCCTTCACTTCTCAAAGGTATAAAGTTCTTTGAGGCTTAGCCAAGAGTGATATCAAACTCAATTCCCAAGAGAGGTGTCTTTCGATTCACCACCCGCTATTTATACTCCGCCAGAACATAGGAGTTAAGGTTGTCCCTTGAGGTGGTGTGTCCCCAAGCATACCTTTTAAAAATAAAATTAAGTAATTCACTATCAAAAGTATTTAGAGCACTAAAGGTGGAACACTTAACTCTTCAAGTAAATGCAAAGTGAGTCCAAAAGTGGGACACTTAACCCTTCAAGTGAATGTGAAGCGAGTCCATAAGTGGAACATTTAACCCTTTAAGATAATGTGAAGCGAGTCCAAAAGTGGAACATTTAACCCTTCAAGAGAATGTGAAGTGAGTCCAAAAAGTGGAACACTTAACCCTTCACACAAACTCAAAGTGAGTCCAAAAGTGGAACATTTAACTCTTCACACCAACTCAAAGTGAGTCCAAAAGTGGAACATTTAACTCCTTACACCAACTCAAAGTGAGCCCAAAAGTGGAACATTTAACTCCTCACATCAACTCAAAGTGAGTCCACACCTTAGAAAACAAGTGAGTTCCAAAAAGCACAAAAGGGTTGCCAAGTGGAGCAATTAACGCTTCTTTCTTGTAGACCCCTCCCCTTTAATGTAGTGCTAATCTTGCAACTACATAGCAAAAATGAGTGGCCGACAGATTAGCGAGTCCAATAACCCAAGATAGCAATCTAGATCAATCACAAGTTATCTAAAGTTGCTTATCAATACTACTCACAAATGACAAAGGGTTGAATCAATGGAATATTTAACTTTCCAAGCAAACATAGAGTGAGTCCACAAAGTGGTGCATTTAACTCCCTATGTAAATAAAAAATGAATCCATGCCCTAAATCACTCAATGAGATATTTGATATTGGAACCAAGAATTATTTAGGGTTCAAATACAAGCATTCACTTACACAAACTTGTATGAAAGCAAATCTATGTTCATTCATTTCCCATTAAGAGCATCAATTGAAATGTGTTCTATGAAAGCATGTAAACACTCAAGCCAAACACATGAGAGGTTCAATTTTAATCCAAAGATCCAAGTGTTTTAGGGATGTAACAAAATACCTCAAGTCCAATGCTTTGTTTTAAGCATATTTCATGAAAGCTAGAGCACCTTCAAATGAACAAGATAAGACACAAGCAAACAAGATATGCAATGTATATCCAACTTATGCAAACCCTAGGATTAGATCTGAAAATTAATTATTAGGAGCAATGATAACCAGTAAATAATTCAAATGATAACTCATATCATGCATTGAACAATGAAAAATAAGTGCATACCCATCACAAAATTTTATTTTTTTTGCATTTGACCTAGTCAACAAGATCTGATTTTTACCACATGAATTTGGACCCTAAACCTAAAATGCAAAAAAAAGACCTCTATCAAAAAATAGAGAGATTTCTAAAAATGTAAAAATTTCAGAAAAATCTCTTCATTTGTGCCCTAGAGAGCCATTTTACCAAAACAGACCATTTTTTGTAAATCAACCAAATGAGCTATGATATGATCTCTAAATTAAAAAAATAATGAATGGATCCCCTGTAGAATTCTAAGACCTTTTCAAAAATGTAAAAATTTCTAAAAAATACGCTAATTTTTGCCAGAAATCAATTTTTAATGAAAAATTAAGAAAAAATCATAAAAAATACAAATCACCTCCAAAAATTCTAAATTTTTTTTTGGAGCTTCTCTGATATGTCATCAACTTGCAAAATAATTTTCAGACCAAAAGACCAAGCCGTTTGGGAGATATGATCAAATCTTTAAAATCTAAGGTTTCCCATCTCCAAACAAATCTGCACAAGGGTTAACTCCAAAAATAATCAGAACCAGCAAGTGTTGGCTCCAAAAATAATCAAAACCAGCATGTAAAAAAGTGGGTTGCCCCACGGTGGGCGCCAAAAAAATGTATGGTGAAAATGTGATCACACTTCTATGAATCATTACATGCAAGGAAACTCAAGAATGAGCCCTCACAAATCGATCCATAGCTCCCTAGGCATGGAGTGCAAGGGTTTTAAGAATGCTCTCAGCTAGAGCTATTAAGCCAATAACCTTTCTAGTAAACCATGCAATGAGAGATTCAATGAATTAATCTAAAGCATAAAGAAAATCTAAGCTAAAAATGCCATGAAAATGAAACTACTATGCAAGAAATGAAACCTAACTATGAAGCAAGAAAGCCATGATGATGCAAGAATGAAGACAAGAAGATAGAGTGTTGATGAAGATCCAAAATGAATGCCAACAATGCTCTAAATCTTCAAACCCTAGATGCAAGAATATCTCCAAAAGCTCTAAGATGACCTAAAAAACCTGTAGCATAACAATAGCATAAAAATTTGTGTGTGCAAATGAGGAAGAGAGCTCTTCTTTTATAAGAGGTGAAAAATCAATGGACCATGGAGATTAAGAGGCAAAAGATTTAATCAAGAGTGAAGCTTGAAAGAGGAGCAATCCATGTGCACAAATATTCTCCAATGAGAAAATAAGAGTTGACTTTTGTGTCCATATGAGACAAAAAGTGCTTTTTCCCTTTTTATAAAATAAGAATAATACTTTATTTGTGCAACTTACGATAAGAGGAAAAGTGGGGGCTTTTTATTTATTAAAAAAGGAGGGAATATTCTTTTTAATAAATAAAGACTTAGGATAAGATGGTTAGCCCATATAAAATAATCAAATAAATGATAGAACTAGGATTTGATCAAGAATAAACAATTGATGATTTAGCAAATGGGGGCTAATAGTCTAGGTGACCATTTTTAGGTGTATACACTATGTAGATATCATCAATACCAAAAGATACCACATATTTGGAGTTTCTTTGAGAGTGGACATGGAAAGGGAGAGCATGATGGTGCAGGAGCTTGTATCAAATGTGCTTTAAGAAAGTATCAACTGGACTATTAGGGATATCGTATAAATAATGCTCATGATGTAGTTGGGTGGTGTAAGATGCATTTTATGGTGCCAAATCGTGATAACACATCATCACGATCAGATCGAGTCATAGCCTTCTGAGTATTCTGGGAGATAATAGGTACTAATTTTAAATTTATTGATCATTGTTTGAGTTAACATATACATGTCTTTAATTTTTACATGTGACCTCTCTATTGTTCAGGCGTTGACAGAAGATCAATCCATGGATGCAAGAGAGTAGACAAAATAAGATCCCTACATTTAGTTATGAGTACAAATAGTAATGTGTGGTCATTGTACACTAGAGATTATTCATGCTTTTATTATGACTGCATTTCTAAAAACTATGACGAATGTATCAACCAAAAATGTGGATATGTTAGTGAATGGAATTTGGTTCCACTAGATGTTACAAATACAAATGATGTTCAGGATGAAAGCTTTGATGACATTCCATTGATTTTTACAGATTATGACCATATTTCAGGTTTGATCAAAATTGGTACATGTGTGTTTATGTACATGTTTAAAAAGGATTCATAAACTCAATTCATTTAAATAAAGTTTGTTTAATTTATATTTACAAGTTCCTAAAATTAAAAGTTCACTTTAAATGCAGGACATATTTTTGCAGTAGTAGCAGAGCCTGGAAATGTGGAAGGTGTTAGTTACTATTTATTATGTTGCTGGAAGGAGAGGATGAAGCTAACACAAAATGAAACAAGTGATGGAATTATGTTTCCCATAGGTTCTAGTATTGTATTTAAGTTTGTTTATATGGTTATTATTTATCACATCTAGATATATATATTTAACATTGTTGAACTTGTCTTTGCAGGTCCAGTTGTTGTGCAAGGAACATATTTGAAGAAAACCAAAATACTTAAACATGGGATTCATTTTATTGATTATCAACCTAACAATAAGGTTTATCAGTATAGTCATCTTTTAATTGCCACCATCTTATCTCTTGTTCCTATGATGGGACGTGGCATTCATAAGTGGAGACTTGATACTGACGACCATGAGAAAATATTAAATGTTATTCATGAGAGAGATGAACCACTTGATGTGGACTAAATCACGCATGAAATATGATTTGAACTAAATTTTTCATGGGTGAGACCAGAGGTTTTCTTAGCTCCATTCTTTCCTACTGGTGCCCATAGTGAATGGAGCTTGAATTAAATTAAAAATTAAGAATATATAGATCTCAAATTTATGTCTTACAAGTGGATATGATTTGCATGTGTTACATTAGGACGTGCATGTTTTAAATATAAAATCTACTTGAAGTACAACAATATTAAATTAAAAGTACGTGCACAACTATTATCGAATGTACATTTAAATATAAGTAAGATTCAATGAAACATCTAGGGACCTCAATTATATAGCTCATATGTGTCAAATTTACATCATTCATAATTTCATTATAAACATGTACAATCAAACATCATTCATGTATCTAATCTATTGAATTCAAACATCATTCATGTATGTAATCTATTGAAATCAAACATCAAATTTAAATTAAACATGTACATGTATGTAATCTATTGAAAGTATTGAAAATTTACAAGTTCATCACACATGCACACGTATCTAGAGTGAAAGCATATATATATATATATATAACATGCATGAAACATCAATCATGTGTCAAACATTCTATCAAAAGGGTCTAGAAATAAAATATAACATCAAACACATCAATCGGTCCTGTAGAGTCTAGAAATGAAATATAGTTCATCAAACACATGTGAATATATATATATATATATATATATATATATATATATATATATATATATATATATATATATATATATATATATATATATATATATATATATATATATATATATATATATATATATACATACATACATAATATGAAATATGTCTATCATCAAATATGAAAGTGCCTAGGACTCATCATGTCGACTCCTCACTAAGCGGTCACACCCAGAGTGACTATCATGCTGTGAAGGATGTGCAGATCCCTACAAAGAAAGAGATATATAAATTAATATATAAACATTGTACAAATCTATCTTAAGTTTGATTTCAAATATTGTACAATAAAACATGTTATAAAGTGTGTACACACAGTTAATAAATTAAAAACTCACCTGTCCACTACTGATGTCATCATCGAGTGAGTCCCGATGATGTACACAATCAGTACCCAAAGAAGGAGTAACAAGAGGCATATCCTGGTAGACAAAAAATATATATCATATATATAAATCAATTAATTGAAATTTTGAAAATAAATTTAAGTTTAATTGTAACATTAAATATATGTATATAATTTGATTTATACCTATGTAGGTGGTGGAAACTTATAGTACTTGGATTCCTTGGCCTCAATCCTATCAACCAAGGTATCAAGATTTTGCTGTGTCTGGTCCAAGCTCAAATCTACATCTGCAACATGGGTAGACCGCACACGCCTCTCTAATGATGAATGCAATGGACTAACCAAATGAGATGGCATGGAAGTCATATCATCATGTGTCAACAAATCTAGATAACCTGTAGTGGTCATGCTGAACTCAACATCATCAAGGCTAACATCAGAGAACTGATGCCTTGCACTGACTGAAGGGTCTGTACGCTGTGCCTCTCCCTGTGCAGCAATAGAGTGGTTAGTAGGTGGATCCTCATGAGCAGTGCCACTATGGCCATGGTCTAGGTGAGAAGGATGTGGCTGAGCGTATCTGACTGTACCCACACAAGATCTAACCTCTGATATGGGGATATCATTCTCTGCTACTATAAATGCATATGTATCCAATAAATCCTCAGCCAAGCTAGTCAATGTCACACGTGTCATCTATCCTATAAGTCCCTCCAGGCTAGAAAGTGAAGGGATGCCTATTGCAGTGTACATGTCATCTATGGTCCTGCTAGCAGATGCTCCACTTGACGATTTGGAGTGTCATTGAGACATCAGGTACTGACCAACCTGATCACTAGATATGGATGTGGCAGCCGTTGCAATGTCCCCCACACTATCAATCACAACTTGAAGCTGGGTGCTACGAATAAAATCATTTGCAACAGGACCCAATGAAGGAGCTATAACAGGTGCCCTCTGACCAACAATGGCCCTGCGTACTAGTCTTTGTCGATCAACTTGATGAAAAATATCTCTATCAGCAAGCCTTCCATGCCCCTATCCTAGATGTGTTGAAAAATCAGTGTAATTAACAACATGACCTAAATGAACCTCAACAAAAATATGCTGTGTAAAGTACAGTAGAATCTGGTCGTTATTCAGATAACGACCATGGGCAGCTAGAAATCTAGGGTATATCAATGCTGATATAGCAAGATCCTCACACCTAGTAACCTGATACCCCTTCACATAATTTTTATCTGCATAAGATAAGAAAAATTCCCCTTTCAAGGTCGCTTTAGGTACTAAAGCCTGTACCTCCTTAAGAGAAAGACCAGAGCCAACCTCTTGTCTCTTCCTCTCAAGTATGGCCTCTATAATATCTGGGGCATAGGGAGTTGTAGCATGAATGTCATCCCTAATGCTAATCAAGCTATTAAGGATGGACTGACATGTGCTCTTATAGACACTAGAGCTAGATAGATTATTTATAGATTCTTGCAACCGTTCAATCTCTCTATTAGTGCGTGCAAATAATTTTGCAGGGGGAATCAGTGCATCCGCCATGTGTGATGTGCAATAATATGTCTAATAGATCTAGAATATGTATGTATCGGAAAGATTTTATTTTTCTGTCAAATAAAGTCTACATATATGTGTAATACCCCAAAATTGGCACCTATTTATTTCAGGCAAATTTTGGTGTATTTCTTCAATTCTATGTCATCAAAGTCCTAGTTCCCTAGGCAATTTTCTCTCTCCTACTTGACTCTATTTGACTTGATGTCAGTTGCAAAGACCCTAAATTGCAATAATCAAATGCTAAATTAATTCCTAAAAGTCTTTGACTTATATTAGCTAAATTATCCCTATGATAAATTAATTTAATTCTAAAGTCCTAAGTTCTTTAAATTAAATTAAATCTACCCCTTTAGCTAATACACATCAAAAAGGAATTAATATCATTTAATTATTTGAGTGGACATCTCTCTATTTGAATTTAATTATTCAAATTAGTCACACCCCCATATGTGGTATAAATTCCACTTTTTAATTAAATAATTCCATGCCTATTTGTCCAAAAAGTGAAGAGCCTTAATGGAAAATGAAGTCACTTAGGACATGTGGCAAAAGGAGTTACATGCGAGATTCCCCCTCTTTTTCTATTTAAGAGCTTGCCTTTTCATTTCAAAGGATCAAAATTTTCAGAGCATAGAGATTATAGTGAAATTCTACTACATTCTTTGAGATTCATAGCTTTTGATTGTTATCATTTTAGTTAGTTCATTTAGTATAATATTGCATTTCTCATCTTCTTAGTTTACTTACTTGTTCTTAGATTTAGTCACATTTTCCTTTGAAAACTCTAAAAAGAACTTTCATTTTCATTTTAGATTACATGCATCCATATTAGATTACTTGCATTCTCATATTAGATTACTTGCATTCTCATGTTAGATTACATGCATTCATGCTAGATTGCTTGCATTTTGGATTTAATGCATGTGCTTTGCTTTTAAAATCTTCCATTGTAGTTCGGTCTTATGGTTGTTGGCTTTCGATCTGAGAGCAATCTTGAAAACATCCCGTCTACATAGGAGGCAACAAATCGCTTCACTACGGATTTCGAATTGAATAACTCATATTCTTTTCTGTAATCCAATCATGTGAGTAATGATCATGTTGCGTGTGTGTTGAATTTGAGGTCACATTCACTCATACACAATATGTACGTTTTACTAATTTAAATAAAAATAAAATTAAATACTATGCACATTTTGCTACATTATTTGAAAGTAAAATCAATTACATAAATTAAATTTAAATGTAAATTACATTTTAATAGGTCTAATGGGGTCTTAAGGAGTTATATAACCTATCATAGGTCCTAATAGGTCTAATTAGGTCATAATAGGTTTAATTAGGTATAATTAGGTATAATTGGGTGTAATTAGGTCCTAATTGGTCTAATTGAGTCTAATTATGACAAAATTGGTCTAATTGGGTCTAATTAGGTGCTAATAAGTCTTAAGGGGTCATATTAATCATAATGGGTCTAATTCAGTATTAAAGGGGTCATATAACCTATTATAGGTCCTAATAGGTGTAATTAGGTCATAACAACTAATTGAGTCTAATTAGGTACTAATAGGTCTAATTAGGTGCTAATAGGTCTTAAGGGGTCATGTTACTCATAGTGGGTCTAATGGGGTCTTATGGGGTCATATAACCTATTATAGGTCAGGTAATAGGTCTAATTAGGACATAATTGGTTTAATTAGGTATAATTAGGTCCTAATTGGGTCTAATTATGTCATAATTAGTCTAATTGGGTCTAATTAGGTGCTAATAAGTCTTAAGGGGTCATATTAATCATAGTGGGTCTAATTCGGTATTTAAGGGGTCATATAACCTATTATAGGTCCTAATAGGTCTAATTAGGTCATAACAACTAATTGGGTCTAATTAGGTACTCATAGGTAAGGGGTCATGTTACTCATAGTGGGTCTAATGGGGTCTTATGGGGTCATATAACCTATCATAGGTCAGGTAATAGGTCTAATTAGGACATAATTGGTTTAATTGGGTATAATTAGGTCCTAATAGGTCTAATTTGGTTGAATTAGGTCCTAATAGGTCTAATTGGGTCTATTTAGGTGCTAATTAGGTCTAATTCCATTGTAATAGGTCTTATAGGTCTAATTAGGTCATAATACATCCAATTGGGTCTAATTAGGTCCTAATAGGTTTTAAAGGGGTCATATAACCTATAATAGGTCTTAAAATACACCTAGATAACTAAGAATTATGAGGTCCTAATAGGTCTAATTGCATCTAAGTAGGTCTAATTAGGTTCTAATAGGTCTACTTTGGTCTTAAGAGCTTATAGTACGAGTATATTAGGTGTTAATTAGTCTAATTCAATCTAATTACACCTAGAAGGGGTCCTATTACTCATATTACATAGATAATTAGGGCTTATTATGACTAATTTGGTCTAAGGGGTCCTATTAAGTTCATAAATATGTCCTTAATTAGGCACTATTACTATTCAATATTAGTTCCTATTAAACTTATATTAGGTCATATTACTCACATATATTAGGTACATTAAATAGCATAATTAGGTATAATTAGGTCTTGTTATGGGTTAATTAGTCTAATTAGGCCTTAGGGGTTATATTATCCATATTAGACCTCATAATAGATCTAATTATGCTTAAGGGATCCTATTGCTCATATTAGGTGTACTAGTAGGTCCTATTACTCATGATATTAGGTGTTAATTAGTCTTAAATTAAAGGTCTAATTAGGTCTTAAGTGGTACTCTTATGTCTTATTACTAAATTTAACAATTTAGGTTATAATAGGCCAACTATTATATCTAATTAGGTCTTAAGGGGTCCTCTTACTCATATTAGGTATACTTGGGACTAGTTACATGTTTTATTAGGTGTTAATTGGTCTTATTAGGTCTAATTACATCTTTAAGGTCCATCCTATTAATGATATTAGGTCCTAATTTGGGTCTTATTACTCATATTAGGTCCTAATAGGTTTAACATTAGGTCTTAATGGGTCACAATACTCATTAGGTCTAATTAGGTATATAATTATGTCTTCTTAGTCTTATTAAGTCTAATTCTAGTCTTATCTAGGTCTTATTAGGTAGATTATTAGTCTTAATTAGTCTTATCTAAGTTTTATTAGGTCTAATTAGTCTTATCTAGGTCTTATGTACATACACATGTATTAATAAAAATCTATCTATACACATGTATACATACATACATATACATGTACATACACATGTATACATAAAAATCTATATATATGTACATGTGTATAGATGTATATATATATGTATGTATACATGCATACATGCACATGTATATACATGTATATATATACATGTATATATCTATACATATATATACACGCATATATATAATAATGAAAAATCTATATATAATCAATACACATGTATATATCAAAAACTTTAAATAAAGAAAAATCTATATTATAATATATACACGTGTGCATATATACACATATGTACATGCATGTACATACAAATATATGCATATATACATGTCTATGTATGCATATATACATGCATATATACATATATATATATATACACATGTATATATGCATATATATGTATATATATATGTGCATGTATACATGTATATATACACATGTATACACACACACACACACACATATATATATACACACATGTATACATGTGTATATATATATATATATACATGTATACATGTGTGTGTGTGTATATATATATATATATACACACACGTGTATACATGTATATATACATACATACATACATACATACATACATATATATATATATATATATATATATATATATACACACACACACACACACACATGTACATATATATATATATATATATGTATACATGTGTATGTGCATATATACATGTATATATGCATACATACACATGTATATATGCATATATACTATTTATCCATCTATCAAAAACTATAAATAATAAAAAAGAAATATGAAAATACTTGGAAACAACATTTGCAAATTCAGAAGCCATCCATGGGTTTCACTGTCGCTGAAAGTGATAGTGAAAGTCACTTTCGGCAATTATATTTATGCCAAAGCTTAACCCTAATTTATGAATTCTGATTAAAAGTCATTAGCTAAAGACTTTCAATTGAAAGTGCTTTAGTAACTTTCGATCGAAAGTGACACAAGACTTTCGATCAAAAGTTACTTCCGATCGAAATTCTTATGTCTAAGGACTTTCGATCATAAGTTTTATACTTACGATCGAAAGTCCATCGTAGTTTCTATTGAAAGTAATCAATGAATTTTTGGCCGAATTCACTTTTCGGGCCGAATTCATTCCTCCCAAAAGTGTAATCCACTATTGTGGGTTCACCCATATAACATTTACTCCCAAAGATTCTAAAGTATTTCACATTAGGTGCATATCCATGCCATAATTCATAAGGTGTAACATTTGTACCTGGTTTAAGGTATAAATAGCTATACGCACAACTTCTCTCTACTATTTTTGTGCAACATTCTTCTCAATCATTAGTGTCCTTGCATAATCCATAATAGATCTATTTATCTTCTTAGCTATACCATTCTACGGAGATGTTCTAGGTGTAGACATTTGTCTCTTGATTCCTCTATCATTGCATAACATATTAAACTAATTTGATATAAACTCTCCACCTCAATCCAATCTCAGACATTTCAAGCTTCCACTTGTTTCTTTTTCAACCTTTGCCAAATACCACTTAAACAACTAAAATGCATCAGATTTTTCTTTCAAAAATATTACAATCATCATCCTAGTGTAGTCATCAACAAACAGAATATAGTACTTAGCACCACAATAACTTTGTACACCCATAGGTCCACAAAGGTCAGTATGAACCAAATCCAAAATATTCTTAGAAGTAAATGTCTTACTCTTGAAACTATACTTTTTCATTTTATCCAACTGACATTATTTACACATCACATTATCAGGTTTCTTCAATCTCGACAAACCTCTAACTTTCTTCTTTTTGCTAATACTTACAAGATTGTCAAAGTTAACATGTCATAGCCTCTTATGGCATAACCATACATCATCAAATTGTGCAAACAAACATGTCTCTTCAGATAGATCTAGATAGAAAAAATTCCCTCTAGTTTGTTCTCCACTTCCAATTAGTTCACTAGTAGCATCAAATATTTTAGCCTTCCTGTGATGAAACTCCACTCGATAACCAGTGCTATTAAACTATGCAACACTCAATAAATTATAGTTAAGACCTTTGATCCAATATACATTTTCACATATGATCTTATCAGTTAGCTTAATTGATCCTTTACCTCTCACAGGACATGGTGCATCATTACCAAACTGATCACTTCTACCTTGGTAATGATCTAGGGTTTTAAATTTACTTTTATCACCAGTTATGTGATGTGAGTAATCACTATCAATAATCTATTTATCACCTTTACTCACATAAGAAATAAGTGCAATTTTCTCATTTTCATCAGAATCATCTTTCATAGAAACATAATCTACTTTAATATCAAAATCATCACTGTCACTATCAGTTTCCTCTTTTGTAATATAACATGATTTATTACCTTTATCCTTGTAATCTCTGTACCTTCAGTGATCTCTGTTATCTCTCTTATCCTTGTACTTGCTTTCTCTTTACTCATCCTTGTCATTCTTGTCAAGACATCTTGTAGCAATATGACCAACTTTGTTATATGAAAAATAGATTATAGGAAGTTTACCTTTATATTTGCCTTTCCCTCTCTTCAATCTTCTAGCCATGAGTTCCTCAAGATCATCTAGTTCCTCATTAGAAGTGTCACTTTCACTTTCACTATCACTTTCACTTTTCACACATTTTTCTTTCTCTCTTAGATTTATGCAAAACCATTTGTGATTTGAATGCAGATTCAACATTAGGAACAACATAGTTATCATAGTTAGAAAGCTCAAAAGCAGTAAGATTACCAACAAGACTTTCCAGAGTTAGAACATTACCAGGGTTACATCTTGATTCTTGAATTAATGAAATTCTGATAACACATATAGGAAGAAAAGTTCTCAATAATTTATCAATAATAGTCTCATCATCAATGATTCCATTAGTTCCTCTAATAGCATTCACTATATCCTTAATTCTACCACAATACTGAGCAATATTCTCACCTTCTTGCATTTTCATTTCATCAAACTTACCTCTCAAGCTTTCAGATTTTTCCCTTAGTATGTTTGTATCACCACCTTAAATGGTTGCAAGAGTATCCCACATTTTCTTTGCAGTAGTGCAATCCTTGATATCTTCAAATTCAGGATAGCTTAACGCAGATGCAATATCCAACATTGCTTGATTGTGTTCTTGTTTTTCTTTCATCCCCTCGGTAGTCAAAGGTGCAACATGTATAACATAGTCATATTCAACATAGCACTTCATCAAATCACCAATACCAGCTAGGTGCAGTTTCATCAGACTCTGCCATGCAGGGAAGTTCTCCTTGTTCAACTTCGGTAGTTACTTTTTATATATCTTGATCATTTCCTTAAGTACCTTTAAAATTTTTCTCTGTAAGCACCAACAACTCTGATACTAATTGTTAATATTATTTAGAACAATAGAGAGGGGGGGTGAATCAATTATTCTTAGATCAAGATTTTTGGCATTAAGAAAAGGTAACCGGTAAGCCTACTACCAGTACAAGTATTGTCATTGATTAGCAAAAGAGGATAGAGATTTGTCATCTCTCTAAAGTCTAAAAGATCTAAGGAGATATGTATGAAAAGAGGCTGGTTTGGCAACTGGTGACAACATACAAGAAAGAAAATACTGTAATCAAGAGCAACCGGTCACTACATAAAGTATCAACAAACAGGCAATGTATACAGTCAAGGAAAGGAGGATTCAACCATTAATTGAGGACCAGGATACAATCAGTGTAGGCAAGCATAGAGGAAGTAAAGGTACAAATCGGTGTCAACAACACAATCGAGGAATGTGCGACCGATATGAAAGTCTTTACTGATTTAGTAAAGACTCCGGTATGAACTGAGGAAGTCATAGTCAACTATCTGTTTAAACCAACTCTTTGACCGGGATTTCTTGCACTAAATTTGAAAGAATTTGAGTTAATATGGTGATCAGTTTGAGGCACATCTAGAGGTTTTAAAGCGAGAATCCATGGCTTTAAAACTAAGAATTATCTTTTATGAAGGAAAGGTGCTTGACACACATCTATTGTTTTGTTCATAAAGAAGATAAAGCAAGGACATGCATCAGATGTTTCTTTAGTGAATTGATACTCCATTGAGTGATGTATTTGAAAGGGATCTGAAGTCAGGTCATGCATGAGAGGTGCAATTAGAGCAAGAAATCTATATATTCTTTTTCCTGTTGAGAATAAGTGTTGCCTTCATTCTACCGAAGAAAAGAGTGAACCTGAAAGCTTAAAATAAGCTAGGAAAAATTGAGAAGAGAAGAAGAGAGAAAGAAAAGTGTGTAGAGAAGCACAATAGTAGAGGAGAACACACCTGCGGTGACCGGTGATGTTTCTCAGTTGAGCACAACAGAGATCTTATCTGGATATGCAAAGCCATTTGTAAAAGGTCAAATATTTCTATTATTTTCTAGCAATTACAATAGTTAAATCTCAGTATTTGGGTGGACTCTAACGGGTCCCTTGTATCAAATCCCTTAACCGGGTGACATCTTTCAAGGTGTTCTAAGTCCTCTGACTAGGCAGACACTAACCAACCTTATTATAACAAATCCCTTAACCGGGTTACATCTAATCGTGCGTTGTAATCCCTTAACCGGGAAGGATCCTATTAGGGTGTACTCTAGAAGAGTACATAATTTGTGAGCTCTCCTCACATTGTAGTTTTCACCATAATCAGGTTTCCACGTGATAAATCTGCTGTCTTTATGTGATTTTTTGCTTGCTATTATTATATGCTTGAATCTGTTTGGCTTATAGTTATAAGTATACTTCACCAGATTTAAAGAGAAAAGTTTTAGAGGTACTGATTCACCCCTCCCCTCTCAGCACTGGTTGGGACTATCAATTGGTATCATATCCAAGTCTTATTTTCTTTACTGCTTAACCGCATAAAGAAAAATTCAAGATGATTAGAAAGGAAGGACCAAAGTTTGCAAAGGAAAACTTTACTTTGTGGTGTAATAGAATGAAGTTGTATATAAAGACCACCAGAGATCAATACTGAAATCATGTAACCACTGATTACACTAAACCCTCTAGCATCCTAACACATGATGAACATAAGATCAAGTCTAAGCACACGGCTGCTATGTATATGATAGCCAACACACTTCTTGATCATGTCTATGCTCAGATACAACATCTAGATTCTAATTTCAAAATGTGGGCCAAGTTGCGAGTGGTATATGGATGAGACCCAAATGTTCAAAGAGCCAAGGTTGAAAGCCTCAAAGGAAAGTATGATGACATGAGGATGAATGAAGGAGAAGACATTGAGAAATACAACAACTAGATCAGAAAGGTGATCAATTCCATCAAAAGCGTTGGAGGAAAGCTCAGTGAAGAGTAGGTGGTTAGCAAAATACTGAGAACTAGACTTCAGTATGCCATTAAGATCTCTGCTATTCAAGATCTCAGATCAGTGACCAAAGATCAAGTCACCCTAGACTCCATAATCGGTAAGTTGGCTGCTTTTGAATTAAGTAATTTTGATAATAGATTAACCATTTAGGAAGAAACATTTAAGTCTTCTGTCAATATCTCTTCCACCAAAAAGGGAAGAGAAATTGATAACTGCTCTACTAGTAAGATTGGTAATCTCGTTGAGAATCTTCTCTCAAAAGAGATGGAGAAAGTTGAGTTCGAAGCACTCATCGCTAGGAGATTCCCCAGAGGGAAAGGAAAGTACAAAAGAAAGCTTCCTCTGAAATGCTTCTCTTGCAACAAGATATGACATCTTGTTGCAAGATGTCCAGATAATGATAAGAAAGATAAGAGAGACTGGTTCAAGAGCAAAGCAAAGAAGGAATGCTATCTTGCAGAGGAAGGAGTCATGAACAATGAATTTGAGGACTTTGAGGATCTAGAAATTGCATTTGTTGCAATAAAAGAGGAGAGCCCAGTGGTAAGTGAAATGCCACTTATATCAAGATTTCATCAGCATGATGATTGGATCATTGATAGCGGCCGCACTCACCACATGACCGATGACAAGAACAAGTTTATCAAATTGGAGCTCAATGACAGCGGATCAGTAACCTTTGGAAATAATGCTCCTTATGCCATTAAATGAAAAGGTTCTATTGCAGTCTACAAAAGTGCTGTCTGTGAAGATGTGTACTAGGTTGAAGGACTCAAGTACAATTTAATGAGTGTTACACAACTAAATTACAAAGAATTCTTATTGGAATTCAGACAAGGTTCATGTATAGTCAAGAATCAGTCTGGAACCCATGTTGCAATTGGTAGACAGAGCAAAGGTAATTTGTTCTACCTAGAATCAATGGAAGGAGCTTGTCTCATAGTTTCAGTCAAAAGAGAATCAAGCAAAATCTATCTTATTTTCAAAGAAGACAATAGCTGGTTATGGCACAAGAGACTCTGCCACATAAAGTTTGACAATATTGTCAAAGTGAGAAAAATGAAATTAGTTAGAGGACTCCTTGAGATTACAAAACCCATTAGAGGTGTTTGTAAATATTTCCAGTTAGGAAAAATGACAAGAATAAGTTTCAACAGTAAATCATTCTCTGCTGAAAATGTTCTAGATTTTGTGCACACAGATTTGTGTGGACTGATAAAGATAAAAATATATTATGGAGACAGGTACTTCATGCTCTTTGTAGATGACTTCTCAAGAATGATGTGGACACTCTTTCTTAGAGAGAAATCAAAGGCCTTGCACATGTTCAAAATCTACAAGGCTAGAGTGGAGAAGGAAACTAGTAAAACATTGAAGTGTCTAAGATCAGAAAGAGGAGGTGAATACACCTCTCAAGAGTTCACTCAATATTGTGAGGAACATGGAATAAAGAGACAACTATCTACACCAAGGAATCCTCAACAAAATGGAGTAGCTTAAAGAAGAAATAAGACTATGATTGACTGTGCTATAACCCTGCTGATTCAGAAGGATCTTCCTCATCACTTTTGGAGAGAAGCCATCAGCACTGATGTCTACACACTAAACCAAGTTTAAGTAAAAAAGGGAACCAGTAAGACTCCTTATGAACTATGGTTCAAACATACTCCTAGTGTAGGTCACTTCAAAATCTTTGGTAATAAATGCTACATCAAAAGAGATATGTACTCTAGGAAGTTTGATCCCAAGAGAGATGAAGGAACATTTTTTGGTTACTCTACCAAAAGCAAGACCTACCGGTGTCTGAACAAGAGAACATGAAAAATAATTGAAAGCATCAATGTAAAAGTTGATGAATCTTTAGAACTGATTAAGAAGACCGATCATAATGATCATGTCAGTCTTGAAGGTTAAATTGAAGGAAATGCCTTTGATTTCAACAAAGAAACAAATGAAAATGAAAGAGAACACCATATGAACATACATCTAGAGCAAGAGACTATATCTAAAGCACAGGGTGGTGAACAATAAGATGTTCAGAACCATGATGAAGAAATTTATCAACCGGAAGAGCCTGACCGGGAACAACGATTGGTTCTCCCAAGGTATGTCACATATCACTCCACTGAAAACATTATTAGTGACAAACATGCTAATGTCTTGACTATGAAAAAGGCCAAAGAGAATATATGTATATTTTCCTGTATAGAGCCCAAATCCACTAGGGAAGCTCTAGAAGATGAAAATTGGGTCAAGGCCATGGAGGAAGAAATTGAGCAAATTGAAAAGAATGATACATGGGAGCTTGTGCCAAGACCACAAGACAATAATTTCATAGGGACCAAGTGGGTCTATAGGAACAAGCTGAATGAGGAAGGAAAAGTAATAAGGCAAGACTGGTCTGCAAAGGGTATGCCCAGGAAGCTGGACTGGACTATGGATAAACTTTTGCACTAGTGGCCAGATTGGAAGGAGTGAGAATTTTTATTGCTTATGCTGATCACAAAAAAATTAAAGTATATCAGATGGATGTCAACTCTGCATTCCTGAATGAAATACTAGAAGAGGAAGTCTACATTGAATAACTGGAAGGCTTCACATCTGGATAAAATGATGGTATGGTCTGTAAACTGAAAAAGGCTCTTTATGGGCTTAAGCAAGCTCCAAGGGCTTGGTATGAGAGGTTGCATTCATCCCTTCTGACCATAGGATTCACAAGAACCGAGGACAACAATAACATGTATCTCAAGATCGAAAAAGATAGAAATCTAATTGTTGAGATCTTTGTAGCTGACATCATCTTTAGAGGAGATGACAGGATGGGCAAAGCCTTTGCTGAAGAGATGAAGAAATAATTTGAGATGTCTATGATAGGCCCCATTAAATTATTCATTGGACTACAGGTCCATCAGCTAAAAGAAGGTATTTTTATCTCTTGGTCCAAGTATATAAAATAAAATTTTAAGACTTTTGGACTTGAAGAATCTAAACCAGTTGGAACTCCAACGTTAACTAACCTCAAGTCATCAAAGGAGGATGATGAAAAAGAAGTAAATGAAACAATGTATCGGTCCATGATAGGAAAATTACAGTATGTTGTTCACAATAGACCGAACATTGCACATGCGGTTGGCATAGTGGAAAGATTCTCTACAAATCCTAAAGAGACACATCTAATAGCAGTGAAGAGAATCTTTAGATATCTAAAGGGTAATGAGGAATATGGCTTCTAATTTCCACACAAGGGAGGATTCCAAGTAAAAGTTTACACTGACGCAGACTGAGCTGACAACATTGATGATAGAAAGAGCACAAGTGGAGGCACATTCTTTCTCGGTGGGAG
Organism: Chamaecyparis obtusa; assembly: GCA_027943335.1. Lineage (NCBI taxonomy): Eukaryota > Viridiplantae > Streptophyta > Pinopsida > Cupressales > Cupressaceae > Chamaecyparis > Chamaecyparis obtusa. Next base: position 1,892,139 of record BSBK01001608.1, read on the forward strand.
AATTATCTCTTGGACAAGTAAGAAATAGAATTGCATTTCACAATCTACTGTAGAGGCTAAATATGTTGGTGCTACAATCAATTGCACATAGGTAATCTGGATCAACCAACTTTTGGAAGGAATCAAAGAACAGATACCTGAACTGATAGCTATATGATAACCAGTGCAATTAACATATCCAAGAACCCTGTCATGCACTCCAAGATAAAGCACATTGTCATCAAGTATCATTACTTGAGAGAGTTGGTACATGACAAGGAGGTAAGATTGGAGTATGTTCCCACAAAGGAACAAATTTCTAATAGCTTCACAAAGCCATTACCAAAGAGTAATTTTGAGTATCTCAGAGGTAAACTAGGGATGATACCCCTTCACAATCTTCAGTAAACCTACAAAGGTGATCACCAGTTCATTATGCTTCAATAGAGGGTTACACGTCATCTTTTTTGGATTGATGAAAAGGACTACTTCTCGTAGGGGGAGTAGATTAGATAAAGGTAGTCTTTCAGACTAGCCTTTGGCATTTTTGTCAAAAAGGGGGAGAGTTTGGCAATAAATTGGTAGATAAACCGGCCGTGGCAGTAGTAGTGATACATAGATGCAAGCATAGAAAATTAATGATATGATAGTGATATGATTGCCCATCAAGGTTTTTCCATCAATGCCAAGAGGGGAAATTGTTGGCATTAAGAAATGGTAATTGGTAAGCCTACAACCGGTACAAGTATTGTCATTAATTAGAAAAAGAGGATAGAGATTTTTCATCTCTCTAAAGTCTAAAAGATCTAAGGAGATTTGTATGAAAAGAGGCTGATTTGGCAACCAGTGACAACATACAAGAAAGAAAAGACTGTAATCAAGAGCAACCGGTCACTACATAAAGCATCAACAATTGGGTAATGTATACAATCAAGGAAAGGAGAATTCAACCATCAACTGAGGACTAAGATACAACCAGTGTAGATAAGCATAGAGGAAGTAAAGGTACAAACCGGTGTCAACAACACAACCAAAGAATGTGCGACCAATAAGAAAATGAAGGGACAGTGATAGGTCAAAAACTCTTACCTGTTCCTAATACGAGGATCTCAACGTATCTAGTAAAGACTCTGGTATGAACTGAGGAAGTCATAGTCAAATATATGTTTCAACCAACTCTTTGAACAATATTTATTGCACTAAATTCATAAGACTTTGAGTTAACATGGTGATCAGTTTGAGGCACGTCTGGAGGTTTTAAAGCTAGAATCTATGGCTTTAAAACTAAGAGTTATCTCTTATGAAGGAAAGCTGCTTGACACACATCTATTATTTTCTTCATAAAGCAGATAAAGCAAGGGCATGCATCAAATGTTTCCTCAATGAACTGATAATCCACTGAGTGATGTATTCGAAAGGGATTTGAAGTTAGGTCATGCATGAGAGGTGCAATTAGGGCAAGAACTCTATATATTCTTCCGTCTGTTGAGAATATGTGTTGCCTTCATTCTGCCAAAGAAAAGAGTGAACCTGAAAGCTTAAAAGAAGCTAAGAAAAATTGAGAAGAGAAGAAGAGAGAAAGAAGAGTGTGTAGAGAAGCAAAACAGTAGAGGAGAACACACCTGCGATGACCAGTGATGTTTCTCAGTTGAGCACAATAGAGATCTTATCTGGTTATGCAAAGCCATTTGTAAAAGGTCAAATATTTTCATTATTTTCTAGCAATTACAATAGTTAAATCTCAGTATTTGGGTGGACTCTAATAGGTCCCTTGTATCAAATCTGTTAACTGGGTGACATCTTTCAAGGTGTTTTAAGTCTTCTGACTAGGCAGGCACTAACCGACCTTATTGTAACAAATCCCTTAATCGGGTCACATCTAACAGTGCATTGTAATCCCTTAACCGAGAAGGCTCCTAACAGGACGTACTCTAGAAGAGTACAAAATTTGTGAGGTCTCTTCACATCGTGGTTTTCACCCTAATCAGGTTTCCATGTGATAAATTTAGTGTCTCAATGTAATTGTTTGGTTGCTGTTATTATATGTTTGAATCTGTTTGGCTTACAATTATAAGTATACTTCACCAGATTTAAAGAGAAAAGTTTTAGAGGTGTTGATTCACCCCTCACCTCTCAACACTGGTTGGGCCTTTCAAATATGTACCAATTGAACTTTTAAACACTTCAACAATCACAGATCTAATCACCAACACAACTCGATCTCTAAAGAATATATACTAGAAACATATAACATGCAGTCCACTATCCAAAAGTAATTAACTTGCACAATATAAAAACATACACATCAAAACATTCACATAAGTATAACACCAAGATTTATAGTGGAAACCCAACTTGAGAAAAATCACTTTGTAACATGTTACTGATATTTTCACTCTTCTGAAGTGAGCTCTATGAGAAGCCAACCTTGTTAAAGGTTTACAAACACACTGCTAGGTGTGACCCTATTAAAGGATTTAAACACTTTGTCAAAAGTGAGTTGGTTAAAGGATTTAAGTACATTCCATTAGAATGCCACCTTGATTAAAAGATTTAAACAATGACTGTTAGGTCAATCTTGATTAAAAGATTTAGATTGATACAATGGTTAGAAAGTAGTAGTAGTTTTTGACCTAAAAAACATACAACTCACTTTGCAAATAATATATCCAATTCACACATATATGCTGATTTATTGACTGAGTTCCATTTCTATCTCCATCTCTGATCTACTCAGAATTTTCTTCAAACAATCACAACTATGATCAACTCCTTCACCTTCAACCTTCTGCTTAGACTTATCAATCAATAACATCAACAACTCCAACATCCTCTGTAACCCCACACTTAGGTTTTGCTATATACCTCTCCAATTAGGTAGATCCATCTTTTGTCACTTAATCTCCTCCGTAGATCTTAGGTTATGTAAGATTCATTGAATCCTTCCAATATTTAAGTTCTTCATCCTTCCTTCTAGATACATCTTGAAACTTATCATTGAATCCATAATAAAATGATTTACCATGCACTAAATTCTCCATATAATCAATTAATAAAGTCAACACGATTTACATAACCCAAGAATTCAACTATGTCAGCTAGAAATCTGAATTCTTTCTCGAAATGTAAATTACCTACACTCGATCAATACTGTGTTCATCTCCTTGGTCATCACTGCGTAACTTGATCATCTATACAACTGTCTTCCTTGGCTAACATTGTCTTGCTCGATAATCTCTTGTCGCTCAGTATAAACTGATATTCGGTCAACACTAAATTTACTCGACATATACTGGCGCTCGGTTAACATTAACATCACTCAGCTTAAACTGGATTTCTTCACTTTTTCTCGGTTAAGCCTACTTCTTCAGTCTTTCTTCTTACTTAGATAAACAATAAATTATGTTATCAATGTGCCAAACAATCAAGTACTTATTGAAGTATCAAATAACTCAACTTTTTCCTAGGTTCTCTTGTTATCTCCCTTGCCCTAATCCTTTTTATCAATCAATAGATATAGTACTTTCTTAGATAGCAACTATCTTACCAGTTAGGTTTGACATCAATGACAATACAAAAATTGTTTCAATTGCAGTTTCCAACAAGTATTAGTCAAAGGCAAGCCAACAAATAAGGAGAAAGCCTAATAAAGACTAATAAAAAAAATGATTTGTAATGGAAACATTGAAAATACAAGCCTTAAATGATAATCCAAAAGGTGTGACTAAACATGGGTGTGACTTTACCATAAGACTCATCATTCTAAACACACTATAGACGAAGGCCAACTCCATCATTCATTGGGGGATGGAACATTTTTTATATATCCTAGATTTTTAGATCAGTACGAACCTCCATGTCTAGATTAGGGTAAGTGCACCAAGATGGTGTGTAAAAAGGGGTATAAGTGGCCACTTTTTTTCTGAAATTAGGTAAACTTGAACTTGGAAGAGAAATTTTAGTTATGCACTCAAAATTAGAACACGTGAAAAGAATAAGAATTATAGTACTCTAAATCAAGTTTCTAAATTACTAAAGCTTTTAAAAAATCAATAAGATTAAGAGTGTCAGATATTTTGTGCACAAAAAACTGTTCCTGATTTTTTTAGAAAAATATGTAACATAGTATCTAACATGCGCATCAAAAAAGATATAGCTAGAGTTAGTATTTTGAAAATTCCTTTGGTAGAAATATGGTTGAGTGTGAGAGCTAGAATTTGTCTATTTTTTAGTAATTTTTTGTTGAGTATTTTTTTAATAATGTTTTGAAGTGCACACATCTTGAAAATCAGGTGCCTGTTTGTGCACGATACATAACTTGCATCAAAATAATTGAAAATGCAAATTATTTAAAGTGTAAAGAATCAAGTGCACAAAAATAATATAAAATTTATTTTAAATTTGGTCAAGTAGAAGATCAAAAGTTATTAAAAAAATGGTACACACATGTCTTTGAGAACTATGGAGACAGTGGTAAAAAAAAGATTTAATATGTTAATGTTGTCCAAAAAAAAAATGGTTAGAAAGTTAAAAGATGTGTGAAATTATGGTGGTAATTTTACAAATACCTAATTGATGACATGTACACCTAATGACGAGGAAGTTGAGAAACCAGTTCAGAAGAACAAAAAACATGATAAAGGAGGTAAATGGAGGGAAATGAAGCTCCCAAGTCCGAGGGTTATTATCCAAGCCTATTACCTAGGCATAATGCGATCAAGTTTTTAAATTTTTTACATATATGTTTTTAGTTCTTTAAAACTCGATCAGGTTTTTAAACACTAAAAAACCCGATCTGGTGTTTCAACACTAAAAAACTGATGAAGGGTGCTCCCCTTAATACCACAAACACATAACAGAAATAAAGAAACCACAACAATATGCAAGAACATAAAATGGGCTTCTTATTATCTCCACAAATGTGGAATTACAAACTTTCAGAATTACAATATGCAAAGCCACATGGGCATTCCCTTACAATATTTTGTAGGACAAAGCCTCGAATCAATACCCAGATCTACTACCTAGAACTGTTCAGAACTGCCTAAGACAACACTACGGGCCTTCTTTATATAGGCAATTTTCATCGCCCGAGAAGGTTCCAAAAATTTAGCCCTTTAGGCCGACTAAACATAGAATTATTTATTTTTCACAATTATTATAATAGGGTCAGCTCAAAAGAAATACAAAATATGATTTTAGGTAACCCAACTTTTGGAGGCCATAACTTTTTAACCGTAGCTCCATTTTTCTATTGCAACCACTTTTCAGAAACACCATGACGAGATCTACAACGCCTAACACGTGCTAGTGCCAGTCGGCTGGGGGTCGATCACGATCTGGAGCCTCTAAGACCTTTAAAATTGACCTAAAAGATTTCATACCCAAAAAACTCAATAACTTCACCAATACTGATGATGTGGCAATGAAACTCAACTGGTAGGCTGAAATGACTGAGATGAACCTCCAACTGTGAAATCGAAACATTCCGAGATCATATGACCAACTTACTAAAAGTAGTAAGTTTCCATAAATAGCAGCTCTGCACAAGATAGCCCTTATTGAAAACAAAACCAAAAATATTTTTGGGTGATGCAAGATTGCTCTTACACCCAGGATGCTCCTACATCAAACACCCGGGGTAATTTGAGAAGTGACCCTGTCATGACTCAGGTGTGCAGAGGAAAACCAAGATGGTTAACCTCCTCCTTTGCTAGCCATGATGAATCTTCAATAGGTCATCCTTTCTATTTGACCAAATACTCTTCATATGTCTTGTTCCTTGTGCTTCTGCCAACACAACTATCCAGTATGTCTTCAATCTCCTTGATATCTGAACTGGTTGCTGGAATACTCCACTGTGCTGCTGTAACCTCATCTTCAACACCTCCTTCATGATACTCTGTCAGATCTGAAACATTAAATACTGGTGAAATATTCAGCTCAGTAGGCAACTCAACCTCATATCTATTTTCTGAAGCATGCTTCTTTAGTATTTTACATGGCCCAAACTTCTTCATTTTCAACTTGTTATATGTACCAACCGAAAATCTTTCCTTCCGCAAATGAACCATGACTTTATCCCCAACCTGAAATTCCTTATGCCTCCTTTTCTCATCTGCCTTAGCCTTATACTGCACATTCATCTTGGTAATGTTCTTCCTCACCTCCTCATGAATGTTCTTCAAATGTTCTGCAAAATCCTCAGCTTTAGCACTACGTATTTCTCCTTTATCTATCTTCCTCAACTCAGATGCATTTCTGGGACTACTTCCATATACAATCTGTTGATGATGTGATGAACTAAACTTCAAATCTGTCTTCAACTCTTCACTTTTTTCTAGTGTCATTCTTTGTGATGTCTTTTTTTGGCAAATTATCTTCTGGAATCAAGTTTATCTGATCATTGATCTTTCTTACTGGTGGTAATCCATCAGGTACATTATCAGATACAATATCTTGAAACTCATTCAATAATTCTGTAACTTCTACAGGTACATCTTCTACTTCCTATTTCTTAGCCTTTGGAATTAAGGTAGAACACATATGCTCATGCCTCATACCATCTGAGAAATTTCCTCTATCAACAAAAGTTATTCTTTCATTACCACATACCTTTTCTTTTATTTCCTTCAATGGTTTTAGCTTATGTCGCACTCCATCCTTTGTCAGGGAATAGGTATTCACATGACCATCATGTACAACACATCTGTCAAACTGCCAAGGTCTACCCAACAACATGTGACATGCATCCATAGATATGATATCACATAGTACCTCATCTTGGTACCTGCCGATCTTGAACTTTACTAGGCACTGTTCACTGATCATGACCTTGTGGTCATCCTGCACCCAGGCAACCCGATATGGATGTTGATGTTTTTGCCTCTTGAGCTTCAAATTTGTCACCATCTCTTCTGACACCAAATTGTCAGTGCTTCCACTATCAATAATCACATCACAACATTTACCCTCACACTTGCATCAAGTGCGAAACAGGCTCCTCCTTTGTTCAGGTTCATTCTCACCACTCAACAGGACTCTTCGGTTAATCAACATTTCTCCTCTTTCAGCATCTTCAGAATTTGATGATCTGACATCTTTATCTACATGTGCAATTCTGGCCTAGCCTTCATTCCTCCTATCCATCCATCCTTGGTGTTGAGGACATTCAAATGCCCTTTGACCTTCTTCTCCATAGTGAAAACATGTTCCACGGAAGCCTCCTCTTCCAGATTCTTGTCCTCTTCCTCTTCCTCTCTGATCTCTATTATTCTGATCATGGAAATGATTGGAATTATCTCCTCTCTGATTTTGACTGTTACTGGCCTCATCTTAATTTTTCGAATCTTCATTTTGATCTCCATATGACCGTCCACCAGATCTTCCATCACGACCTCTTCCACTTTGTCTGCTCTCAAACTTCTTGTTCAACTTTTCTTCTACTTTTAGGGAAAACTGGTATGCCTCTTCAATACTGTTCATTTGAACCAGATTCAATTCTTCTTGAATGCTCAGCCTTAACCCATTAAGGTAACAGGCAAATTTATCCTTGCTAGCTTCTGCATGGCCTGTTCTGATAAGGATTCGATAGAACTCCTTTGTATACTCCTGAACAGATCTTCCTGCTTGCTTTAAACTTTACATTTTCCTCAGTAGGTCAAGCTCATAATCAACAGGGGTGAACTGTCGCTTCAATTTATCCACCATCTACCCCCATCTTGTGATTTTATCCTTCCCTCTTCGATTTCACTCCAATTGAATCTCTTGCCACCAGATCTTCGCATGTCCTTTCAGTCCGGCCTTCGCAAACTTGACCCGATCAGGATCCTCAATATCTTCATACTCAAAATATTCTTCACATTCATTGATCTAGTCGATCAATTCCGCTGGGTTAAGATTCCCTGAAAATGTAGGAACCTCGATCTTAGGTCTTTTCTCAATCTTGGAAATGGCCTAAAAAGCCTTTCTTCCTCTTAATTCAAAACTTCGACTTCTCCTTCTTGATCTTCTTTTTTGGCTTCATCCTCGCTTTCATGTCTGACATCAAGATTCAATCCTCTGCGAATCTCCTCTTACAATGCTCACACTTGTCTCTACAGTTCCCTAACCTCAGGTGTTACAACACCAGCTCTTCCACCACATTCCCTTCATGGAGGCATTTTTGCACTTCTCACTGAAACCCTAACCACGGTCCTGGTGCAAACTGCCTCACAGTCGGTGATCTATTTACACAGAAACCCTAACCCATGGTCCTTGTGCAAATTGCCTCACAATTGGCGATCTGTTTACACACTTAGGAACTCTTGCTCTGATACCACTTGATGAAGGGTGCTCCCCTTAATACCACAAACACATAACAAAAATAGAGAAACCACAACAATATGCAAGAATAGAAAATGGGCTTCTTATTATCTCCACAAATGTGGAATTAAAAACTTTCAAAATTACAATATGCAAAGCCACATGGGCATTCCCTTACAATATTCTGTAGGACAAAGCTTCGAATCAATACCCAAATCTACTACCCAAAATTGTCTCGAACTGCCTAAGATAACACTACATGCCTTCTTTATATAGGCAATGTCCACCGCCCAAGAAGGTTCCAAAAATTTAGCCCTTTAGGCCGACTAAACATAGAATTATTTATTTTTCACAATTATTACAATAGGGTTGGCTCAAAAGAAATACAAAATATGATTTTAGGTAACCCAACTTCTGGAGGCCATAACTTTTTAACTATAGCTTCGTTTTTCTATTTTAACCACTTTTTGAAAATGACATGACGAGATCTACAACACTTGACACACGCTAGCGCTAGTCAGCTGGGGGTCGATCATGATCCGGAGCCTCTAAGACCTTGAAAATTGACCTGAAAGATTTCGTACCCAAAAACCTCAATAACTTCACCAATACTGATGATGTGGCAATGAAACTCAACTGGTAGGCTGAAATGACTAAGATGAACCTCCAACTGTGAAATCAGAACATTCCGAGATCATATGACCAACTTACTAAAAGTAGTAAGTTTCCATAAATAGCAGCTCTGCACAAGATAGCCCTTATTGAAAACAAAACCATAAATATTTTTGGGTGATGCAAGATTGCTCTTACATCTAGGATGCTCCTGCATCCAAAACCTGATCCGATTTTTAAACATTAAAACCCTAAAGAGCATATATGGACACACATGTAAAATTAATATGCACAACACATATGCCTATAGGTACATATATAATATGTGTATGTGTATATGTATGTATATATATATATATATATATATATATATATATTTCTAGATATATCTATATATGTTTATATGTCTATATACCCATTAAACTATCCTAATACCCTTTAAGACCACTTATGCCACCTATAACCCCTTAAAACATCCTACAATACCTTACAAAGACATCTTAGGATATCTTAGGACCAACTACGACACCTAGATCCCCTTAAGATATCTTAGGACCCATTAGTGTATGCTAGGACCCCTTAGGACCTCTTAAGACACTTAGGAGCCTTTAGCATTCCTTAAGACTCCTATGAACCATTAATGTATCCTAGGATTCCATAGCACCCATTAATGTATCCCAAATCCCATTAATATATCCTAGAACACATTAATACATGTACAAGGAGACCTTAGGATCCCTTAAGACATATAGGACCCTTTAAGACATCCTAGGACCCATTACTATATTTTAGGCCCCTTTAGGACCACTTATGACACATATGACCCCTTAAAACATCCTAGAACCCATTAATGTATCCTAGGACCTCTTTGGACCACTTAAGACACCTAGAACTTTGTAAGACAACCTAGGATCCATTGATGATCCTCTCTCTCTCTCTCTCTCTTCTATTACCACCCCCCTTATGATTACCCATCCTTTCTCTCTATTCCAATCCTCTTCCTTCCCCTATCACCATCTCCATTTATTTTGAACTCAAATTATCCTCTTTTTTTCTCTACCTCATCTCTCGCCCCTCTCTCTCTGCCTCATATCTCCCCATCCTCTTCCCTTTTTCCCATCTCCCTTCCCCTCTCACCATCTCTTCCCCCTAATTACCATTTTTCTCTACCTCATGTCCCTCACCCTCTCCCCTTTCTCTCAATCTTTCTCTCACATCTCTCTCTCCCTAATTACCCTCTTTGACTCTCTCTCCTGCATCCTTTGACCATCTCTTCCCCCTATTTACCCTCTATCTCTACCTCATGTATCTTACCCTCTCCCCCTTCTCTCTATATTTCTCTCACATCTCTCTCCCCTAATCACCCTCTTTGACTCTCTCTCTCCTGCATCCTCTCACCATTTCTTACTCTTATTTATCCTTTATATCTACCTCATGTATCTCACCCTCTCCCCCCCCCCCCCTCTCTCTCTCTCTCCATCTCTATTTATTTCAGGCCATAATTATTGCTTCCTCCCCCCCCCTCTCTCTCTCTCTCACCATATTTGTCTATTTCAGGCCATAATTATCCTCTTTCTCTCTACCTCATCTCTCTTTGCCTCCCCCCCTCACACACACACACACACACACACACACACACACACACACATCTCTATCCCCCTAATTACCTTCTTTAACTCTCTCCCTTCCCTCCTCTCACCATATCTTCCCTCTATTTACCCCTCCCCCCCCACTCTCTCTCTCTCTCTCACACACATGACCCCTGTAACTACCCCCATCACCATCTTCATCTATTTTGAACCCTAATTATCCTCTTTCTCTCCCAACCTCATCTCTATCCCCCTCCCCTTTCTCTCTTTTTGCCTTATCTCTCCCTCCTCCCCCATCTCCATTTCTACCATCTCCCTCCGCTCTCACCATCTTTTCCCCCTAATTACCATCTATCTCTACCTCATGTCTCTCACCCCCTCCCTCTCTCCCTCCAATTACATTCTTTCACTCCATCCCCTCCCTCCTCTCACCATCTCTTCCCCCTATAATTAACCTCTCTTTGTCTTTGTCTTTGTCTCTATCTCTATCCTCCCCTCTTTTTTCTCCCATCACCGTCTCTATCTATTCTAGGCCCCAATTATACTCTTTATCTCTTTACCTCATCTCTCCCCCTACTCTCTCTCTCTCTCTCACACACACATGCACACACACACACACACACATCTCTATCCACCTAATTACCCTCTTTCACTTTCTCCCCTTCTCTCACCATATATATATACTCTCCTCTTCCTTATCCCATCACCATCTACATCTATTTCAATCCCTAATTATCCTCTTTCTCTCTCTACCTCTTCTCACCATCTCTTCCCCCTAATTTAACCTCTCTCTCACACACACACAGATTTCCCCTTGTGATTACCCCCCTCTCTCTCTCTCTCTCTTTCTCTTGCTTCCATTATCACCATCTTTGTGTATTCAAGGACCTAACTATCCTATTTCTCTCCCATCTCATCTCTCCCCATCCTCATTCTCTCTCTACCTCATCTCCCCTCCTCCCTTTCTCCCTCCCCCTCTCACCATATCTTCCCCCTAATTATCATCTCTCTCTCTCTCACCTAATTATCCTCTTTCTCTCTCTAACTCATCTCTCCCCCTCCCCCTTCTCTCTATCTTCCTCATCTCTCCCCCTCCCCCTTCTCCCTCTCCCTATCACCATCTCTTCCTCCTAATTACCATCTATCTCTACCTCATGTCTCTCACCCTCTCCCCATTCTCTCACTCTATCTCTCACATATTTCTCCCCCTAATTACCCTCTTTCACTCTCTCCCCTCCCTCCTCTCTCCATCTCTTCCCCCTTTTTACCCTTTATCACTACCTCATGTCTCTCACCTACTCTTCCTTCTCTCACTCTCTCACATGTACCGCCTAAATTACCCTATCTTCCCTCCCTCTCTCTATATCCTCCCCATATTCTCCCTTCTTCCTCCCTCGCTCTCTCTCCCCTCTTCCTTCCCGCTCTCTCCAAATATCCGCCCTAATTACTCTCTCTCTCTCTCTCACACACAAACACACACACATCACCATATCCATCTCATCTCTTTGTCTCTCCCATCTCCCCTCTCGCTTCTCCCTCTCTCCATCTATTCCCTCTTAACCACCCTCTTTCTCTCTCAACCAATTTTCTCTCCACCTCATCTCCCTCCCCTCTCCCCTATTTCTCTTCTCTCTCCTCACTTTCCTCACTTGTTATTTAGGACTTGTTTTAGGGACAAATAACTTGTATGGATTTTATAAGACTAAAACCCTTACACATTTTTGACACTGTGAACATTGGGCATTTAACATCAATATGAACATTGAGCATTTAGCTCAATAGAATGCATATGAGTTTTGACTAAAAATAACCCATTAACATTCTATTGAGCTAAATTGCATTGTCAATGACCAAATGAACACTTTTGTAAATTGTTGAAGGCCCCACTGCAGATGCTCACAATTTTCTAGGACATTTTTAGATAATGTAAGATATTTTTTTGTTTTATATGAGTTCAAGTGATTGAATTGTCTTACTATTTTTTTGGTCAATGTTATTTTTATTGTTAATGCTTTGGATTATTAAAAAAATGATGAGGATTTGTAGTTGTTTTGATGATTCAATTGTATAAGTTTTTGTAACATATGTTTGCAAAATGATACTATTTAGGACTGTTCAGGTTTAGAATTGTCACCCTAAATTAGGCATTTGGGCTATACAACAATTCTATCCTGACAATGGAAACCTCCTCGAGCTGTGGGTAGACTATGAATAAGGAGGAATCTCTGGATTCTAGGCCAGTTCCTATAAAATATGGAATATCACTTCTTGATCTGCAACTTGTTGGGAAAAGAGAAAAGGAAACTTATAACTAAACTAGATTAGGGTGATACACCAAGAATATTTCAAACCTTGCATAAAAGATGAAAACATCAATCCTAACTCATAAATGAAGATCTCAACACTCTAAATCTCTGCTCAACATATAGGTTAACAAAACTTACTATTAGGGTTTTACCATGAATAGCTTGAATAGCCAACAAACATACATTTCTCATACATGGTCTTGAAGCAATTGATTATCTTGAGAAGGAACATAAATCTACTCACTTCCTTTGGATAACAAATAATTTAACACTTGTTAGAAAAGATGAAAATATGATCAAATATCAAAAAAACTTCACAAATATGAATCAAAATCTCTTGTTCATTCCCTCCAAAATCTGACAAAAATGATTACAAAAATGGCCTTCCAAGCACCTAGGAACACTGAGTTCACTATATGCCCTCTCTCCAAAATCTGCAACCACTAATTGATCATCCAAAATCAATTTTTATATCCTACCTATGCCTCAAATCCAAAAATCTAATCCCCACCAAAAATGCCCTAAAATTGGCCAAAACATGTGCCAAAAATCTGTCTATGTTTTCCCCGCTAAATGCCTAAAATTTTGGTTCATAATAAGGATTTTAAAAAAAATCCTTTTACAAAAAATAATTACCAAAATTCTAAAAATTTAACATTAGATAAAAACCTAATATCAAATAAATAGCCCATCCCTAAAAGTACCAAGTGTAAACAAGTGCTAAGAGGGGAATTAACAAACTCAACCCACTTGCACAAGTTTTGAAAGATAAGGAATGAGGTGGCATTTTGCAAAATTCAAAACTGAAGGAAAAGACATCTGCCATGAAGGCATTCAATGCATCTTGTTGGCGGACTCCAAAGACTTATGCTCATTTTGTTTTTTCGAGACTTGTGTTGATCATACTCTTCATAGAGAAGAATTAGGGAAAACAAAAACCCTAACAGAAGGAGCGAAGCTTTAGATATCTGTAGATGAAGATTTTAATCCCACTGTCTCGCCCAGTCGACTGGTATTTTCTCATTCATATGCTCAGTGTGTATCCATCTTATTCGGCTTTTAGTTCTGATTGGTGTTTGCCTCTGTTATAACTATGACTATGCTGTTGATTGAAGCTCAGTTTGCAATTGATGGCAAGCTCGGCCTATGACTGGCAGTGAACTCTTGTCTCAGCTGGAGTTTGATGTCAATAGAAAAGAAACTCATAGCTACAAACTCAAGCTAGGCTCAACACTTAGAGATAAGTGATCTGTTTCTCTCTTTGTATCTTCATGAATCAAGCTATTTATTTTAGATAACTCATCTCCTTTATTTGCGAAAGCTTAGGTCCCTTTTATTTTGTTGTATTTCTCAAACACTCACTCTGTTTTGAAAATGAGCCTCGAACTGGAACTCTCGACTTTAATTCTTTGACAATGAAAAGAGAACTTTCTTTATTTTCCATACACCATGGTTTGTGACTACATAAGTCACAGATTTTATGAGTTTCTTTATTAATTGTACCAGCCAAAACTTATGTAGACACTAGTTTATGAGTCATGTTCAATGTGGGTTATGATATGCTGTGAATACACCGAGAATGGCATTTACTTTCTGTTCGTTACTTTCACTGTGACTATCTTTGGCTGTCAACAGTTCATAAGCTACTTATATAGCTTCGACTTTGTTGAATCTAGTCATGAGAAGAGTTCATTTTTCATTTATTCTGCAACAGTCACAACTTGTAACTATAGCTTTACCTGAGCTGTATATGCATGATCAAAACTTGGTGATTGATTCTCAGCTTGTGGGTCTAATGAAGTTGATTGTTACTCTTTTCACTGCGTGTGCCATTTCTATGAATCATTGTTTGTAACTGAAGCTTGATTTGCACATTTTTTAACTGAGAAAGAACTCATCTTATTCTGAACATTCGCACTTGTCTCGACCTTGCTCGATCCCTTTGACTGATAGACATTTCATTTTTTCTGCTGTAACATAAAGCTTTTTTACTATGGATAATAACATGAAGTTATTATTTCACTATTCATTAATATAAACTCCCCATTATGTCCATAATGCACATGCTAAATTCAGTCCCCCCTTCATTCAATATATGACAGTGACAGCATAACATGAAACCCAAAAACCTTGACAGGGAATTCTGAACATAAGAAAATAATTGCTCTTTTCTGATTAGCTTCATAAAAACACTTTGTATAAAACAAAGAGTAACTAGAAATTGTTTTAAAAGCTTTCTACAATTTGTACATAAACTGTGATTATAGCATAGCATTCAAATTGTTTCATTTTGCTGACATGAATGAATCTTCGTAATATCGGCAGTGAATTTGATGAACTGGTGAACTCATTCTGGAAACCAGAAAACAAAATCATATACTATGAGCTCAACAATGACAGATAGTTGCTCCAAGAAACCATGAAACACCTCTAATAACTTACTAAAGTTGCAAGGTTATGACTGAAAAATGTTAAAAGATATATTTAGTTTCACATAAAACTATAACATCTTTAAGTCATAACCTTCGCAAACCTTAGAAGGTGATTAAAAACATGACTGAGAGATGCTCATGAATAACATCATTTATTCCATAGTAGATAAGTACCTTTCTCCTTTAGATTATTCCTCTGTTAGCTGTACATACCCTATTCCAGTTTATACATATTTTATACTTTCTGTTTAGCTTGCATCCTGTTGGATTTTGTAACTTGAATTTTCAGCATTTAACACTATAGCTCCTGTAGCATTGTCCATTGTATATAATTCTCATTGATGCTGAATTTGCACTTAGAATATGAGAAGTACAACAAGATGAAAATGTTTGTTCATTGTTAATGAAGTTCAAGCGTGGGCTCATGACACTCAAAAACACCAGGATGTTTATTAATGAGGTTTGAACATGGGTTCGTGACACTCAAAAACACCAAAATGTAAACATTTTATAATTTTATGGCTCAATCTTGAAGCATTCTTTCTGTATTCAGCAATAATAATGTTATAGCTTAAAAATGTATCTTTTGAAACAACAAGGACATGTTATACCAGTATTTTTGCAGCATCATTTGCAACTTGAAATTTGAATATTGGCAATCATTGGCAATTTATGTAGCACTTTTATCATGGAAATCCAGCTTGATCTGCATCATATATTTGATAACGACTGAATGTGAAAACCAGTCAACTGTTATCTGGAAAATAATTTGTTAAGCTCTCAAATAACATCATTCTGAAATGCATTATCTAAAAAAAGTTTCTCAGTCTGAAACATACTAAGTCCCTTTAATTCAGACACCTGATTAATAAAAAGGACAACATACACCACAATGATCATAAGTAGTAAAAGGTTTCATGTCAGAAACAAGTCCCTTTAACACTACCTTGCAATGAGTGTCAATGTACATTTCCTTATTACATTTATTTTTCTAGATTGATATGCAGTATTGAAAACTTGATTGCTATAGTATGTTATTTGTTTCTCATGTATTGCTTAGATCCAACAGGATCTAACCATATTTCTCTCTTATGCAGATATGAAACCCTAAAGACCTAGATGTAGATGGAGACTCAGAATATGAAGACCTAAATGTAGAGACCTAGCAGAAAACTAGTTGACTTCAAAGACAACACAAGGCAATGCATGGGACCCCTATTCCATACTTCAATCCTTCTTTCAATTCTGCAATGTACTCTACTTATTGATATGAAATATGAAACAAGAAAGGACAATTGTATATTACATTTCGTTTGAATGCATAATGTAATGATTATTTATGAATTTTGGAATCTTTGGAATAATAATCAATACTTAGAGTACAATGATGATATCTAGAATGAATGCAATAATGACATGTAAATTAACAAAACTTGCAAGGTAGTGTTAATTAGACAAACAAATGCAACCTTTTCCTACTTATGCTTATTGTATTGTATGCTGTATTTTTGAGTAACAAGGACAATTGATATTAATGATGAGAAAGAACAAGAGAGTAACCAAACAATGAGAGACAACAAATGAAAGAAAAAGGGAGTGTATGAAGATATTATGTGAAAAAAGAACAACAAAAAGGAGAAGGTAGTGTTGGAAGATTGTTGAGCATGTTCTAGAGTTTTGGATTTGGGTGTACCGACATTAATGTTTTGTATTGATGTCAACATACTTGTCTCAAACAGTGTGTTCAGGACGTTCAGTAAGGAAGATTTCAATTGTTTAGATTCTATACTGAAGATCTTGAGATGCAATGGTAAGGTATTTTTTTGAGATGTTTGTAGATCATCTACAGAGGTTCACTGAGGTTGGTTTGATAGTTTGACTAAGATGTGATCGAGTTTCTGGTCACTGGTGTCATAATGTTCCTATGAAAAATGGTTGTGTATTTGGTTCGGTATGACTTGGATGTGATGTTTTAGAGGTTGAGAATCTAGTTATTGTATAATCCCTTGTCATTGCGATCACAGCTAGTGTTGTTCATGATTCATAGTACATCAAGCTATCTTTTGTTATGTTTGTGTTCGGTATTATAGTGTTCTCATTGATCAGAGTTAAAGATGAGTTTGGATTTCATATTGGATATGACATGAAGGTTTTGGATGGTATTCATACTACTTGTTGGTGTTCTTGGATTGTGTTGTTGGTTTGCATTGGTTGTGGTGATCAAATTTTCTTCTTTGGTAGCGTGTTGACATTTCTTCATTTGGGTACTAACCAAATTGATGGAGTAACATGTTGCGATTCTTGGTAATGCATTGGTGATGGTATAACGTGTTCAAGGATGAAGATTTGGGTCCTATCAAATTCTTATCTGACTTGATTTGGATCACATTGAGGATTGAGCATAATGATTATATCTTTCATTGTATTAGGTCTTAGCTGACATAGTGGTTGATTATTCTTTGTAATCAGTATTAATGAGAGATCATTTTGTAATTGAGAGTATGTATGCAAGATAAATGATTATGTATATGTTTTCTGCACATAAGGAAGATATTTTACTTCATTAAAACTATATTGGCATAGGAGATTCTATTTGTTAGTTTAGTTGTAAGGATTGCATGCCCACGTCTTTGTAATTGAAGTTAGATTGATGAGCCTCACTGAGGGCCAGATCCGATATTGTATTGTGAGTAGTGAGCTCTAGGTAGTGAGCCTATAGATTAGGCTGTAAGCCCATGGTTACAAGTGCATCCTTTGTTTTCTACTTTTATCTTAATTAGGTAGTACTTTTAAAAAAGTACACTCATCTAGTGGTTTGACTCCCACTAGGGTTTTCCCTTAATCGGGTTTCCTCAAGAATGAATCTTTGTGTTATGTGTTATGTGTTGTGGATCTTGCATTATTGTTTATCTTTCAGATCTAAGTGAATAAAGTTAAATTAATGTATATAGGTACACACAACTAATTCACCCCCCTCTTAGTTGTGCCTGCCTTCTTTTGGGCCTAGCAGGTACATCATCTACACCATCTCAATGTGATGTACCAAATGAATCTAGTGCAATTGAAGAATAAAGCACAATGAATGATTAATTAAATGATGAATATACACCAACTTAATTTGATATGATAAATGAACCTAATACAAATGAAGAACATGCACCAATCTTAACACCTCCTATAATTATTTATAAAAACTAAAGTTTCTAATTGACATTGATGAGAATATTTTGAAGCCAATGCTTAATAAAATTTTGAACAAACCTATAGAAGAATGTTTAAAATAATATGGAGTAACAATTTTGAACTTAGCTTGAATCAAACTAGAATATGCCAATTAATTGTTTAAATGGTTAAAAATTTAAAATTTAGAGAGACAATGAAAATTATTGGGTTAAGATCATTTGAAAATAATACTAAAGAACTATTGTGAGAAACCTATTTGATGCACATTAAGTAATTGGTTCAAAGTCATGTACTAAATATTTTGATGTTACTCGATGAGTTATTGTAATTGGGGTAATTTAGATTTGTAGGCCCTGCAGTAACATCAAAATCTCAACCATAAGAAGATTTGTTAAGCAGTTAGTATCCTAGAATCAAAAGAGGGAGCAAGATAAACAAAAAGCATAAATGATCAACCATATGAAATAATTTCAAACAAACGAATATGCAAACCAATAGTCCTCCTTTGTTGTTCTCCTTATTGCAATGTTGGGCTCTCAGTTTCAAGCTCAGTGTGATAGCATAAGAATTCAAAGCATAATATGGTTTTGTGTATTTCTCATGAATGTGGCTACAAAATAAGAGAATTAGCTCTATATTTATAATAATTTTTGGCTTCCAATCAAGATTCCTTGATTGGCAAGACTGATTATCTATGATTGAAGAGTGAACTTAGATTGATTGATGAGTTGGCTCACTTGATTGCTTCGTCAACAAATTTGATTCATTTGTTAGGAAAATAGATTGAAGAGTTGACTGATTTGATTTGGACAAAAGACTTATTAGATGGATTTGATAACTGAATTGATTGATTAGTCAGAGAAAAATGATTGAAGAGTTAAAAAGTGTGATTGATTAGTGAACACAAAGTTAGTTTCAGTTAGAAGTGAAGGAACAAAAATGATTAAATAAATAAAAGAATTCATTTATTTGCACATGGGGGAATATAAATAAATAAATAATTACTTGTTTATTTATTTCGAGGAATAATTAGTTTAATTAAATAAATATCATTTATTTAACTACGAGTGGGAATTTGATTTATTAAATGTGATTATTACATTGGTGTAATAATAACAAAAGGAGAATATTAATTAAATAACATAATTATTTAATTAATTAAAATATCATACAAAATAATTAAATAATGTTAATTATTTAATTACTTTATAGAGGAATATTTGATGAATAATGCTTTACACATTCAATAATTACAGTAATTAATTAAAATCACTTAATTATGAATTTAAAGAGAATTGATGGGTTTTGTTTTTGGAATATAGTAGAATGACACAAATCAATTAAATAATAAATATTATTTAATAATTTGAGAGGAATGTAGTAAAATCATCACTTGTAGGCGTAGGACATTTTTAGGTGTAATTTTTGTCCCTCTTTGATACAATGCCTTTTCAGGCCTTGTCTCAAAGAATAATAAAAACTATGCTCCGGTATGTCTTAACAAGAACAAGGTGACAACGAGGTAATTGATGCTGCCTCGAGAGATTGTTTATGTAAGAAAGACAATAATGATATCTTGAAAGAAGATGTTGAATGTTAGATGAAATGATGAAAGAAAATAATAATTAGTAAGATGTGAAGAATATTGGTAGGTTATGATGACTTGATCGACATTGCACAAATATTTTTGATAAGAATCATATCTGGTTTCAGGAAGGACCAATTTTGTATAAGACTAGCGATGATGTCTGGTTTGAGAGAAGACATACCCTATAGAAACTAAGCGATAACATCTAGTTTCAAGAAAGATACATCTTATACAATACAAATGATGATGTCTTGTTTCAAGAAAGACATATCCTATATAAGACAAATGGTGATTGAATGATCGATTGACTATTTTGAGTAATTTGAAAATTGATTTGACCATTTTGATTGATTGATTGACTAATTGACCAATAGAATGTTAGAATTCATTGATAGAATGTTAGGAGAGGAGAGAATGAGGGTGAATCTTGATTGAAACCTTAAATTCTATCAACCACCTCTGAATTTCAACTTATTTAAGCAATTTTATATTTCATCATTGAGCCACTGTATTATAGAAAAAATGGATACCATCCTACCAAGATGTGAATGATCTAGGTATGATTATCCTCTTGCATTTTAATAGGCACTTTAAACATACAAGAAATGTGGGCCAATCCATCTAGGTCGGGCATTTAGAGTCGAGGTATGTGCAACGTATCACAATCGAATCATCTATTGCAATAAATTTTGCAATTAGATGTTGTATATGGATGTGAAGGCTCTTATCATAGACACCCAAAATGATCTTTTAAGACTTCATGGAAAACATCCCACAAACAACATACAAATAAAAATAATTCATTAACCATCACAACATCTCTAGTCACTTGTGGATATCCTAGATATGCATAAGAACATGACTTACGCAAATCAAGACATAATGAGACAAACTTGACTCAACAAGTTACAACCATATTGATTATGTGTCTATGTTTTTGTAGTAGTTCGGACAATGACATTGATGATTGATGATGATGTCTGGTTCCAAGAATGAGGTACCTCATATAAGACTAACTTGTCTGGTTACGAGTGTTTTCATCCTTTGTATAAGACAAGATGATCTTTTGACAAAAATATTTGTTGTTTTGACTTGATTGATAGATAAGACAGTCTGGTCAATTTAGATGAGGACTTGTTGACTAGTTTGATAGTTTTCCTATTGAAATGTGAAAGAATTAGTTTATGTACAAAGGAGATTTATTGCATAATTTTCTTGGTTTTTTATGTTTTTTGTTTGTCTTTGACAGTTTTTAGGACTTTTGGCAAATGTTTTTGGTATTTTCTTAGGACGTTTATCCTATGTTTTTTTCTTCAAGACTTTTTGCAATGTTTTTGGTATTTTTCATGACATTTTCTAATTTTTATTGATTTTTTCAAGATGTTTTACAATGTTTTTGATGGATTTTTTTAGACATTTTAAATCACTAAATGAGGTGAAAGGTGTTGGTAGAACTTTTGTATGGATGATATGTTGTCATTAATGGAAACTACATACATATCTCTTAGTTTTGTTATTGGATTTTTGGATTACTGATACAAAGTTGATAGAATTCAACTAAGTACAATAAACATAACAATATATAGGTTTGGTAATTACATCGGTAAGGATAGTTGAATCAGTATTATGACATGTGATTTTGGATATAGTATCTGAATAGTTAGAAGGTTCTCAACCTATGATCACAAGTGTTTAAGTTGCAAAATTTAGGAGATATTAATTTTTGAGTATCAAAATTCATAGTATTTGTCAGGAGTAGAATAGAAATGAAAAAAATTCACCTGTTAGACTTATTTTTTGGTTGGAGGAAATATTTTGAGTATTGTTTATTATTGATCCAACTATGGAGAGTTTAAATTTTTGTTAGCACATTGTGGAGTGAGTTAAAAGAGGTTCGGTCTAAATGTTTCCTATGGAAAGCCGACAAGGTTATGTTCAGAGTTATGGTCTCATATACGAATTCCTGATGTGTTTGTGAAGGATAATGAAATGATGAGAATGCTATGAAAAGTTATAGAAATAGTGTTGTGATAAGAAGAGACTATCGAATGTGTAGATCCATGTTTGGAACTTCATTAACTATATTAGCATAATAGATTCTACCATTCATTTCTATATAGGATTGTAAGTCCATATTTTGTTTATGTAATTGGTAGCGAGCCTTGATGTAATTGAGCTGTATATTTGAGCAGTGAGCTATAGGCTATAATCCCGAATGCAAGTGTATTTCCACCTATTGTACTTAAGCTCTTAACTGGGAACTTATTACTGTAGTAGTGAGTTATTTGTGGGTATCATCCCCACCAAGGTTTTTCCCTTAACCGTGTGTTCCTTGAAAACAAATGATGGTGTTGTGATGTTCTTATTATGTGTTGTGTTCTATTTACTAATTCTCTCTTTTGGAATTAAGTTATGGTTTTAGTTTGAATTGCTAAAGAATATTGTTGCACTGATTCACCCTCCTCTCAGTGCTCTCTAATCCTAACAATTGGTATCTAAGCCTAGTTCCTTGGAAGAAGTTCAATATCTTGAGGATGATCCTGATGATAACACCTAGCAGTATTCAGATTCAACTTCTAAATTCACTTGAAAATCTAGATAAATGAAATGCTCGCGTTACTAGTTTGGAAGAAAATTTGAGAGAAGCAAATGGATTCATCGACAACTTGAAGGATCAATTAAAGCAATCCAAAGATAGGAGAAAAAGGCTTGTAGATCACTTATCAGAAAAAGGTACTAAGTCCACTTCAAACAGTGATTATGATCATATTATGAAAGAGAGAAACAACCTAAAAAATGAGATGGAATTAATGGCAATCAAGATCACTAAAGAAATGGAAGCCAAAAGAACTCTTGAAGAATCCCTAAAGACTAAGACTGAGGAATGCTACAAACTTAACAGTGAAGTTGGCCAGCTGCAAGTTTTTCTTGAAGAATCCAAGAATAATGAGCAAGAAGTGGTAAGAATCAATGAAGTACTTAGAAGAGACCTAGCTGAAGCCAAAGAATTTAAATAAAAATTCAAATCTAGTACGAAGAAACTTGATGAGAATATTGCAAGTCAGAGACCTCATGGAGATAAGCACGACTTAGGGTATGAACAAGGAGAATATTCCAAATCCGCTAAAGAAAAGACTGAGAAACCTAAGAAGTCACCTCTAAAGTAGACAAAAGGACACCAATTCAATGGTAGATGTTTCACATGCAACAAATTTGGACATAAGGCAAAGGAATGCCAAAGCAATTCAAATGCTACACCTTTTTTTGGATATTGTAGATCACATGCCAACAATATGGATACATATCTAAGGAATACAAATTCAGATCCAAACCCAATACAACTAGAGGTAACCCTATGTGTTAAAAATGCAACAATTTTGGTCATATTGCAAAGAATTGCAGATTGAGGACTAATCCAAACAATCAAAGGTATGTAAAACAAAATGTTATTTGTTATAAATGTAATTAATTATGGACACATTGCTAAAGATTGTAGATTTAGAGGTAATGGAACAAGATTAAATGGTTCAATAAATAGAAATAATGCAAATAATAACATGATAAAGGAAAGAAAATTGATGTAAATGATATTAGAGAAAAGATGAACAAAATTTGGATGAGAAAAGAATAAATTGATGCTTCTAGATAGATCGCACTAGTTTCTGGTGTGGATCCTTCATTGACAAACTAATTAGGTTTTAGACCTAATGGGGAGGCATTATAAGAATATTTTGATTCCCTTGAAGATGACATCATGAGATGATGCGATAGTATTTACAGTTGGAGATAGACTCTATTTAGCCACATTTTGGATTGTAGATAGAAAGATTGAATTTTTGGCATTCAGTGAAGATCTTTGACTTTACTAGTTTTCAATAGCTTTATTGAAACCCTAGGTACAAATGACATTTAATCCAAATTGATGAGTTAAAAGGCTGATTTCATAATTCATTCTTCACATTGCAAGTTGGAGAACTTGAGTAGAGCATTTTCACAAGAGATTTGGTGATAGATTTAAGCTTTTGATAGATTTGATGATCAAACCCTATCAACAGCTAAAAGGAATTTATCTCTTTGGAAATCCATCTATTTTATTGGTGAACCTAGAAGCTCCTCATATTATTAATGGTTTGGAGAAACCTAGATACAAATTTAAGAAACATCCTTTCAAATCTATGGAAACCAATCCTGATGGTGCATTTTCAAGCATGCCCCATGGTGTTCTCCATGTTGAAGATATCCACACGTATATCCATTGCAAGATTGAGGAACTTGGTGACTATGAGATCAACAACTAGTTTGATTTGATGCCAGTCAATGGAGGTTTGAAATATGAGTTCAAGAAATTGGAAGAAGTCAATCTTGAACAGTTTTAGAATTTTCATGTATTTGATGAACCAGAATGGGTTCAAATAGTGTTAAGCTGGATTCATGATAATTTTTTCTAGACAAATGATAAACCGACAAAAATCACAAAGGAACTTATGCAAGAGATTACTACATTTAATGTAGTAGGAGAGACACCACAATTGAAGTCTTTAAAGTAGAGTGTGGTTGAGAAGTTGACGAACTCCAAATGGGATAAGAGAGAAATGAAAGTAAATGATATAACTCAACCTGATGTGAAACTAGCCTTAATGATACTCAATTATAAGGTCTATTACAGTAGCATAATGAACTCAATTTTAGCCACAATCATTTATAGTGCCTATCAGATGTTGAAGGAGAATGCAAAGATAGATGTGTGCCAAATTCTGAGAAATCAGCTTATGGAAATCATTGCCAAGATTACGAAGGAAAAATCTTAGATATTTAAGTATGGTTCCCTACTCTTTCACATTTTCTTATATATCATGAACTACTTCCCACGTATAGGAGGAATCATATGGAAAAAGGACATACCTGTTGTAGTTTAGATTAGTAGATGCTACCAAATGCAAGATGTAAATGGAATAAAAAAGGAAATGCATGACTACTTTAAGATGTTCCAAAGGTAGATGCAATAGAGAGAGGATACTAAAGTAAATTGTAGAAAATTATGTAGACTCTGTATTTTTTATGGTTGAAATTGATGCATGTTCCATGGAAGCAGTTGAACCCAGGACATCATGGATTATGCCTATGGGATATGAAGTATAACCAAACATTGTGACAAGCTATGTTGATAATATGCTAAATCAACCTAGAGATGAGAAAGTAGAGAGGTTTGGTACATACTTAGAAAAGTATCAAAATATTAGGATAGAGATAAATGAAGCAACCCTTGAAAGGAAAATAAAGAATATGGTTGAGAAGATCGGTGAGCAGATGGAGAAGCTTAGAGAAATAACTAAGATGATTGAACCATCATTGGTGAATGTAGAGGAGGACATTTTATCACTTAATACTAGACCTTCATCCCACCGTTTCACAAGGATTATTGTCAAGACTCCACCGAAGGTTTCTAAGGGAAAAGAAGACAAATATGAGCAAACAAGGAAGAGACCGAAGGCCAAAAGCTTCATTCCACCAAAGAAAAATAAGAATGATGATGAAGATTCATCCATCGGTTCAAACTAGTCAAAGAAGAAGGTCAAAATTGAAGGTACTACAACAACAAAAATGGTAATGCATAAGCCTACCACAATCAATAAGGATGATAATGTTTTAAAGAAAGTCATTAATGCTTTTTTTAAAGTTTGGAATTTTGAAAAGGTTGGTCATATATTATGAAATGTTTGATGAGAAGGATATAGATGAATTAGTTCAGGATATGATCAAATTTATGAAAAAGTTCCATAAGACTTTAGTTGAGATTAAGGATTAGATCCCTAATGAATTGGATAAAATACTTGAGGAAAATAGACTTATTGCTCTAGATGAGGATAAGAAGATTTGAGAAGGCACAATTCTAAAGATGTTTCCTGTGATTGAGGCTCATGACCTTGATGAAATTATTGAGCAAGCGAATAAGAAGTTATCCACCAAGAAGAGAGTAAATATGTTAATGGCTAGAAAATCAAAAGACATAATAGTAGAAGCAAAGGAAATCTTACGAAAAATGATCATAGAGACTCATGCAGATATGCCGAAGAAGAAGGAGACAAGAACCAAGAGGAGGGAGGACAAGCTATACATCAAGAATGCTAATTTAAAATCCATAGTTAGGGAACCAGATGTATACATTGAAGGAGTCCCTATCATTCTAGATGGTCATGCAGAGATTTAACTTGAAAAGGAAGGGGAGACTAGAATTGATGAATAAAAAAATGGGACAACTGATAAGGTTGAGGTATCTAATGAGCCTATTGATAATGTCTCGATGGACATTCCTCAATTACTCATGCATGAAGATTAGGTAGATCATACCACTTTGGAGGAGAAGGAAACATAAATTAAAGGAGATCAATCTCAAACTGATGCACCTATTACTACTCTGATCAGTAAGACTAGGTCATTATTGGCAAGATTTTCTTTACTGATTGCATCTTCAGAGATAAAAATCAAAGGACTGATAGATTTGGATGGTTGTAATGAGAATCAGTTAACGAGGTTATCAGTTTTGGCTGTAGAGAAGGCTAAGAAAATAGGCTTACATAAAGTGAGAAAGGTACAAAACTAATGGTCAGATCCATGTGTATTCTTGAGAAGTTATTACCCAACTATCAGAATAAGAAAGAAGATTCCACAACAGATCAATTGAAGATACTACTTGAATGCTTTTGACATTCATTTTTAGTCAATTGAGTAAGCAATAATGAACAAGGTACATAAAGAGTTTGATGATAAGAGATTCAATTATCTTTGTTTATTAATTTTGGAAGATAAGATTTCCTTGGATACTAGAGTAAAATATATAAATAATTCTATTGAAGAAGGAAGTAGGATATATAGGATGAGCATAGATTTCTTTTCTCATGTATCATATATAGAATTTTTTTTGAAGGAAACAAGAGAAAAGCTATTGGTTAAGGTGAAGGCTTTTGATTCATCAAAATAATTTGCATCAGAGTATATAGCATCAGTAAAAATGAATGATCAGATAAGATCATTGGAAGATGAGAAGAGGAGAGTGGCATACATGCATGATATCTTGAGGGACCTAATCATTCCTAAGTTATATGTTCTTCAAAGGGTGCTGAAGGAAGCAAAAAAAACTATTGAACCCTACAGGTCTTTCTGAAGCAGAGAATGCAGCATATGCCACATGAGGATAGATCTAGATTTTAGACAACTTGAAAAAAATATGGGACAATGATTTGGTAGCTCTGAGAACAAGTTTCTCGGATATCTTCAAGTATTTATAAGTATGAAGGCTCAGTATAAGGCGTGTATAGGATTTTGGTAGGAAATTTTGACCTTTTTTTGTGCCTCTCCTTTTCCATTGATGTCAAAGGGGGAGATATACAATGAACAATGTATAAGAGTTGTATAGGAAAGATGCATACTGAAAGGGGGAATATTATTTTGGAGTATTGGCATATTGACTGGACACATAGTCAATTTTTACTAATATTTTCCATCAATGCCAAAGGGGGATATTGTTGGCAAGAGAGAAATTTTGTATGAATGATACATTGTCATTGATGGAAACTACATACATCTTTCTTAGTTTTGTTATTAGATTTTTGGATTACCAATACAAAGTTGATAGAATTTAGCTAAGTACAGTAAACAAAGTAGTACACATGTCTGGTAATTACATCGATAAGGACAATTGAATCAATATTATGACATGTGATTCTACATATAGTATCTGAATAGTTAGAAGGTTCTAAACCTATGATCACAAGTGTTTAAGTTGCAAAATTAAGGAGATATTAATTTTTTAGTATCAGAATTCATAGTATTTGTGAGGACCAGGACAAAGATGAAAATACTTCATCGACCAGACTTATTTTTTGGTTGGAGGAAATGTTTTGAGTGTTGTTTATGATTAAGCTGACTATGGAGAGCTTACATTTTGGTTAGCAAATTGTGGAGTGAGTTAAAAGAGGTTCGGTCTGTTGGCAAGTGATGTTTTGAGAGTGATATGGAGCACTTGAGGGTTGTCATTTATGGCAACAAATTTGATATTGTGATCGTTTGGAGTCAAGTAAAATTTTGGATATAGAGTCTTGAAAATAACTAAGTATGGAAATAAATTTACAGAGTACTACAGTAATGTTCTGGACATCGAATATAGTATATCATAAATGATGACTTGCGAGCTTAGAGGAAGACATTTTGGGATATGTATGACCTTTAGTTAAGGTCGCTTATGTTTTGGTATTGTTATCGGTAAGTTATAGTGATTTGAAGACATGCGAAGACAGAGAAACAATGAAACAAAGCATATGAAGTTGTGATGATTAAGGGAGTATTGTAATCATCTAAAAATGGTCATCTAGACTATTAGCCCCTTTTGATAAAATCATCAATTGCTTATTCTTGATCAAATCCTGGTGCTATCATTTATTCAATTATTTTCTATGGGCTAACCATTTTATCCTAAAGTCTTTATTTAATTAAAAGGAGTTTCCTCCTCTTTTATTAAATAAAAAGCCCCCCACTTTTCTTCTTATCCTAAGTTGCACAAATAAAGCATTATTCCTATTTTATAAAAAGGGAAAAAACACTTTTTGTCTCATATGGGCACAAAAGTCAACTCTTATTTTCTCATTGGAGGATACTTGTGCACATGGATTTCTCCTCTTTGATGCTCCACCATTGATTAAATCTTTTTCTTCTTAATCTCCATGGTCCATTCCTTCTCATTTCTTATGAAAGGAGAGCTCTCTTCTTCATTCTAGAACCCCAACTTTTTATGCTAACTTTATGCTGCAGGATTTCTTGGAGACTTTAGAGCTTTTGAAGACTTTGGAGCCTTTTGGAGATCTTTCTACATTTAGCTTTCATTCTGCATTCTTAGCTTAGCTTCATGTTTATGCTTTCTTAGATTAGTTTCCTTTCAAGCTCTAGCTTAGATCTCACATAGTCTAAATAGTAAGGATTTGTAATACTTCTATCTTTCATTTTTATAGCTTAGCTTGCATTTCCATTTCTAGCATAGTTGCATTGCATTTTGCATTTCTATTTGATTCTTGGGGATATTGGAATTCTTGCCCTTGTCTTCATTTGAATCTCCCATTGCATGGTTTACTAGCAAGGTTGTTAGCTTAATAGCTCTAGCTAAGAGCATTCTTAACACCCTTGCACTCCATGCCTAGGGAGCTCCAAATTGATTTCTCAAGGTTTCCAATCCATGGATTCTCTTGGAAGAAATGGTATAGAGAAGTGCACTATTTAGTGTGTACATTTTTGGCGCCCACCGTGGGGCAGAACATTATTATTTTGTCCTTTTTCTGCTTTTTCATTAATTTTTCATCATATTTTTAGCTTCATTTTTGGCTCTCTAGTTTTTCAGTCTCAAATTATCACGCGATAGTGTGTCATTATCATGCGATAGTTTCTGTATGGTGGTGTGATACTTTACCAGTTAAAGTATCACTTCGTTTGAGAAATTTTGTCGCACTGTTTGGAACATTTTGTCCCATGTAGGTACGGTAAAGTATCACCCAGAAATATATTATTGCCCCAGTATACTGCAAAGTATCACACAATTCTTCTGGCAACAAAAATATCACACAGACCTAGAAGTGATTATTTTTAGCTCTTTTTTTATCTTGCAAGTTTCGGGCTTTCTGTTATCTTTTTGGAAATTTTCACATACGGTATCAAAAATTTAAGTGTGATATATCATTGGAAAGCTCTTTCCTAGCCTAATCCAACCATGTTGGTTTCATTTTCAAATTTTGCCATTTGATCAGCTATTTTACTTGCAGATTATCTGATTTTTTATGTGCTAACCATTGTGGAGCTAACAAGTTGTGCTTGTAGGTGCTCTCATTGCTTGAAATATTTTGCCAAAAGAACGCATGTCAAAGCTTCAAAGGCAAAAGGGCTACTAATCATGTTTTGCAGGGCTTCCCAACACCTAAAAATAACAATTGCTTGTTTATTTACTTTTCTTTTAAGTGCGGCATATACTAGTTGTCTCATTTCATAGGCACTTAAGATCTTTTTGTAGGAATTCTTTGGTGGTAGGAGAGTATGCTCTTCACCCTTGTGGTGAAACAAAAATCTTGACCCATCTTTGGATTTTGAAAGCAAGAGGGTAATTGAATCCTTGCTTGGTGTGTTTGGGAGAAGTTTTTGAGCTAGGAGAGTATGCTCTTCACCCTTGAGGTGAAACAAAAATCTTGAACCTCAAAGATTAATTCACTTTTTGTTTAGCATTAGGATCCTTTAGTGGGCCTACTCTTGAGAAATCAAGAGGAATGACCCAAGTGGGGACAAGCTAATATCGAGCTATTCCAACCCACTATAAACTCAAGGCTATCAAGGACACAAAACCTTGGTAGATGTAGTACTTGTCTTCGCTTGATGTGAGTACTTATGGAATTGTGACCATGAGGAAAGTGTTGAGCAAGAATCCTTAAGGTACTCTTGTGGCCATGAGGTCCCAGTCCTTTTTGAGGAGCAAGAGGGGTACTACGAACGGAAGCCCTTACTAAGAACCATAGATAGAGGCCACCCTATTTTTCCGCTTAGCTTCTTGGTGCAAGGATTGATCCAAGTAGAATAACCCGGATCACCCCAAGATTACTCACCATCTATGTTCCTTTGGTTGTGTCATTAACACCTCCATGACAAAGCCAACATCTATTATGGGCAACCACTTTGTGTGAGGTGATGGAAAATCAAGTGTGGGTGAAGTTGATAAGTATTGAGCCTTTGTCCTTCTAGGCTAGCAAGTGCTTGAACTATTCTCATTGTTATATACTCGTGCAAACATTCTCAAACATACAAACATCATGGTAGTGCTCATAGAATTTTTCATTTTGATATCCCAATTGTTTTTCTTGGCAAGGTTTCTTTTTCTCTTGCACAAGTGTTTGATGACATGTTTGATCACCTACTATTTGCAAAATTGTCTACTTCTTGATATTATTGTGCTTGAAACCAAAAAATTGTACTTGAAACCTACAACATTGACCAAATTGCTTTCAAAACTGAATTTTTCACATTCACTGGTCAAGAGTCGTACAATACTAAAACATCATCGCATACCTTCAACCAAGAATCTTGAGTTATTCTGCTATCCTGCTACTGTTGCAATTTAGAGTTGTTACACTTGCATTTTAACCTACTGTAGAGTGTCTTTTTCTATTCTTATCTAAAGCTAGTTTGTTACCTACATGCTTAGGATTATTCTAGACTAAAACAAATGATCTAAAACTATTGGATTTGAGCCTATCGAATGTCACTTTTGATCACTTGTCAAAACACGATTACCTATCTAGCTACTTGCTAATTGAGCTTCTTGCTCACATCTAGGCTTGTGTCAATTGACTGATGTAAGTTCTTGAGCACTTTGACAAGCCATCTCTATTGTTCTATCTTGACAAGTGATCTTCATTAGCTTTGCTTATCTCAATATCTGAAAAACTTTGTCTCATTCTATTAGTCAACCAACAATTCTTTTCATGCCAGTTACAACTCAGTCTCAATTTGAGCAGGAGAGTCACCCTCTGTTCAATTATACATAGTTACCCTCTCCTACAAGATGCTCATGAGCACCAGTTAGAAACAATAGTTCTAGTGCTAGTTCTAAGGATTATAAGGTTACCCCATGGTATAAAGGAGGCTTCCTCTTTTCTACATTCAAAACCCCCAAAAATACAGATAGTGTCTCACTTACTATGAGTGAACAAGAGAAATATCATCGTATGTAAGATCACTTTGCACAGAGAGATAACCAAGCACTCTTGGATAGAGAGTATAGTAAAATCTTAATGGAAGCTACTAGGCACATGTCTCCAAGAGAGATGTCCCATGAACAACTCGGGACTAGTAGCTATGAAAATAGACCTTTTTTTGGCACCGGTGGAAAAAATGGCAACAACACGCCACCAAGATCTCCTGCAAGACAAACTTTTGTTGTGCCTTCTTCACCTCCTAGACCTCCTCCCTCTCATCATGAGGAAGAGGCTGTTGATGAGATCTCTAGTGAGGAACTTCTGAGATTTGAACAAGATGAGTCTTCCCAACATTTGATGCACAAACTCTTAGAGCGTAATGGTGACCAATATTTTCAGTACATGACTTCTAGAGGATACAAGCTTCCTCCTGGTTATGATGTCAGACAAATTGTTCAAGAAAGAGTACCAACAAAATTTGAAATCCTTAGAGAGGAATTACACTAGACAAATTAATGTCTTACTCAAATGGCAATAGAAAGAGAACCTCCAAAGGTTTCCTTTGTTGAATCTATTTGTGCTCTTCCTTTTGATAGAAGTCTATACATGGTCCCATTTCCTAGGGATATTGAGGTTCCTAAGTATGACAAATATGATGGAAATGGTGATCCCCATGACCATGTGCATCACTTTTATGCTCTTAGCATGGACTTCCTTCATGAAGACACATTTTTGCTATGACTGTTCCCTCGAAGCTTAAGAGGACAAGCTTTAGAATGGTTTTCCAAGTTGACACCTCCTTTGAAGACTTTTGATGAATTGGCTATGCGCTTTACACAACACTATTCATACAATATCCAATAGCCTATCACCATGATAGACCTTGGTGCTTTAAGGCAAAATCAAGGAGAGCCATTTGCTACTTATCTACAACATTGGAGATCATTGTATTCTAGATATTCTCATCCGCTGCCTGAGAGCGAAAAGATTGACATTTTTGTCAACACTCTAGTGCCTGAGCTATATTATGATCTAAGGAAACAAATTTTCTCCTCTTTCAATGACATGGTTGAAAGCGCATATAGGATTGAAGATGTAGCCACAAGAAAGGGGGATATTGTTATTAATAAAGATACCAAAGGCAATGGCAAGGATAAGAACAAGCCTTGGAATAGAAACAAGTATGTTGTTAATGATGGTGTGGTGGACGTCCCTAAAGCTAAAGAACCTACTTTCAACCTCTCTAATGCCATCTATGCAGAAAAACAACAAGAAGCTACCAACACTCTAGATGCTCCTAAGCCTCAATATGTTGATAAGCCAAAGAAGCAATTTCGATTATGGGTCTATACCCGATTGGCTGAACCATATGATGTGATTATTAAGACTTTGGTTGCCAATAATTATCTTACACTTCCTGAGAAAACTCATCCCTATGATCTGCTAGTTAAGCCAGATTGGTGGAGAGAGGATTATTACTACCACTATCACATAAACAAGGGACACAAGACTGACAATTGTTTCATGCTTAAAGATATTATACAAGATCTCATTGATGGACGCATAATTCTCATAGATGGCTTAGTTAAAATTTTTGATCACCAGGCTTTCAAAGATCCTCTACCTAAGTATGACAAGGGGGAGTCCTCTCAGACAAATAAGAAGAATCATGATGCAAAGATCAACTATACATATGCTAGTGATGCACCTGTGATCAACATGGTAGAGCCCATTGAGAGTGTTCTTATGATGAGATCCCAAGATGATAATGATAATCATGGTAAGCCAAAGTTGGTCTTGCAAACATTGGATGGTTTTTCCTCTTGAAGTGAGACACTGAACGCTGTGACTAGGGGGCAAGCTAAACTGGTCCTTAAAACTGCACCTGATCCCAAGCCAACCTCATTTTCCAAACCACCATCTCCTCCAGCTTTTTCTAGCTATGATCTTGTCCATCAGTTGCAATGGACACCAGCACATATATCTATTTTTGAGTTTCTTGAGCTATCCCCTTTGCACAAGGAGATCCTTGAAAGGCTCTACGTATAGCTAATGTCCCTAATGACATTGACCCAGATAGGTTCCAGGCTATGGTTAACCACATCTCATCACCTCACTATCTCTCCTTCTCTGAAGCAGATGACACATCTCTTAACCATCCTCACAACCTTGCCTTACACATTGAAGTTATGGTCTACCACACCCGAGTCCACCGAGTCCTAATAGACAATGGTGCTGGGTTAAATATTGTTTCTTTCAATGTCATACAACAACTGGGTTTGTCAGAATTTGCTGTCGATCCTAAGCGAAAAATCACTATAAAAGCATATGATGAAGTTGAAAGATCTTCCAAAGGTCTTGTCACACTACCTATTCAAGTTGGCCCTATCACGAAAGATATCATGTTCCAAGTGTTGGACATTCCACTTTCTTATAACATTCTTTTGGGTCATCCTTGGATCCATGACATGCAAGTTGTTCCTTCTACATACCATCAGTGTGTCAAATTCCCTTATAACGGAGCTGAAATTGTTATTCTAGGGGATCATTCTATTGCTATTAATGCTCTTGTTGCTACTAAAACATTTGTTCCTCATAAAAAACCTTCTAATGATCCTACTGCATCCCTAGTTGCTGCTGAGAAAACATTTAAGATGATGAGCCTTGGTATGGGTGAATACACACTGGATTCCCTTGCTACTATGCCTACTTCTCCTAGATCATATGGGAGACCTTCTGATAAGACAAAGCCTTCTACTTCTACCATGACAATTTTTGGTAATTTTGTTCAAGCATCTATACCTTTAGAGGCAAAAATAGAAGAACAAGCTATTAAGGAATGGGTCTATAGAGAAGAAGAGGATAGTACCACTATTGCTGCTCCTATTTCTCCTAAGCGCTATGGTAAAGGCTATAATTTTTTGCAAAAAATGGGCTATCAAGGTCAAGGCCCTATAAGTGATAATGGGCACGCCCTAGTTGAGCCTTTAGGTCATACCAATGGCAGACCCTCTAAGGATACAATAGGTCTCAGATATGGTGCCGAGGATGACCTCCCTACATGTTCTAGAAATGCTCCCGCAATCAATGATTTAGATAGATACAGATGAGTCACCACTGCATACTATGACTCAAATGGGAGACAATCTTCCTTCTACTTCACTTCTTTGGGGAGAAGAACACATACCTCCTGAAGGCATAGCTGAAGCTGCTACACCTAGGAGCAAACAACATCAAAATATTTTGTGGTTAATGGAAAGAGGAGATCTTACACATAACGATGCTGAAGCCTCTACTTCTAAAGGTCCTAAACCTTCTTGGTGCAAACATCCCAATAGAAGTGTAACACCAGATTTGAATGAATATGAATGGGATACTCTTTCTGATGGATCTTCCATAGTGGATATGGATGTGGATGTGGTTCATACTTTTGGTGACAAACCCGACATAGTTGATGAGTCTTACGAAGGGTCTGATGAGTTTTATCCACGTATTGCTTTAGTGGACCACGCTAGTTCCTCTCTGACAAGTCTAGATCTTAACACTTTTGGAGCTTGCCCTATAGACTCAACCTCTCTTGTTATCAAAGATGACATTCCTCACATAAATACCCTTGAACCAGTCAATTCCCTTCATCTCATACATGCAGATCTCCTAGATTGGTCCACCCAGGATCAACTTGCCTTTGAACCTGTTATTTCTTCCATCAGTGAATCAGCAACAAAAATGATTGAATCAGATATCCAGTATTTTCATCATCAAAATAAAAGAAAAGCGCAATGGTCGGATAGTGAAAACCACATTGTGGCAGTATCTGAACCTAAAAAAAGTAAAAATAAAGATTTGCTCAAATATGATGATTATTCAATAAAAGATGAAAAGCTGATTCTTTACAAGAACATGGTGAACTTATTTGAAAATAAAATTGCTAATGTCATGGTTACTTTGACATCCATTTTACAATTGAAAAAGCATAAATCATGCTTTAAGTTCCTGGTGGAAGAATTACACTATCTTGCTCATAGTCCTTACAATGCCATCATGTTTTCCTATCTCCAAGATCATGTTATTCTTGAAAATCTGAAGTGCCATCTCATCCATCATGCCTCACACTTTGTCCTTGTCTTTGGTGACTTGTATAAGAAGGATCTAGATGGAACTCTCCTTAAGCATCTAGAAATAGAGGAATCAGACAAGGTGCTAGCTAAAATCCATGATGGCGTATGTGGATCACATTCTACCAGTCTTATGTTAGCTCAGAAATTGCTTAGGGTTGCTTACTATTGGCTGAACTAGTTGGGGCCTTCTATCATCATAGCAGAAACATTTGGGTTTGGGGCCTATCAGTTATCTAAATCAGAGAAAGCAGAGCTTACCAAGCCTATCAATGTTCTACAATTGTAGAAGTTCTATGCCTAAGGTTCTTGAGCTCTTTGTACATACTTATTGATCCAAAAAAATTCCAAAAAAATTCATATATGATGCTGAAAAAAATCCTAAAAAGCATAAAAAGTACTGAAAAAATGAGCATCCTAGTGAAAACCTAGCAATAGGCGCTTTGATGTCTCACCAAAAAATAAAAAAATGCAAAAAATTCAACAAAATAGAAAAAGTGCCTCAGTGAAAACCTGGAAACAGGCACCTTGGTAGCAAAAATACAAAAAAATTGAAAAAAAGTCCTTAAAAAAAATCTATCAAGTGGTGAAAACTTGGAAACAAGCACTGCTTGAGACCCTTCCACCTATGTCTATCAGTCTTGCATGGCACTCATTTTCTCCACTTCTTGCTTTGCCTCTCCTAGCCTGGAATTGACTCTTGTCTTAGTCTACGGGGCATCTATTGTTCTAGCTTATCTTGGGTCTCTTTTTTCATCGGGGTTTCTCAGACCACTTGGTTCAAACAGTGTTTCTCAACACTCCCCAAACTATGTTTTTCAACACTACCCTAGCATTGAGTGTTTTTCAACACTTATCAGATGTTTACCTGCAGTCCAAAATGATGTGATATTTCCACTAGCAGAGGTGATACTAAAAGATTTACTCTATGACCTACACACACACACTTAAACCACTTGCCTTGCTGAGACTTGTTGGAATTTCTTTCTTTGTGTGATGTCTATGATGATTTCTTTGCTAAGTATTCTCTCCCTAATAGTTTTTGATGATGCATAGCTATAAGACTGGGGGCATGAGGACATGTTTTATTACTTTTTATGCTTGTGGGTATATTTTTTTGGTCCTAATTGTCATTAGCATTTATGCTTGTTCCACTTGACAATAGGATCTACAAGGTATTTTCCTTGACTGTTTGTGCAAGTGCATACTTATAGTCATCTTGACTTTCCTTATGTCTCAATGCGAGTATAATCTTGCTATACTAAACTTAGGTAATCTCACCGCACTCATCATCTTGACCTATATGTCTTTGATGCCTAGGTGGGATTCCCACATATCTATCTGATATATATATCATATTCAGATTCACATAGTCATACTAGTGTGCATTGTATGATCTTATGATGCTACCAATAAATGCTCAATGATGAATATTAGAGTCTAAAAGCTTTGTGACCTTGCAAGTAAACCACTTTTCATAGTAGCTTGCATTCTTAAGTTCATGATAGGTAGTTTGGCATCTTGCATATGGAGAGAGCTCTCCTTTCATCTTTCACAGACTTATTAGTCAAACTGCACTCAGCTTTCACTTCTTCCCGATCATGTCTTTCGCTTCTTGTCTTTCATATCACACCATTTCCTCTTCATTTTGGGATTGAAACCAAAATCCGAGTTCACCTTGATCATCAAAATCACATTTCTCCTTCTTCTATGTAGTTGGCTGACCATTTGAGGCCTGATCCTTCGATCTTTGCTAGGGCATCCTTTCCTTCTTCATCTCCATCTCTCTCACCCTTCTAGTCTTTCATTCATTTCATTCATCTCTCTCTAAGGTCTTGACTGGGGCATATCTTCATTGCTTGATAGTTATTCTCTTATCTTTCATCTTCGATTATGATTTCTAGTGATTTGATCATGTTTCTCTTGCTTCTGCATTACCTCTACCTAATTTCACTTTCGATCCCGAGGGGGCAGACACATCATATCCTATTGGCTATTCTCTAGAACATATGCTTGACCATTTCATTTTCTCTGATCGATCTATCTTTGCACTTGACATGTTAGTTCTCATCTCAAGTTCTGATACTGTTTATCTCTTTCCTAAGTGTTCAGTACTGTCACTACCAGGCTGACCATATAGGATTTTCTCTCTCTCTACACTTCATTCTTTGGAGTCAGGTCTCTATCTATTTTCTTTCTTGGCTGATCTATTCTTTGACTTAATGTGTTCCCAGATCGAGCACACATTATTCAAAAAGGAGCAAATGTAATCATCTAAAAATGGTCATCTAGACTATTAGCCCCTTTTGCTAAAATCATCAATTGCTTATTCTTGATCAAATCCTGGTGCTATCATTTATTCAATTATTTTCTATGGGCTAACCATTTTATCCTAAAGTCTTTATTTAATTAAAAGGAGTTTCCTCCTCTTTTATTAAATAAAAATCCCCCCACTTTTCTTCTTATCCTAAGTTGCACAAATAAAACATTATTCCTATTTTATAAAAAGGGAAAAAACACTTTTTATCTCATATGGGCACAAAATTCAACTCTTATTTTCTCATTGGAGGATACTTGTGCACATGGATTGCTCTTCTTTGATGCTCCACCATTGATTAAATCTTTTTCCTCTTAATCTCCATGGTCCATTCCTTCTCATTTCTTATAAAAGGAGAGCTCTCTTCTTCATTCTAGAACCCCAACTTTTTATGCTAACTTTATGCTACAGGATTTCTTGGAGACTTTAGAGCTTTTGAAGACTTTGGAGCCTTTTGGAGATCTTTCTACATTTAGCTTTCATTATTGCATTCTTAGCTTAGCTTCATGTTTATGCTTTCTTAGATTAGTTTCCTTTCAAGCTCTAGCTTAGATCTCACATAGTCTAAATAGTAAGGATTTGTAATACTTCTATCTTTCATTTTTATAGCTTAGCTTGCATTTCCATTTCTAGCATAGTTGCAGTGCATTTTACATTTCTATTTGATTCTTGGGGATATTGGCATTCTTTCCCTTGTCTTCATTTGAATCTCCCATTGTATGATTTACTAGCAAGGTTATTGGCTTAATAGCTCTAGCTGAGAGCATTCTTAACACCCTTGCACTCCATGCCTAGGGAGCTCTAAATTGATTTCTCAAGGTTTCCAATCCATGGGTTCTCTTGGAAGTAATGATTT
Organism: Chamaecyparis obtusa; assembly: GCA_027943335.1. NCBI lineage: Eukaryota > Viridiplantae > Streptophyta > Pinopsida > Cupressales > Cupressaceae > Chamaecyparis > Chamaecyparis obtusa. The sequence goes on from BSBK01001608.1 coordinate 1,931,140, forward strand.
AGAGAAGTGCACTATTTAGTGTGTACAAGTATAAGATAGAATCATAGCGTGCTAAGATAGATAAAGATTGTGGATTACTAACACTTTGGTAATACAAGATCACCGACTTAGTATTTACTCTTTGCATTCTTTATTATTCTATTTTGTATTGTATTTGAGAGTTGACTGAATGATAGAATACATATATAAATGAAGAAAAATTTGTGGAGCGAAGCCATGTGACAATGAAATAGAGATATTAGAGATGGTTGATGGTAGATGCAAGATCAAAGGTTGATAGAGGTTATTGAGAACTACAACTGGAACTATCAAAGCATAGCAGATGCTTCTTTTGTTCATCCTTGAGAACTCTTTGTAACTGAAGTATTGATTGTAAGAGTTGTGAACTCAGTATACCTTTAATAGGGTTTTGTATACCTTTAACAGGGTTAATATTCCTTTAACAAGGAAATGTACTATGTAATATCAAGCTCCTAATAGGGCTAGGTCTCCTAACAAGGGTATTATACTTTAGTTCATATTTGTGGGTACCATCTCCACAGGGGTTCTCCCTTGGCTAGGGTTTCCTCAAAAATAAATAATGGTGTTATGAGTTGTGTGTTATTTTCTTATGTACTTTTCTTTTCTGTAATCTTATGGTTTGTTTACAATTGGTTTAAGTTTAATTTAGAGTGTTGTAATATTGATTCACCTTCCCTCTCAGTATTACTCAATCTTACCAATTGCTATCAGAGCTATTGTCCCTTGGAGAGAAAGTCTAACAACTTAAGGGAGACCATAATGGATTCAGGAAGTTTGCAAGAAAACTTTGAAGCAACACTTGATGACCTGGACAAAGAAAAGGCTGAGAATGGCAAATCAAAATTGAAATTAAGAAGAGCAGAAGGTTTTATAAAAAAAACTAAAGGAACAACTTGAATTTTCAAGAAGTCAGAGATAAGACCTTATGGAAAAGATCAAGGAGGATTCAAACAATGACACATCAGACCAATTAAAGAAGCTTGAGAAAGAAAAAGAAGAAACTAATCTGTTGATGACTAAAGAGATCCAACATGAAAAGAATGCAAGATACAAAGTTGAAGAGACCTTAAAAGGAGCAAGCATGAAAATAGGACAAATGAAGATTGAAATTGATCACTACAAGGACAAATGCCTGGAATTAGAGAAATACAATCAGATCATTAAAGGAGAACTCATTCAAGCCAAGTTACACATTGAGAAATTACATATGAGTAGTGATAAGATTGATGAGCAAAGAGAGAGAGACAGAAACCTAAAGGAGATATGACTGGAGTTGGATATAATGAAAGATAATGCTCTAAGACTCATGAAGTGAAGAGTGAAGAAATAACTGCTTTTGAAGAACCTAGAGATCAGATTAGACCTTTCAAAGCTAGATGCTATGGATGCAACAATCTTAGACACATGAAGAGAGATTGTAAAGGTAAAGGCCCTTTCAGAACCTTTATTGGTTATTGTTATAATTGTTATGCATATGGACACAAGAAAGAAGAATGTAGGAAACCTGACCAGTCCAAAAATAGGCAAGATTACATTAGAGAAGAATCAACAACCAAGATCACATGCTATAAATGAAATAACCTTGGGTACATTACAAGATTTTGTAAACTGTAGGTTAATCAAGATAGAAGATTGCCTACATGTTACAAATGTAACAACTTAGGACATATAACAAAGTTTTGCAGGTATAATGAAATGGATAAAAGAAGAGGATTATAAATAAGAATATTGGTGACAGTGGTAAAAGTCTTGTTGAGTACATGGATGAATTCAAGAATCATTTTAGGAAATTAGTAGATGAATACACTAGTAAGATATGGCAAGTGAAAGAATTCAATAAGGCATTGGTTCAGGGAGAGACAATAGATGCTATTTTGCATTCTCCTAATGTTAACATTGCTACATTAACCTAAAAGGCCGAGCATGGCCTTAGGGGGAGCATTGGATGAAGACAAAAGATTATATCCAACCCCTAATTCTAAGGAGTGAGCTCATGCAAAGCTTAGTTATGGTATATACAAACACTATGGAACCTATATCTATGATTGAAACATTTGAAGATTCATATCCTATGAGCATGAGATTTGTGATTGACTGGATAATATGCGAAGTTGAGCTAATTGAGTAAAGTGCATTTACTCACTTTGTGATGAATAAAAGACCTTAAAGAAACTTAATTATTCACCATTTGATGAGAAGCAATTAAGGAGAGAAGATTTTAGAGCGTATCAAACTACCAAGTAGCTACATTGCGTGATCGATCGAAGTGGAAGTTTCAAATTTAGTGTGTTTAAGGTATTTAAATCATTTACTCAAATAGAAAGCTATGGATGCATCTGTGATTTATGATGTTGTGGATAGAGCTAGATACAAGTTTAAGAAACGCCCCTTTAAGTCTTGTGAGGATGACCCTAAAGGAGCTTTTTACTAAACACCATACGACATCCTACATGTAGAATATATTAGGGCATACATACATTGCAAGTATGAGAAAATAGGTGATGTAGAGATATTCAGAGAAATAGCTGAGATGATTGAACAAAATGGTAAAATGAAGGATGAGTTTAAACATCTAGATGACCTAATCATTATGAAATTAACCCACTTGAATGAATTCAACAAAGTAGAATGGTTCAATTTTATACTTAGCAGAGTTCATGACCAGTTCATTTGGATAGGAGAGCAACATGTAAAGATCTGTAGCCAATTGATTTATGACATTATTGGTTTGGAAAACACTAGAGTTATTCCTATGGCCTAAAATACTATAAAGAAACAAGTTGAAACCCTAACACACTCTAAATGGGACAAGTGAGCTATGACAGTAAATGATATATTCCAACATGATGTAAGACTAGTTTCAATGCTTCTAGGATACAAACTCTATTACAATAGTAGACCTAATTCAGTCTCAGTATGAGTTATTATGATGGCCTATAGGATGGTGAAAGAGAACATAAAATACAACCTATGCAAGATTTTGGCACAACGGTTTTTAGAAAATGCGAAGACAATCAAGAAAGATAAATCTAATGCTTTAATATTTGGTTCACTTCTAGTTCACATGTATATACATATTGAGCATAAGCTCCCTAGAATACACCCTAGAGAATGGAAGGATAACATACCCATTGGTATTCAGATATTAGAGAGCTACCAAAGACAAAATAAGACATGGGTAGATGGTGAACTATTTGGCATGATCAAAATTCTAAAGAGACAAATGAAAGAAAGATTTAGAATTCCCAAAGAGTTGGTTGAGAGATACAAGGATACAATCTATTTCATGGTTGAAACTGATTGTGTATGTTTTGAAGTAGTTGAACCAAGAAAGAAATGGTGTTACCCCATGGGTTATGAAGTCAGTTCTAAATTCTTATTATGCAAATAGAACATGTATTGGCATCTGAAGTTGACATATCTAAGAAGACATGGGGCACATATGAAGAGAAATCAACAAAAGTCAGAGAAGAACATGATAGAAACATACATAAAAGAAAGATAGAGAAAATGGTTGGTGATATGGAAGCTAAGGTCAGGATGTCAAAGGAAGAACTTAAAGAGGTAATGACTAAGATGATTGAAGGAGCCTCTAGATCAGCAAGCATGCAAATTGAAGCCCCTCCATCTTCTGAAGCATAAAATATAGTAAGTCCTACTTCCACTATAATTGATCTATCTATCACTCCAGAGAAGACATCACAAGAAGATACACTTGTGAACACACCTAGAAGATCCACCAGAACAACCAAACCCAATAGCCCTAAGAAACAAAAGGTTAAGTGGAAGATAAAATGAAAGATGATAAGGAACTTGAGAAGAAAAAGGATAAGGTAGCTGAGAAGAAAGAAGAGAAGATAGAACAAAATAAATCAGAGTTTCCACTGGAAACTAGACATAAAAATATTGCACAAAAGGATCATAAGAGATGGTAACCTACAAATACTAAACATATACTATGAAAGGTATGACTTTGATAATCAAGCATTAATAGAAGACATGGTAATTTAACATCTACTTGTTTACAAGAAGAACCTATTGGAGATTGAGAGTAGTATATTGAAGGATTTGTATGATAAACTAGAAATTAGAAAAAAACTTGCACAAATAAAAGATGAAGCAATTAGGAATCAAACCATTGAGGACATGTTGCCTATAGTCTCCATACAGGAGAGAGAGAAAATACTTAAGGAACTCAAACCTTTTCTGAGAACAAAAGCTAGACTTGTTAAGATTATGGGTAGAAAGTATGACGAGGTTATTGAAGATACTTAGAGGGAATTAGATCAGATACTTATGAGTGATATTCTTAAGAAAAATCCACCTCCTAAGGCTACAAATCCCACACCCATAGGAATTGGAGAAAAATCTAAGGTAGCCGAGGTTAATGTAGAGAGAAATAGTGACAACAAACTAGATTTCTTTGTTGCCGGTATGCCTATGACCCTTGACACTTTACTTGATGAAAATGATCCATTTGGAGGAAACTTGGATAATAAAATAATAGAAGAAGAGGAAGGACATAAAGATGAAGAGAAGAAAGAAGAAACATAACAGTGAGAAAAGATAGACACGTCAAAAGGAGAAGAGGCAAGAGTTGAAGTTAAACAAGAACCTTATACTTCCACCACTCTATTGTTGGAAAGTATGGATAATATGGTAAGAACATATGTAGATAGCATGGATGAGGATGAACTAATGATACTATCCTTCATGGAATTTACAAAGGCAAAAGAAAGATTTGAACAGAAAGGAGACAAAAAGGCTAAGGTAATTGCTAGGGCAGTAGGTACAGTAAATAAAATACTCCATGTACCTATGTTTTTCAAGGAAAAGATGATGCAGAGAACCTAAATATGGCACTAGATAACTTTGATAGTCACTATGGGTCCCTAGTGAAGATCACAAAAGATAAGGCAGAGAAAAGATATCTAGAGAAGAAGTTGAAGGAAGTATGCCAGTCTATTTTATGGGACTTGGGTATTTTGAGATCAACTACATTAAAGGCCAAAAGTTTTGTTACCCATGGAAGGAAGTTATATAGATACTATATAAACCCTATCAGACACATTCAAAACATTGAAGATATTATAGCTAAGGAAATGGCTACTTTGGATAGCATGATGAACAATTGTGAGACCTCCTCACAAACTGTATTAGAGATGGACAAGCATGCATCAAATATTTTTGACAAAATGAATGTATTGGATATAGAGAAAGGTAGAGTAATGAAAAGATTTGGTTTTCTGAAGAGTCTAATCACTCCTAAGCTATCAATTCTTGATGCACATCTTACTGAAATGGAGAAGATTGGGGAATCAATGATCAATTTTATGCCCATAGAATTGAAAGTAGCATAGACTTCATCTTATGTGTTGAATGGACTAATACATATCAATACATTTTTTATAGAATCATGAGATAAAGAAGTGAAGACCTTTGAAGATTCCTTCCAAGACATTCTAAAACTGGTGAGCAAGCACGAAGTCCTACACTTTTTGTAAAATTTTGAAATTTTGGGTATACCTTTTCCATTGATGTCAAAGGGGGAGAAAAGGAGAAGAAGAAAAATGAGAGAAGAAAATTGTAAATAAAAAAAAATGTACATAGAAAAGAAAAAAAGAAAAGAAAAAGATAATAGGGGAGAAGAGAAGAGAAAAGAAGAAGAGTACAATTAGTGTTTGTTGGGACACTTAGTCATTTTTCACTAAGTGTTGCTGTCAATGCCAAAGGGAGAGATTGTTGGCAAGTGATGTTTGGAGAGTGATATGGAGCACTTGAGGGTTTTCATTTATGGCAACACATCTGATATGGTGATCTCTTGGAGTTAAGTACAGTTTTGGATATTCAGTCTTGAAAATGACTAAGTATGGGAATAGATTTACAGATTACTACAGTACTGTTCTAGGCATCGAAGATAGTATATAATAAATGATGACTTGTGAGCTTAGAGGAAGACATTTTGGGATATGTATGACCTTCAGTTAAGGTCACTTGTGTTTTTTTGTTATTAGTAAGTTACAGTGATTTAAAGACATGCAAAGATAGAGGAATAGTGAAACAAAGCATATGAACAGTCGCGATGATTAAGGGAGCATAAGATGGAATCGTAATGTGCTAAGATAGATAAAGATTATGGATTAGCGACACTTTTGTAATACAAGATTGCCAAATTACAATTTACTCTTTGCATTATTAATTATTCTATTTTGTATTGTATTTGAGAGCTGACTGAATGATAGAATACATATATAAATGAATAACTTTTTGTGGAGCAAAGACATGTGGCAGCGAGATAGAGATATTAGAGATGGTTGATGGCAGATGTGAGATTAGAGGTTGACAGAGGTTATTGAGAACTACAACTAGAACATCAAAGCATAGAAGATGCTTTTTTTGTTCATCCTTGAGAACACTTTGTAACTGACGTATTGATTGTAAGAGCTATGAGCTCAATATACCTTTAACAAGGTTTTGTATACCTTTAACAGGGTTAATATTCCTTTAACAAGGAAATGTACTATGTAATACTTAGCTCCTAATAGGGCTAGGTCTCCTAACATGAACATTATAATCTAGTGCATATTTGTGGGTACCATCCCCATCGGGGTTTTCCCTTGGCCAGGGTTTCCTTGAAAACAAATAATGGTTTTATGAGTTGTATGTTATTTTATTATGTACTTTTCTTTTCTGAAATCTTATTGTTTGTTTACAATTGGTTTAAGTTCAATTTAAAGTGCTATAATACTGATTCACCCCCCCTCTCAGTATTACTCAATCCTAACATGGTCTACGTTTCCTATGGAAAGCTGACAATGTTATGTTCTAAGTTATGGTCTTATATATGAAATCAAGATGTGTTTGCAAAGGAGTATGAAATGATGAGAATGCTATGAAAAGTTATAGAAATAATGTTGTGATAAGAAGAGACTATCAGATGTGTAGATCCATGTTCAGAACTTCATTGGAACTTTATTGGCATAATAGATGCTACTAGTCAGTTCGGTATAGGACTGTAAGTCCATCTTTTCTTTATGTAATTGGAAGTGAGCTTTGATGTAATTGAGTTGTATATTTGAGCAATGAGCTCTAGGCTATAATCCTGAATGCAAGTGCATTACCACCTATTGTACTTAAGCTCTTAACCATGAATTTATTACAACAATAGTAAGATATTTTTGGGTATCATCCCCACCATGTTTCTTCCCTTAACCGAGTTTTCCTTGAAAACAAATGATGATGTTGTCATGTTCTTATTATGCATTGTGTTTTGTTTACTTCTTTTGGAATTAAGTTATGGTTTTAGTTTGAATTGTTAAAGAATATTGCTACATTGATTCACCCCCCTTTCGGTGCTCCTTAATCCTATCAAAAGGCATATGTCAGGATTTATTCTCAAACATGATTGTATTTATTTTCCCTAGTGTTTAGTAAGGCATGGAATGCTATGAATGGATAAATGAGCTGATGGGATGAAAATGTATGGGGGTAGCTTATTATGGAATTAGAATTGATTTGGATGCAAGTTGTATCTCACAATAGGATAACATGGCTAAGGGATTGGATATGTGGGTATGTATGCAATGCCATGACACATTGAATGATATTGAGTCTATGGGAAAGGACATGTCAAGAGGTTAATGAAAATATGTTCTACGATTTTTTGTCCTTAATTTTGATCAAGACCAAGAAAGGGATTTGGGATGGGCAATATGAAATATGATAATGGATGATGAAAGTAAGGGACATATAAGACAAATGATATGTTTTGAAGTGAATTAGAAAGAATGCATAAAGCCTTGTCAAGATCAAATATGGAAAAAGGAATATGAATGGATGTGGGATCATGAAGGATGTGGTAGGTAGGATATCATGAATGAAACTTGCCCCCAAGTGTAGAGTGCAAGAGGGTAATGGATTTACACACAACACTATTTGCTAGGTTTTCATCATGGTACTTGTTCAAGGCTCCACAAGAAGTGGCTTTCATCATAATACAAATTATCTCTTTATTTCTATTTTTTTGTTGTCACATAAGACACCAATTTGCTAGGTTTTCATCAAGGTATCCCTTTTTTTTATTTTTTGTAGTTTTGACTTTCTCAATTGTTGGAAAACAATGGACATAGGAAAGGACATGAACAAAATGACTTGAACATCTTATTATTTGTATAGTACTCCTGAAGGATGTTCTATAATGGACCATGGCTATTGAAAGTATACTCAAAGATGTTGATAGGGTAATGGCAAATGGGGATGAAATGAGTGATAAAAATGGACTGGCTATTGAAAGTATACTCAAAGATGTCGATAGGGTAATGGAAAATGGGGATGAAATGAGTGATAAAAATGGACTAGGGTAATGGTTTATGCATAGGATTAGATAATGGGGATGGAAAGTAGATGTTGGATAATGAATAGGGTGTTCAAAGACTTGTGTATTGGTGGATGAAAATGTTAGCAAAATTATCATTGGAACACATCTTGACTGTTCATGGATTAATGGGAGGAAAATATATTTTGGATTTGATGGAGGAATGTCTATGGATTTTGGAACACAAGGACCCAAAATGGATGAAAGAGGAAATGTAGTATCTAAGGTAGTGGATTTTGAGACATAGGGACCCAAAATGGATTTGGAAGGTGATAGGCATTTAGATGGAGGGACATAAATTTTGGATACCAACTTGGATGTTTCTTTGGGACATTGTGCTTCAAGGAGCTTCTTGGGAATCCACATGGTTTTTAATTTTTTATTCTTTTTTGGGTCCTTGGAACACATTTCTTGCACAAAGGATTTAGGAACCCATATAGATTTTGAATTTTATTTTTCCTTGATTGACATTTGTGGCCTTTTGGACATTTATTTATTTTGTTTTGGATCATATTTTGCTTTGTGTTTACATGTTGATTAGACATGACATGTTGATCCTTGATTGTATGTGGATTTATTGGCTTATGGATTTTATGCTTGGTATCCAAATTGTTTTGAAGGGGAGTGGTATTCATTATTGGATAGGAATTGTATGGAGGCCTTTTGAATGGGGGGACAACTGTCAAAGATGTATACCTTTGTTGGATTGATTTTGGGAAAGGGTAAGTGGACTATGAATAAGTGGATGGAGGAATATATGTACCTAAGATGGATGGAAGGGATAAATATTTTGATTTTGGGATGCAAGAACCCAAAATGGATGGAGGTGATAAAAAATGTGTATGCTTGGGTTTATATAGGGGAATGTCAAATGTAGGGGGGATATTGACATCTTGATGGTGAGTTATATTACCCAGGCTTCGATCATATGTATTTTCTTTGATATCAAGGGTTTCTAATATACCTTGTTCATTGAAGCCTATCTATCCCCTTTCCTTGATAATGCATGTTCTAAAAACTCTTCTTGGCAATGGGATACTAATTATTTTTGAAACAAGATGGGAGTCTATTTAAGGTGGAGGCATGTAAGGAATGGTAAGATTACGAAGTAGACTAGACCACACAAAAGTGGATGAACCAAGTTGATATGTAATAGGCTCATTATTAACTTGTATGGGATCTTGAGGTAGATAGGGAAGATTATGATTTGGAGATGGAGGGTGGATAGGATCTTGTGATGGAAATAGAGGATTATGACATGGAGATTAAGGGTTGACACAATGTTTTAGTAGACAAAGAGGATTACTTTGATCTTCACATGGAAGAGGATCTTTGGATGAAGTATAAGGGACATCATGCTCTTTCTTAAAAGATGGATCTGGTAGTTTGATTTTATCTTGGGATGGAAATGGATCATGTTGGATAGGAAACAAATGGATAAGGGAATCATCATGAGATTCTGAGAAAATGGGAGCTTGGTCAACTTATTAGACATTTTTGGTATCTTGATTTTGATAAAATTTAGGACTTATTTATTTATATTTTTTATTATCCTCTCAACATGTGGTATGAGTTTGGATATGTATGGTGCATTCTTGAAAAGAATCAACACTTGGGCATGATAGGAATGGACTTTGACTAGGACTCATTGGAATTGGTTTTCTTGAGAATGGAGCATATGGTGGCATTGGATCTAAGACTACTGAATTGTAGAAGGGACTTGTACTAAAGAATTGACTAGTTGGGATTTATATCATGGATAGCCCTTGCACAGCTAGAAAGGTGTCAACATTGTATGTATCATATGATATAGATGGTGTGGATGAAGGAATGGTGGGAGATTATTGTAGATCTCTGTAATTTTGTTGACTATTAGTGTCTTACACTTAGTCATATATCTAGGTAATGATGGTTGGTCATCACTGTGACCGAGTCATTTTGTAAAGGCCGAGTTTTGTATTGTATACTTATTGAGCAGTAGTACTGCCAAGTAAAGTTATGATCACATTATGTTTGTAATATACCAAGTGTATAACTGATGCTGAGTTACATATATCAATGATTATTGAGTGACAGAGAAGTTCAACCAATGCCAACTAAAATTGATGCTGAGTGCCAGGAATAACTTTTGTCGAGTTAGCTAGAATTGACATACAAGTCTGGAATGGCACAATGATCGAGGTAAAACATTTTTGTGGATAATAATGTTTTGTATTGAGGTAATTATAGAGGTAATTATGCATCCATATTGTTATCATTGATCCCTATGTAAAACCTAGAGCCAATCAAAAAATTGTATAGTTTAGGCAGCAATAGAAAAATATCTAAACCATAGATCTTGTAACGGTAAAACATTTTTGTTACTATATAAGGGAAAGATCTAGATTAGAGATGTGTGTGAATAAAAGAGAACATGAGATATTGAGATCGAATGAATACTGTGAGTATGAGAAAATGATCAGGAGAAGTATTCAGATAGAGTTCAGTGACCGAGCAAAGCAGTGAAAGGATAGAATCAAGAAAGATTGGATAGAAGAGATCACAATCATACAGTAAACATAAGATTTGTAATCAACATATCAGTGCAAACTGAAAGATCAGATACTAAGACATTTTGACCAGTGTATTAGGGTAAATATCTTAATTGAGTAGTCTTAGCAAACTTTTGTACATCTCTTTAGCGAGTGCTTACTTTATTGTAAGTTTGTAAATCCTTTAACAAGGTAGACTATATAAGTCTCTTAGCTTTTAACAGAGCAGACCTCTCACAGGGTAGATCATGTTTTGATCACAATTTGTAGCCCTAACATGCAAAATTTATTATCTACAGTAGTGAAGATTTGTGGGTGTCATCCCCACCCCAGCTTTATCTTTCAAGGGTTTCGAGGTTACCAAAATCTATTGTGTTATGTGTGATTTCATGTATGCTACTTAATAAAATATGTTACTTAGATTGTTCAAGTTTTGATCAAATTATGCATAAAGTTCTAATAGATTAAAAGGATAGAAGTTAATAATTTATGATTCACCCCCCCTCTTAGTACTACTTTCGCATTTACATTTCCAACAATTGGTATCAGAGCAAAAGGTTTCTCATAGGGAAGTCTAACCACTTGAGGAAAAGATCTTAAAGATGGAAGCTTACAAATTGGGAAAAGTCATAGAGAATCAAAAGATTGAAGTTCAACTAGCATCACATCAACTGGAAGCAGCCAGAGGGGAACTGAAGAAATCTTTGAGCAAAAGAAGAGAAATTGCTATTCAACAGAGTGAGCCACAATACAAGGAAGAAGACATCACTGGACTATTTGATACTGGTAGTTCTATAGAAAATGACAGAGCCATGAAATAACTAATGGAGAAAAATACCATACTGAATGATGAAATCAGGACTCTAAAGAGAGAACAGGAAATTCAATTTGTCAGACTCTATGAAGTAGTGGAGCAGAAAAAGAAAGCTGAAGATGATAAGGCAATGGCTGAAGTAAAAAAAAGACAAATGACAATAAGGCTAGATGAATGAACTAGTGACATGCAAAGGTTGACTAATAACCAACTAGATATGGTAAATCAACTATTGCTGGCCAACCAAGAATTGGGTAGGAAAGACTTGGAGAACAATCAACTAAAATATGAAAATGATCAGCTGAAACATGAGTTGAGAATTGAGAAATAAATCAATGAAAGGATGAACAAACCTAATGAAGCTGCAAAGTATTTTGAAGAACTGTTAAGGTCACCTAGGAGATTTGGTGATAGATCTGGACTTGGACTGAATGAACATTCATCTACTGAAGAAGGAGAGTCATCAAAGAATGGAGAGCAGAAGATTGCTAAACCAAAGAACAAAAGGCCCACATGTCATCACTATGGGAAGCTAGGACATAAAGCTAACATATGTAGAAGCAAACATGGTAAGTCTGATTCTAAACCTAAGTTTAATGGACATTGTTTTAACTGCAAGAAGCATGGACATCAAGCACATGAATGTAGATCTAAAGCTAGCAATTCATCCACCTCACCGAGTTTCAAGGAAGTTGTTTCAATTGTTAGAAATATGGACACAAAGCATTTGAATGCAGATATAGACCAAGGTGGTCACCTAATGAGAAAACAAAACTAGTCACCAAGCACAACAATTACAATTGGGATTACAACACATGGTACAATTTCCATTATTATGGTAAGTATGGACATATTAGAGAAAATTGCATGGAGACTCATTTTAGAGGCAAATCTAAAAGCTGGATGAATGGAAGCATGGTCTGTTATAAATGTAATAAGGTCGGTCACTTAAAGAGAGATTGCAGATCACCTATGCCGAGCAATGTTAAGAACCAGAATGAGGATATCTGTGAAAAATTGAGGAACCAGATGGAAAAGACATGGAGGAAGAAAGAAGAAGGAACAACAAGTGAAGCAAGAACATCTGAGGTCACCCAATCCGATGGATCAGGTGATCACACTTCTTCCAACTAAGCATGAAAGGTATGTTTGGAACTGATTCTTGCAAAGCCTTAATTTACATTAGTTCCTAACATAGAATCAAGAAAAAGTTCATATCTGCATAGATTAAGATGCATTAGGACATATCTAAGCAAAATAGAAAATTTCATTTTGATGTTGAGCATCAGTGTCATGACTGAGCTAACAATGTTTGTCGAGCACTTGTTATTGCTGAAATGCTATGCCGAGCTGTATCACAACAGTTACATCGACTAGGTTTGTGTTTAACCGAGTTTAACATGAGTTTGCCAAGACAATTGTATTTCACCTAAAATTTGTAGGGAGCATTTATGAGGCCCTAATCCTATTTTTTTGGATTCTATAAAGTGAAAAGTTGCCGTTAATTTCATTTCACTAGGCTATTCAAGATTTTAGAGCAATTTAGAATTTGTGCAACCAGATCAAGCAAAGTGATTCCGAATCTTCTGAGTGTGCCATCGACAAAATTCACCTACAGGGTTAATTGACAAAAAGGTACCTTACCGAGCAATTATTTTCTTTTCAAAAATTACAGTTTGAAATGGCATCGTCTTCATCCACACCAGTCAGGAAATAGGGAATGGAAGTTTTCAATGTACAACTTGTAAGGAATGAAGTTTTCAAACTGAGGGTATTCAAGGCAATATTTGAAAGTACGGTCAAAGGAGATTTGAATGGAGCCCTATCTTCAATTTTGGAAAATGTGTTAATGATGAACGACGTTAGGTCTTGCTATATGTGCAAAATTGGAGAAATCGATGATTATGAGATCAGGGAAGCATATGACAAATTATGTGTCAACGGAGTGTTGAAGCTGAAGCATAAGGTTGTTGCCGACCAAGGGTTAGTACATGCCCTAAATTTCCCAAAAAATTTCAAGGTAGAATGGATAAAGATCATGTTGGGTCGAGTGCACAACATGCAATTATGGTTGGAAGATGGACCAGTGAAGATTACGAAGGAAATGATACATGATGTCACTGGTTACCCTACCATTGATGGAAAGAGAATGATGAAATGTGCAAGAAAAGAGTATATTCAAACGAATACACAGGCAGTCTGGAACAAATGTGGAATGACAATTTCCAACATCACTGATCTAGAAATTTACTTCACTGTTAGAGTTATCTCGCATAAGTTTTACCAATCTAGTCAGTTGGACAACATCCCCTGTTTGGCAGTGGACTAGGCTTGGAAGATAATTAAGAAAGGGCACACATATGATCTTTCCGAGCTCCAGCTAACTCAACTTGCTGAGAACCTAAACTCCGTCAGGATGGTGAAGAACTCTATGTGTAAGGTCGGTTCCTTGCTGATCTATATATTCTTTTATGTCAAGAAGTGTTTTCCTACACATGGTGATGTGACATGGGATAGGAAGAAAACCATTACTATTCAGATAAATGATTTCATAAATAAGATTGGTGATGATTTTGAAGGGATAATGGAAAAAAATTTCATTGAGTTTAAGAAGAATATGAGGAATAGGACTAGAGTCCCTATGTCTCTTATTGAGAAATATAGTAAAGACATGTTTTCTAATAGACACAGACTTTACCTATGCATAGGCAGTCCTACCTAGGGTTTCATGGTTGATGCCACTACCCTATGAGCTCAATATTGATGAAGCTACTGCTGCAATCACAACCCTTCTAGCTAAGGAAGTTGATAACAAGGCACCTTACTTTGGTACATTTGAAGAGGCCAAATCCAAGATCTCTTTGGGATTATTGGCTGCCACCACTAAGAGAAGAAGAAAGAAAATAGTAAAGAATCTAGAAGAATATGTTAAAGAATCTAGTAAGGATGCACCACTAGAGTTAACCCAAGGGTTGGGAGAAGATGAGAAGAGTGCAACTAGTGGCAGTGAGATAGAAGAAGAAGAAGAGAAGAAACCAATAATTGTCGAGTCCCCACGTAAAAGAAGAGTGTTGAAACATAAAGTGTCTGAGACACCATCACTTAGACCTCAGCCTAGAAGGACTACTATCAAGACTCCTAAGATGCTTCCTACATCTGCAAAGCGAAAACCCACTCAATTGAAGGCAATGCCGACTAAGGCTATGAAGAAGCCAAGGAGGAAACTTGTTCTAACACAAGATGATGATGAAGAAATTGAAAGTGATGAAGCAATAAAGGGGAAGGCAACACAACAGGGTTCACATCAACTCACTGTTGATGAATTATGTTGTAAGATTACTAGCACAGTTGTAGTTGATGAAGTGAAGAGATTAAAGTTTGGACCGATGAGTATTGGAGATAAAGAAAAAGTTGAGGATGTTATTCTTGAAATGTTATGCACTTTCAAGATGCTGCCAATTGAAATTGAAAATAGGATTTTGAAGGAATTGTGCAACAGAGTCGCACAAAAGTGGGAGTATGCTTTACAAACAAAGAAGGAAATAAGAGAGAGTACATTAGCACAAGTTGAATCCACTCTCACTCCTGCAAATATAAAAAAGATAATTAACCAATATAGAGGCAAGTTTGATCCTAAACTTAGAGCCTATCTTATCCTTCAACACAAGATTGAAGATGTTGTTCAAGAAAGTTTGAAAATTTGGAAGGTAGTGTTTGGTTTGTTACCCGCCCCGATAGAAGAAAAGGATGAAGGAAAGAATGAAGGTACATTTGCTACCACTTCAACATTTTTTGAACCTGACATCAAGAAAATTAAAATGGAGACTGATACTCCTAAGGAAGTGAAATCACAAGATACTTTTGAGGTTCATATTGTTGATATACCAGAGGAGAGCCCCATTAAGAACTCATTCTTAACTGAGGATGATTTAAAGAACACAATAGGAACTGGAACACCCCTGCTAGGTAGTAACACAGTACTATTGCAAGTCAAGGATTATCCCACCATCACGAGCACACAATCTACCATTGATAATCCTACTATACCTAGAGTTACTACTATTGATAAGTTAGTCGGTACAAGTCTTACCGAGGAATCAATCAAGTTGGTACCACTAACTCACTCTACCGAGGAAGAAGTTAAAGCAGAAGATAAAATTCAGAGTCTTTCTAAGGAAGAACACAACACAGATGCACATGAAATAAAATTAGATGAACAAGCTGTTAAACCTCACACTGCGGAGAAGCAAAAAAGAGAAGGAAATAGTAGAGGAAAATTCATTGAAGAACAAGCGCAGAAGGAACAAGAGGCAATCAAAGCTCTTGTACAGTTGCCGAGTGGAAGCACCCCACCGAGAGCACCAAAGGAGAAAGATGAGGTAACAATTGATGAAGTCATTGTTATTCCTAAATGGGATATAGATAACCTTTCTTTCGAGTAGCTATAGATAATGAAAGATTTGCTGACAAGGAAAAGTAGACAAGTAGAACTCCGAAGGGAGCATCAGCAAAAATAGGTTCTTCATGAAATTAAGGACATATTTAATGAAGTATATGACTTGTTGGATGTAAATACTTTTGCTCCTATATTGGAACAACTTGTACACATTGTTCAAAAAGTCAATAATGAAGTTACTTGTGCAAGTGATAAGCTATTTGAATGGTCAGAATGTAGATTTGAGACAAAAATGTTGGATAAGATATCTACCAAGATCGCAGTTAAACAAGTTGAGTTGTCAACTTTGGTAAAGGAGACCAAGCGATTAGTTGTGGATAGATAGTCTCTACTGGCCAAGCTATGCAATTTTGAACTATTCATAGATGAGAACCAACGCTTGCTTGAGACTCTCAAGTAAGAGATCAAAGCTACAAGTCAGTCCTTGACTTTGGATGCCAGCACCAGTGTTGGACATTATGTTAAAGTAATGCAGACACAGGGTAAGTTAGCCGAGCTAATGGAAAATGATGGGAAGATTCATTCTCGCCTACTCTCTATTCAAACTATTCTTACACCACATCTGGAGGCTATACAAAGAAAATTAACTAAGGCTAAAACATTGATCTAGAGTGATTCACATTTGTCTACAGCCAAAGGTCTCATCAATCTAGCTACTGATTTAGAAGTACAAACTGAAGTGTTAAATCTTGCTTCAACTGCATGGATAGATGCATTATACATGATCATGGTGCTGCACAGACCTTTTCTGCAGAAAATTTGTAACTTACCTACTGATGAAGAAATTAGTCGTGTCAAAAACAAGGGGGAATCATCATGACACGATTGTGAATAGGGACAGGTAACACAATTTTGAATATGTATATATATCTCAGGGGGAGTATTAGGCTAGTACAAACATATTTTTGTAATTGTATATACGAATGTCATGACAAAGTGTTTTTTCCACTAATGTCAAAGGGGGAGATTGTAGTTCTCTATAATTTTGTTAACTATTAGTGTCTTACACTTAGTCATATATCTAGGTAATGATGGTTGGTCATTCACTACGACCGAGTCATTTTGTAAAGGCCGAGTTTTGTATTGTATACTTACCGAGTAGTAGTAGTACCGAGTAAAGTTATGGTCACATTATGTTTGTAATATATCGAGTGTATAACTGATGTCGAGTTACATATATCATTGATTACTGAGTGATAGAGAAGTTCAATCGATGCTGAGTACAGTTGATGTCGAGTGCCAGGAATAACTTTTTTCATGTTAGCTAGAATTGACATACAAGTCTGGAATGACACAATGATCAAGGTAAACCATTTTTGGAGATAATAATGTTTTGTATTGAGGTAATTACAGAGGTGATTATGCATCCATATTGTTATCATTGATCCCTATGTAAAACCTAGAGCCAATTAGAAAATTGTATAGTTTAGGCAATAATAGAAAAATATCTGAACCGTAGATCTTGTAAGGGTAAAACATTTTTGTTACTATATAAGGGAAAGATCTAGATCAGAGATGTGTGTGAATAAAAGAGAACAAGAGATATTGAGATCAAATGAATACTGTGAGTATGAGAAAATGATCAGGAGAAGTATTCAGACAAAGTTTAGTGACTGAGAAAAGCAATGAAAGGACAAAATCAAGAAAGATCAGATAGAAGAGATCATAATCATACAGTAAAGAGAAGATCTGTAATCAGCATATCAATGCAAACCGAAAGATCAGATACTGAGACATTTTGACCAGTGTATCAGGGTAAATCTCTTAATCGAGTAGTCTTAGCAGACTTTTGTAAATCTCTTTATCGAGTGCTTACTTTATTGTAAGTTTGTAAATCCTTTAACAAGGTAGACTGTATAAGTCTCTTAGCTTTTAACATAGCAGACCTCTCATAGGGTAGATCATGTTTTGATCACAATTTGTAGCCCTAACAGGAAAACTTTATTATCTATAGTAGTGAAGATTTGTGGGTGTCATCCCCACCCCAGTTTTACCTTTCAAGGGTTTCTAGGTTACCAAAATCTATTGTGTTATGTGTGATTTCACATATGTTGCTTAACAAAATATGTTACTTAGATTGTTCAAGTTTTTCTCAAATGATGCATAAAGTTCTAATAGATTAAAAGGATAGAAGTCAATAATTTCTAATTCACCCCCCCCTCTCAGTACTACTTTCCCATTTACATTTCCAACAATTATATGGAGATTTCTTTTGGGATATTGCTAGACATAGGTATATGATTTTGATCATGTTTGGGGATAGTGTTTTGATATATGCCTAACTTTTCAATAACTGATTTAAGATAATTAAAATCTCATCTTGAGATTTTTTTTTAGGATTTTTGATGATTTGGGGATGCTAATGAAACTATGATTGAATGTCTAGAATGATGGCTAAGGTGTAGGTACTCTAATCTAAGAGAGGTTCCTAAAATTTAAAAGGGAAACCCTCTAAGGAAAAACTTGAATGATATTGAGGATTATCTTAACTTCAAAGGTGGAACAAAAAGTGACAATTCTCACAATGATGTCTACAAATAAGACAAATGTTGACAAGAATGAAAAGATCCTAAGACAAGGTAAGTAGACAAAGACAGTGACCATAATTTCAATGAAGTTAAGATAATACACAAGACCACTATAGGAATTTCCTAATAAAATTAATCCTTGAATTTGGAGAATGACTCTAGAAATTGTAATACTTAACCCTAGGATATGCAAGCTATTTTTTTTGGATTTTTTTGGATTTTGAGATTAAAATGAACTATGCAAGATTCTAAACTCTAAATGTAAGAATGATACTAAGATGTAGGATATGAACTTCTAATATGAAAGGGTATCCTAATCAAAAGAATTCTGGATAAAAGACACGTTAAATATTTTGGGACCTGTGTTTGTTTTTTTGATCTATATAGGACACTATTTAGGACAAGATTTGAAGATGTACAAACTCAAAAAACTCACATTCGATATATGACTGTAGGAATGACAAAAAAAGAAAGGATTAGTGTATGTTCAACAACTTTTTCAAGTTAAAAGTTTTCACAAGGTCTAACACAACAAAAAACATAAATAGTTAGTCTAACCTAAGGTCAAATTGACTTCAATTACATATTTTGGCCCATTGCTTGGATGCCTGTCAATGCACACAACCTGTCATTCTATTAGAACTTAAAATTACTCTTGTAGGCACCCATGTTTTTTCCTTTTTCCAGGTATTATTTCCGTATTAATGAAGATTTCTTTCATAAAAAAATACCCTCATACACATATGATGGAGATCTTGGGGGGGTGATTGTTCCTCCCTTGCACAAATTAAGACAATGATTCAAAGGTGAACTAGGTGGAATCTAATTAACAAGGTTCTAGTAAGGTCTATAGAGTGTCCAATCAGTTTGTACATATGTGTGACACTTAAGTAACTAGTTGACCATGTCATCTCCTTAGGCACGTAGGCCTGATCCGAACTATCATCAACACAGCTAGCTCGAGCTAATTGGTTAGATGTAAGACAATTTTGGGGTTTACCCAATGTCTTATTTCTATACTATCTGAAGGATTTTATGGTTTGAGGTCATCCTTTGGAGGTTAAATGCACCCCTAGACATGGCTCTCTAACAAAAAAAAATGTTTTTACTCTTACAAAATGTGCAAACACACCAAACACTCAAGACACTAGGTTAATCAAATTAAGAACCAAAAAAATCAAATGTTAACTAATCTCCCAATCATCCATACAAGAACAAGGGTTCATTTTTAAGCACCAAACTAGATGAGATTCTCCTTTTTCAGTTTTAATGCACCAATGTCAAATGTATTTTTCCTTGTTCAATTCTTAACCCCATGTCAATTTTAAGCATGGAATAAAAAGATGAATTTGTGACGTGTGTTCATACACTTCATTTTAGGTGCACTAAAAGGAAAATGGATTGATTTTAGATTAAAAAAATTAACACTATTCCCATGCCACGAGCTAGAAAAAGAGTTAGTATCAAATAGTCCTACATCAGGTTTTGAATTTTGACCAAAATTTGACAAACTGAACACAAAATATAGAAATTTATATCTTATAGTTGTGGTGAATCAATATGATAGATGCATCATTTGGAAACCATAAAGTGCGTCATTGGAAATCATTAGAAACTAGAATATGCTTCATTTAAAACCATGAAGTGTGTTGTTGGAAATGATAAAGTGCACCATTGGAAACCCTAAAGTGTTTTGTTTAAACATGTT
Source organism: Chamaecyparis obtusa (assembly GCA_027943335.1). NCBI lineage: Eukaryota > Viridiplantae > Streptophyta > Pinopsida > Cupressales > Cupressaceae > Chamaecyparis > Chamaecyparis obtusa. The sequence goes on from BSBK01001608.1 coordinate 1,951,572, forward strand.
GATTGCGGCGATTCCTAACAGTGAGTGTGGTGATTAATGAAAGTGAATACAAAAATTGTGAATGTAGAGTGCAATGGTTCCTGACAGTGAGTGCAGTGATCTAATCATTCATGTGCATCATTTTAATACAGTATCTGTGTCAATTCAGTACTCTAAGTGTGTCGATCCATCCTATGTTTACACATTACGAAATTGTTTTTTTGGAAGTTGAGTTCTTCACATCGAGTTCACTATTTATAATCAGGGTAATTTGGATCAGTAGGCCCTAAAATAACATCAAAATCTCAACCATAAGAAGACTTGTTAGTAGTTAGTAGCCTAATATCAAAAGAGGAAGCAAGATAATTAATAAATGATCAACCCCATGAAATCATTTAAAACAAATGAATATGCAAACCAGTAGTCCTCATTTGTTGTTTTCCTTCTTATTGCAATGTTGGGCTCTTAGTTTCAAGGTCAAAGTGTGACATCATAAGAATTTAAAGTACAATATGGTTTCATGTATTTCTCATGAATGTGGTTACAAAATAAGAGAATTAGCTCTCTATTTATGAGAATTTGGGGTTCCAATCAAGATTCCTTGATTGGTGGGACTAATTATTTGTGATTGAAGAGTGAACTTTGATTGATTGATGTGTCGACCCACTTGATTTCTTTGTCAACAGATTTGATTGATTTGTTAGGAAAATAGATTGAAGAGTTGATTGATTTTTTTGGACATAATATTGATTAGATGGATTTCATAATTGAATTTAATCAGTCAGGGAAAAGTGATTGAAGAGTTAGAAAGTGTGATTGATTAGTGAATAGAAAGTTAGTTTCAATTAGAAGTGGAGGAATAAATATGATTAAATAAATAAAAGAATTCATTTATTTGCACATGGGGGAATATAAATAAATAATTAAACTTATTATTTTTAGAGGAATAATTAGTTTAATTAAATAAATATCATTTATTTAATTATGAGAGGAAATTTTAATTATTAAATGTGATTATTACTGTTGCCCAAAATTTCATATCTATTCCATTTTGGTTAGGCTGAATTTAATCCCTGGTCTGCATTTTAACCCTACCGAGCACCTCAAAAATTTCATGGCCTTCTGCCTTTTCTTTCGGCCTCTACAACCTTCCCCCCTGGTCTACAAGTTTGAATTTTAAAAAGTAGCCATTGGCCCCCAAAACCCCCTACGGCCTTTCTATTTTGCGGTTACCTTTTCGGTCGCTTAAGTGATTCCTTTTTCCACATGCCCTTTATTTTCCTTATTGGTCATGAGTTCTCCTATTCTAGGCGGTTAGTCTCTAACATCCGGCAATTTGGCAAGCGGTTAAGGTTTGTTTGGCAGTTTTACTTTCCTGTCGGCTAAAGCTCAGACAAGATTGATGATTCTCATTATACCATTGGGTGAAGATGATGTCTCTTTAATCATCGCGGTATAATGACAACCATTGATCTTCCTTTCATGCAACGCTTTTGTGTCAGTGGGTCCACTGCCACGTAGTCTGAGGTGTACGCTCCTGATTGGCCGACTGGGTTGTGATGTGGAAGTTTGTCAGTGGGCCCAAAGTCTTTGGCTTTGGTGGAAGGTTAAATCTCAGATAAGATCTATGGTCATCGTTATGCCACTGATGAAAAGTGCTTGAAGTTTAGTATTGTGGTATGATGAAACATGTCCAATGAGGTTTAAGGATGTCGCGGGTCTGATGTGTTACCTGGCGCTGACATGCTCATTTCTTATTGCCTACTAGATAGAACAGCTGGCATTTATGAAGTGGGGCTTGTCTTTCCTAATGGTAAAGCTTGAGATGATCTCGCAGTCTTCATTATACTGCTTGGGTAAGATGCGTGGTGTTTAGCATTGTGGTATAGCGATGATCGTTCGATTCTCTATGAGGGAGGTGATATGAAGTGGGCCCTAAATGGCCATGTCACGATGATGTGGTTGTTTTCTATTGGTTGCCAAGCTAGTAATGTGGTCAATGACTTTTCAAAGGGGCTTGCGACTATTGTAAGGTTGATCTAGGTCGTTTGTCTGCTAGGAAGTGATGATATTGATGACTATGTTTTAAAATTGGTCAGCCAGCCGTTATTGTTCAAATTTGAATATTTTTGCAAGGGTTTTGCCAGCATTTGATCCAGCAAGCCATGAGCGACAAAAGGGTAGCTCAAATTTTATGTCTTCAGGAGAGTTGCAGTTGGGAGGATGATGAATAAGATCTGGTGGCCATCTCCTGTGGTTTCTCAGGTACCATGTTGATATTCTCATGCCGAAGAAGCATTATAGGTGGCACCAACTTGGCCTCCTGTACTTTGAAATACAAATCAAGCCCAGATCAGACTTTGAGCATTCATAGCAAGGCCGAGTTACAAGAGGGGGTAGATGGATCAAGGTAGCTTATCTGCAAGTAGATATAGTACAGAGATGGACTTGCAGGGATTGATATCTGATCGGTTGAGATATTTTCAAAGATACATTTATGATCAGAGTTGACAGGGTTAGGGTTTTTGATTATTTTATGTCAAATCATATGTAACCCTAGTTAGGTTTTGACTCCTACCTGGATGCAAAGGAGGTGTATATATTGTTTTGGAGATTTTTAGAAGCTCAGAGTTAGCAATTGTAAAAGAGATTTTTCTCTCTGAGGAGTTATCCATGGCATTATTTTTGCCCTCTGACTTTTAGTAGTTTGTAACTTCCATTAGAACTTCAGATATTGCAAATTTATTTTGTGACATTCTTTTTGTCCCTATGCCTTCTTGTCTAGATTTTCTCTTATTGAGCTCAGTATAAACATGTTTTCAGTAATATCTTGGGGTTCATGATCCCTCTTCCTTTCTGCAATTCTTGTGTATTCTTGTGGGTGATTTGATTTGAATGATCTTGTGGGTATATTTCAACCCCCTGACAATCTGTCTCATTCCTATACCTAGTTGCAGAGGTGAATGTTTGTTTTCAGGTCATAGATTGTGCCTAAATTCTTAGGAATGCTATTGTTTGTGAAATTCCCTCTTTCCCTGAATAGCCTCTTTCTATTGCAGACCCTTCTATGAAATATTGATGCAAGCCTATTCAGTGAGTTGTGATCTCCTAGACCTAAATTTATGCACTAATTCCATTCTTTATACTATAACTCAAACCATCATTTTGATGTATCACCTAGTAGGTAGTTTTCTTTTAGTCATTTCCATTTCATGCATTCCTTCTATCCCTTTTCCCCTCAAGATTTACTTTCCTATCAAGAAGCAAATTAAGGTGATTATCCAAGAGGAACTAGCCTAGAACCTGGAGGTCTCATCTCAGTTAGCATAGGTCCCACAAATTGGAGATGATTCCCATGTTATACTAGGTTATCAAGACCAAGAGAGCTTGAAACAAGGGTGCAAACTTAGTGTATAACATTTCTGGCACGCTTTGTGGGACAATAGTTGAAGGTCATTTTGAAAAAATTATGTTATCTCTGATATACTGATTGCATAATACAGACTTTAGAAGTTTTTTATCAAGTATATCTGGCGACTCCACTGATTTCATAGATCCAGGCTAAACTGTTCAAAGTTTATGAGAAAGATTGAGACTAGAAGCTCAAAGCCTACTAAATTTTCAGAGTTGCCCTTAAAAAGAGGCTACAAAAGTAGATCAACCTAGAGAACATCTCCTACAAGGAGAGTACAGTCTACACCTCCTGATACTTTAAAAAGGAGAGCTTTTCCATTTCATTTCAGAAGAAAGAGGAAGATCTCTAAGCAAAGATCTAGAAGAAGAAGATTCAAATCCAACACCAAATACAACTCACACAGTTGCTACTCATTAAGTTTCAGTTCCTACAATGGCTAGACAGTTCACTTTTGCACCTTTCAACCAAGGGAGCCCATTGAACTTTTCTCAACATCATGATGTGCCCTTGGTGGCACTAAAGAGTCTACCTAATTTCATAGGTGAAGGAAAAACTACAAATTTTGAGTATATAAGAGATGTGACCACTATCTGCAGCATACACAATATAACTCAAAAGGATGTGTCCACCAAATTATTAGCAGCCTCTCTCAAAGGTAAGGCTCTTGAATGGTTTAGAACATTAACTATTGGCTCCATTACTTCATGGGATGACTTAGGAGATGCATTGAGTAAGTATTTTGAGGATAAATCAGACAACTTGTCTTTGGTTGAGCAGTTGACAACCATTAAAAGAGACCCTCAAGAACAAATGACAGATTATAACAATAGATTCCTTAAGACATGGAATAGAATTCCAGTATCAGTGAGGCCATCAGCTGACCATGCTTTCCTATACTTCCTGCAAAGTTTGAATGGTCATATTTTTTTCATGATCCAATCTATGGGTGGTACCTCTCTACCCCAAGCTTTTGACATAGCTGTCAGGGCTAAAAATTGTTTAATCCAAGCAGGCATGATAGCTAGAAGGCCTCCCATGCCCATCTTTCCTAGCCTTTAGCCCATTGCACCTATGCAAGTACCCCCATTTACCCCTATTCCCACCATATTATCACCTCAAATCAGTACTAGTGGTCAGGAGCTAAAAAAAAGTTTCGCTCAAGAGTTACAATAGATCAAGAATAGTCAACAAACTAGTCAGCAAGAAATGACAAATTTTTTGCAGACTTTGACTAAAGAGGTCACAAACCTAAAGAGGCAAGGGCAAGGAATCAGACCACCTTTTCAGCCACAAGGCCAAACTCCTAATCAACAATATCAGAATCAGGGACAACCTTATCAACAAAATAGGCCACCATACCAAGGAGGGTATCAAGGGCAAAGACAAAATTTTAATCAAAGACCATTCCAACCATACAACCCTACACCTCTTAATTCTGCAAATCTAATTAGGGACATGGTCCCTAGTGAAAATAATATGGCTATGGACAATGAATGGTGTTTCCCTTGTAATTAGCCTCATAATCAAGCTACATGTTCAAATGGATGGATGAACCAAGCACTGATGGTTCAAAATGCCTCACAAGCTCAATCAGAGGCTTCTTCTAGTGGATCAGTTCCTCAACAAGAACCACAAGATAATGAGACTGCTCTTTTCAATTGGGAGCAACAAGATTTGAATGGAGTCATTAGTGAACCTTCTATTGCTGCCAACACAAGGTCAAAAAGAAGAGCTCAAGACATGGAGTGAGCAGACTCTGGTACTAAAGCTAGTATATCTGTAGAGCCAATACAACAAGCTACTCCTATCAAATTCAAGAAGGCTCCTGCCATTACAAAAAAAGAGGGCTAGACTCTCAAAGAAGTAGAGCCCATCATAGTAAAAGCATAACAAAGAGTACACACTATGACACCTTTCAACATTGTAGACAATATGAAGAAGGTGAACATTACTATGTCTATGTGGGACTCTTTGGCTATTCCAAGGCAACCTAAGATTTTGAAGAAGACTATGACTGAAATGACTACTCCTCAGCCTACAAAAGAAGCTGCAAAGCCAATGTTGGTCAACACTGATCAAGAAAAGGAGGCTCCAAGTTGCAACTCCAAAGCCAATACCATGCAAAATAAGAACTCAAAACCACATCCCTTTTATGTATCCTTGATTATTGGAAAATCCTTAGTACATAATTGTATGGTATATAGTGGAGCCACCAGTACTGTAATGCCCAAAAAGGTGGTTGACCAATTAGGACTCAAATATGAACCCCTCCAAAATAAGGTTACACAACTTGATGGATCCTCAGTTAACACTATAGGTGTGGCTAAGGATATGAGTCTAATCCTTCATGCTAGTCCTAATTTCTCTATCCTACTTGATATTTATATCATAGATCTCCTTGCCCTATTTGCCATATGTCTTTCAAGGGAGTTCACAGCCAAAATATGAGGCTACCTTTCTTCTGATTGGTCTCACATGCTTTTTCACACAAAATATGGTACCAAGGTTACCATTAAATCTAAATCATTAGCAGAACATCATATAAAGCCATATGTGTCCAATACCATCAATGAAAAATACCCTATATTTGATGACAATGATTTCCCAACTATCAAAGAAGCAAACACTAAGACAAAAAGCATCCCTGATATTTTCCTTGATGAACTAGAATCAGAAAGGGCTTTTGAAGCCCAAGAAAATGTTGTTTGGGATGCTGGTTTGGGAAGTTATTTAATACAAGAGGGTGGATCCATAGAGCCAAATCTTCTCAAAGAGGACATTGATTTAGAGGATCATGGAAACCAGCTTTGGGAATTGTTTTTTGATGGAGCTAGAAGTAGACATGGTCCTAGTGGTAGTGCTATGCTAGTGTCCCCAAAAGGAGAAAGATATTATACAGCTTTCAAATTCAGTTTCTCCTACACTAGCAACACTACAGAATATGAAAGCATAGTGAATGGCTAGAATGGGCTAGAAAAAGAGGGCTTAAGGCCTTGAACATTTATGGTGACAGTGAGTTGGTAATCAACCAAGTAAGAGGGATAAGTGCAACCAAAAATGACACCTTGAGAGCATACAAACATAGAGTTTGGGATGCAATTGAATACTTTTGTGCTTTCAATATTGTTGCTATCCCTAGAAAAATAAATCAAAATGTAGATAGATTAGCTACTATTGGATCTCAATATGACATTCCTAATAGTATTTCAAAGGAGGAGGCCCAACAGCATGTAAAAGTGATTGTCAAACCTTCTATCCCTAACAATGATACTAATTGGCAAGTGTTTGACAATGATGAGAAAATTCTACAATTCTTGTTTGAAGAGGATGTCTTCTTAGAGCATAACCAAGAAAGGCTATTGCAAAACTATGGTGATCAAGTGATACAACTTAAGTCTAATAAGATGCCTAGAGGTCTTGTCACCTTAGAGACTGTCTTCAACAAGGATGACCAAGTTAAGAAGAATAAAGCTGGCCTAGTAGTTCAACAAAAACATTATGTTGAATTAGAGTTAGAACCAGGTAAAAGTTTACAATTTGGAAAGGTAAACACTGATTTAGAAAAATAGGGTTATACCTAATTATTCAAAGAATTCAGTGATGTTTTTGCATGGCAATATGAAGACCTCAAAGGTTTTAATCCAGCCCTTTCTCAGCACACTATTGAATTAGAGCCTAATGCCAAACCAGTGAGGCAAAAAAAAAGGCCTGTTAATCCCAAGCTTGAGCCACTTATGCATAAAGAAGTGCTCAAATTGATAGAAAGTGGTATCATCTACCCCATCAAGCATACTAGTTGGGTTTCTAACCTTGTTCCTGTAAGGAAGAAGAATGGGGAGTTGAGGTTATGTGTTGACTTCAAAGATCTTAACAAGGCCTCTTTAAAAGACCACCATCCATTACCCTCTATGGAAAAAATCCTTAAATGTGTCTCTAGATCTAAGAGATTTTCATTATTGGATGGCTATTTAGGATACAATCAAATCTTAGTTAATGAAGAAGATCAATATAATACTGCATTTACAACCAAGTGGGGAACCATGACTTATCAAAAGATTCCCTTTGGTTTGTCGAATGCAGGTGCTACTTTTCAAAAGGCAATGGATATGGCCTTCAAAAGTCTCATGTACAAATTTGTACTAGTCTACTTAGATGACATAACTTTCTGTTCCAAACATGCAGTAGATCATATCAGACATTTGAGGAAAATCTTTTAAAGATGTAGAGAATTTGGGATATCTCTTAATCCCAAGAAATGTGTGTTTGCAGTGCATGAAGGAAAATTGTTAGGATACATAGTATCCAAGAAAGGAATTACAGTAGACCCTGAGAGGATTGCAGCCATTCTAGAACTACCATTGCCACATCATAAGAAAAGTCTCCAATCTTTCATAGGAAAGATTTTTTTTTTTAGGCGTTTAAGAAGAGTTCTACTTTCAAATGGACTAAAGAAGGAAAAGCCAATTTCTAGGCTATCAAGGAGGCCTTGACTAAAGCCCTTGCTCTATTAAACCCAAATTTCAGTAAGGATTTTGTCCTTTATGCTTATGGAGGGCATGATGCTATATCTGCTATGTTGACTCAAGAAAATTTAGAAGGGTTGGAGCAGCCTATCGCTTTCTTCAACAAAGGTTTAGAGGAGTATGAACAAATATACTCTTTTGTAGAAAAACATGTACTTGCTATGGTGAAGAGCCTTAAAAATTTCAAATGTTTATTGACCCACAACAAGGTACACTTGAAGGTTACTCATCCAAGTGTCAAAGAATTTTTTCTTTCCAAGGACCTAAATGAGAAAAGAGGTGGTTGGATTACCAAAGTAATGGAATATGACATTGATATCCAAACCACCAAGCTGGTTAGAGGAAGAGGTCTTTGTGAGCATTTGGCAGGGGATGAAAGTTCAAAGAAAATAGAGCAAAAAAATGCATCTCTAGTTGTGCATGATTCAGAGGAACATGCCAAGGCATCAGGCTGGTTACCTAATATGGTTCATTACTTAAAGACAGGGCTATGTCCTATAGGCCTAGATTCAGCAAAAAGAAGGTATTATAGGTTACAATTTGTTCCTTTTGTGCTAATAGATGAGGTTTTTTTTAGAAAGGATCACAATGGTGTCCATTTAAGATGTATTGATTCAAAAAAGATAGCTGATGTCCTATTTGAATTTCATGATGGACCTTCTGGAGGTCATTTTTCTCCTAGGACTACCACTTTTAAAATCATGAGGGCTGGATACTATTGGCCATCTATCTTTAAGGATAGTCATGATTATGTGAGAAAATGCATCAAATGTTCTATGTTTGCAGGAAAGGAAAAGCTTGCAGCTATGCCCCTTCAACCAATCAGAAAAGAGCAACCATTCATGAGATGGGGCATAGAATTTATTGGTGTTATCAATCCTCCATCTAGTGTAGGACACAAGTGGATAATCACTGCAATAGATTATTTCACTAGATGGATAGAGGCAGTTTCCTTAAAAGAATCAAATGAGAGTGTTGTCATAAGTTTTTATGATTATATTATTCATAGATTTGGCACTCCAGATTCCATAATATCAGATAATGCATTAGCATTCACAGGCCTTAAAGTCTTAGACTGGGCAATCAGAAATGGCATTTATCTAAATACTAGTTCAAATTACTACCCTCAAGGCAATGGTTTGGTAGAATCAACTAATAAGAACTTGATTAGAATAATCAAGAAAACTCTACAGGACAACCAAAGAGATTGGCATACCAAGTTGAAATCTATCTTATGGTTAGACAGGATCACTCCAAAAAGGATCATTGGGAATTCTCCTTATGCATTAGTGTATGGTAAAGAGGGTAAGTTGTCCATTTCAACAGAATTGCCAGCTTTGGACTTGGCTACTCAATATGCCCTATTTGAAGAAGGAGATCCCTTACAAATTAGGTATGCTTAGCTGATGGAGTCAGAGGAACTCAGAGACAAATCTATGAAAGATATGGAGTTCCATCAGGTTCAGACAAAGAGGAGTTTTGATAGAAGAGCCAGGGCCAAAAATTTCAAAGTTGGAGATGTAGTTCTCAAGTGGGATGAGTTCAGATCAAAGCCTGGAAGACACACAAAGTTTGATTCCTTTTGGGGTGGACCATTTATTATTACATAATACAAGGGGCCTAATGCTTTTCAGCTGTCAACTCTTGAAGGAGATGCCTTGCAAATTTTAATTAATGGATTCCACTTAAAGCCTTGCTTTGAGGTTAATCCTTCCTTTTAAATAGTTGTAAATATGTTTCCTATTTTCTATCCCTGCTTTCTAGTTTAGTTTCCCTACTTTCCAAGAAGTGCTTGTGCATAGTTTTTGTCTTTCAGCTCCAGGTCTCTCTCTGTAAAGAAAGTTTTATATTTTAGTAATGATTCCTATGCCCAATGGATTTCTTAAGGCCACTAGTTTCCATGTCTAGCAGGCTGACATCCAGCAGAAATCACCAAAATGTTGCCCAAGATTTCATATCTATTCCATTTTGGTCAGGCTGAATTTAATCCCTGGTCTACATTTTAACCCTGCCGAGCACCTCAAAAATTTCATGGCCTTCTGCCTTTTCTTTCGGCCTTTGCAACCTTCCCCCCCTGGTCTACAAGTTTGAATTTTAAAAAGTAGCCATTAGCCCCCAAAACCCCCTACGGCCTTTTTGTTTCATGGTTACCTTTTTGGCCACTTAAGTGATTCCTTTTTCCACGTGCCCTTTATTTTCCTTACTAGTTGCGAGTTCTCCTATTCCTAGCGGTTAGTCTCTAACATCTGGCAATCTGGCGAGCAGTTAAGGTTTGTTTGGCAATTTTACTTTCCTGTCAGCTAAAGCTTAGACAAGATTAACGATTCTCGTTATACCATTGGGTGAAGATGATGTCTCTTTAATCATCATGGTATAACGACAACCGTTGATCTTCCTTTCATGCAGTGCTTCTGTGTCAGTGGGTCCACTGCCATGTAGTCTGAGGTGTACAGTCCTAATTGGCCAACTAGGTTATGATGTGGAAGTTTTTCAGTGGGCCCGAAGTCTTTGGCTTTGGTGGAAGGTTAAATCTTAGACAAGATCTATGGTCATCATTATGCAATTGACGAAAAGTGGTCGAAGTTTAGTATTACGGTATGATGACAACCATCCGATGAGGTTTAAGGATGTCATGGGTCTGATGTGTTACCTGACACTGACATGCTTGTTTCTTATTGGCTGCTGGATAGAACAACTGGTGTTTATGAAGTGGGGCCTATCTTTCCTGATGGTAAAGCTTGAGATGATCTCGCGGTCATCATTATACCGCTTGGGTAAGATGCGTGGTGTTTAGCATCGCGGTATAGCAATGACCGTCCGATTCTCTATGAGGGAGGTGATATGAAGTGGGCCCTAAACAACAAGGTCATGATGATGTGGTTGTTTTCTATTAGTTGCCAAGCTAGTGATGTGGTCGATGACTTTTCAAAGGGGCTTGTGACTGTTGTAAAGTTGATCTGGGTTGTTCGTCTACCGGGAAGTGATGATATTGATGGCTACATTTTAAATTTGGTCAGCCAGCCGTTATTGTTCAAATTTGAATATTTCTACAAGGGTTTTGCTAGTGTTTGATCCAGCAAGCTGTGAGCGACAAAAGGGTAACTCAGAGTTTATGTCTTCGGGATAGTTGTAGTTGGGAGGATGATGAATAAGATCTAGTGGCCATCTCCTATGATTTCTTAGGTACCATGTTGATATTCTCATGCCGAAGAAGCATTAAAGGTGGTGCCAACTTGGCCTCCTGTACTTCAAAATACAAATCAAGCTTGGATCAGATTTTGAGCATTCATAGCAAGGCTGAGTTGCAAGAGGGGGTAGATGGATCAAGGTGGCTTATCTGCAGGCAGATATAGTATAGAGATGGACTTCCAAGGACTGATATTTGATTGGTTGAGATATTTTCAAAGATACATTTATGATCAAAGTTGACAGAGTTAGGATTTTTGATTATTTTATGTCAAATCATATGTAACCCTAGTTAGGTTTTGACTCCTACCTGTGTGCAAAGGAGGTGTATATATTGTTTTGGAGCTTTTTAGAAGCTCAAAGTTGGCAATTGTAAAAGATATTTTTCTCTCTGGGAGTTATCTGTGGCATTCTTTCTGCCCTCTGACTTTCTGTAGTTTGTAACTTCCATTGGAACTTCAGATATTGCAAAGGTATTTTGTGACATTCTTTCTATCCCTATGCCTTCTTGTCTAGATTTTCTCTTATCGAGTTCAGTATAAATATGTTTTCAGTAATATCTTGGGGTTCCTGATCCCTCTTCCTTTCTGCAATTCTTGTGTATTCTTGTGGGTGATTTGATTTGAAGATTTACTTCCCTATCAAGAAGCAAATTAAGGTGATTATCCAAGAGGAACCAGCCTAGAACTTGGAGGTCTCATCTTAGTTAGCATAGGTCCCACAACCTGGAGATGATTCCCATGTTATACTAGGTTATCAAGACCAAGAGAGCTTGAAACAAGGGTGCAAACTTAGTGTATAACAATTACATGAGTGTAATAATACCAAAGAGAGAATATTAATTGAATAACACAATTATTTAATTAATTGAATTGTCATACAAAATAATTAAATAATGTTAATTTTTTATTTACTTTATAGAGGAATATTTAATGAATAATGATTTAGAAGTTCAATAATTAAGTAATTAATTAAAATCACTTATTATGGATTTAAAGAGAAATGATGAGTAGGACACAAATTGATTAAATACTAAATATTATTTAATAATTTAAGAGGAATGTTAGTAAAATAATTGTTTGCAAGCATGGGACATTTTTAGGTGTTTACAATTATCACATCAACCATAGTGGGCAAGGAAATAAAAAAACTCATTTAATAAGAAAAATGCCTTAGGGAGGTAAGAGAAAATTGAGGATCCTAATAGTATTTCTCTTTAGGTGTTCTCGGGTAGACTTCCACATAAAGACAAGGTTTTTGTTGATTAACTAAGAACATTAATTGAATATTTTTTGACATGAAAACACAAAGGGTTTTGTCCAACCAAAGAGCTGTTGTTAGAAGGAAATTTGGATCTACAAATTGTGAGACTTTCAATTTTTTTTTAATATGACTCAAACTCATTTTTTGTTAGAAATAAATATTTATTATCTTGTTGTCATTGATGTCAAACATTGTATTCCATGTCTTCTAGTGGAGCTTGAGTTTGTGTCATTGTATTCCATATGTTTCAAAGGATCTTGAGTTTGTGTTCTTCCCTCAAGCTTTGTGGTTCAAAAGTGTGTCAATCTTGTGATGTGGAATGTATGTTGAACCTTTAGTATATTGGAAGCTAGGTATACTCTCAGTCTTGCATGGTCTCAAAGTAGTGGAAGATAGGTATGTGTCATTTTTTGTCTCAAAATATTGGAAGACAAGTATATAATCTGTATGGCCGTAGAATAGTGGAAGACAGGTATGTATCATTTATGGTCTCAGAACTGTGGAAGACAAAAATGTATCCTGCAATCTTGGATAGATAATGTTCTACATTTCTTTTTTATTATATTTTTATTTTTAGATGTCATCTTGGTTTAGATGACTATTTTAGCACTATATTGCATTTTAGTTAGCAATTTTACAGTTGTAATTATTTGTCATTTGAAAGCTATTCTCTTCCATAAATCAGAGTTGAAGTTGTGTTGTTATTCATCCAGATTAATTCAAAACTTGGTCTTGGTTGTAGTGTTCTTAGGTGATTAGGAGTGTGTTCCTAGTGTTCCAAAGACTGAGTTATCTTGATTTTATGTTATTTCTAGTTGTTCTTCTGATCTAGGAATTTGTTGTGGAAAATTTTAACGTGGCATGTTGACATGGCTTCCAATGTGGCATATAGATCTCTTTGTAGCATGTGGAGATCTGGTTTCCATTGGAAGTTGGTAGTTTGATTCTACATGTTTGATTTATCCTTTGTTGATATTATACACATTATGAATTTGAGGTTGGGACAGCATGTTATTGGTTCATCTTTCTCCTGGGATGGATCATGCTTTCAGTTTTAAATTTGGCTACTATATTTATTGATTGTTGAAATATCAAATTCAGGTTTGGGTCTTATACTTAATGCTTATATCTTATCTGGATGGGTTCATGTTATAGGGTACCTATGTATTTAACATTTGGAACTTATACGATGGGTCCTAGGTTTAGATGCTTTTGATAATTATCCTAATTTTTCCTTGGACAACATCGAACTCATTTGTAATATCCTTTTGGTTTGATCTTTTTGGTTAGATTGACCTTATTGTAATCTCCAATGATCTATCCTTTATATAAGGGTTGTTGGTACTTTGGTAAAAGGTAAGTAAGGTGTGCAGCAAGTATAGTGTACAAACCAATTCAACAATCAATAGAGAAAAGTGCAGTGACAATGCCATAGAAGAAAATATAGTAATTTGTTAGCTACTAGTGTGGACAGTGTTATGCAGATCAACTACACAAGCATGAAAATATTTTCATATATACTTTAAATAAGGATAATTATTTTGAGACAGTGAGTCTTGGGTACTTGAGTTTGTTACTACATCTTTCTACTTTCGAAGTGAGCCTCTGTATGCAAGTTCAGAGCAGTGAGATCCTGTTTGTATTGTAATACAATGAGCCTTCTTCATTATTCATATTCATTATAGTTTTGACAATGAGTCTCTGATTGGTTTTCCAAAGCAATGAGCTCCTAATATTTTGTAATTAGATCATATACTTTAATGATTTATCTTTTTGGGCAAGTGCTCACCATGGTTTTTAGCAGTTTGGGTTTTCCATGTATAAGTCTTTGTGTTCTTGTATTATTGGTTCTATTATTTCTTACACATTGTTTCTTGTGGTGGTTGCTAAACTTAAGATGATAAGGTTTTTAATTTTATGATGATTCACCCCCCTCTTAGCATCTAAAGTGTGTTCATCAATTGATATTAGAGCCAATTTGTTATGGTTGAAGCTTAAATGTTTGAGGTAGATCTAGGATGACACAAAATTTACACTTTCAAGCACCGATATTTGATGACACAAATTTTACCTATTGGAAGGATAAGATGGATGCATATCTTGAAAAATTACATAATGGTATTTGGAAGGTTATTCAATTTGGTTTCTATCCTCCTTTTGGAAGACCTTTGACTGGTAAAGAAGAGAAACAAAAGGAAGAAAATGTGAAAGCAAGGGAAATCCTTTTCAGTAGTTTATGTGAGACAACTTTTGGAAAGTGAAAGGCTTGAAAGTGTTTCCTTTTTGATGAAGGAAATATGTTTTTTTGGTCACACGAGTGTGTTGTGATGTTGTCATTATTGGAAATATGATCTATTTATGTCAAGAGATCATATTTACCAATGGTGCTGGAGGATCAAAGTGAAGATGCACTAAGTATTTAGTAAATCAGTAAGGGGATAGTAAGCAAGACTAAGTCAACAAGATCTAAAGTTAGAGATTGAGTTAAGGTGTCAGATTGTACATACATGATCTACATAGGTATATTGATCTATATATATGATCCCATTAGTTGGTTTGAATATTTGAGTGAGTTATTAAAGATTGAAGTGGAACTGATAGAAAGTACAATGAACCAGTGGATACAATTAGTTAGATTGGTGTTGCGGTCAAAGATAAGTGGTTGGCCGACATGTTTTTGAGATTTAATGTTTTAATTCTACATCAAGGATGTTGATTTTTTATTTTATCATGCTCTCTCATATGTTTAAGTTGGGTTTGAGGGAGGACTTGTAAAATATTTTAGGGTCCTAGCACCGACCTAGAAAAAGTATATAAATGGTTATGAAAATCTCTAAGGAAGTGTTAGGAATGAATGTTGAATATATCCTATGGGGGAGTATTCATTGTCATTCTATAGCAGTTTTTTTTGCATTCATGACTCTGATTTTCATTGATGTCAACACAGTGATCTACTGAAGATTAGTAGAGAAGCAGACATTGTTTAAGTTAGCACACGTGGGATATTGAAGATCTAGCTATGCAGAGTTGAGGACTTACTCTGATGTAGGGGCATTCTTGGGTCCTCAGTAAATATGCATGGTGGTGTGTTATTTGGCTGGTGTTACTCAGTTGCAGCCTTAACTGATGGTCTCAGTTATTGAAGGAAGCTCGGTCGCTGAAGGAACTCGGTGAGACTTCTTGTGCTTGACAGAACTGGTGCTTTGTAATGCTTGTGCTACTCAATGTTGCTTAGCTTGGTCAATTGTTTCATTAGTGCTTGATTGTTTCTCTGGCACTCGGTAGTTATGGTTTACCGACTAAAGTTATTGAAGCTTTTCTTGGTCAACTTGGTGCATTTATTGTTGGTATCTTTTGTTGGATTCTCCTATGTGGATCTCGAGGCTGACATGTTGAATTTAATTATCATGAGGCTATTTGAGAGATGACTTGTATTGCATTTAATATTTGTTTAGGGGAGTTAATGGTGTCATCCAGCCAACTTGTGGCTAATGATTAGTATTTAAGGAGAGTTTGGGTAGTTGTTTTGGGGGATCTGATCAGAGGTTTTGAGAGCAGATCTGGGAGAACTAGATAAGTGAAGTTGTGGAAAAGATATTGTGAGGTCTTGCAGATCAGATTGTGATCTGATAGTTTGTAATAACAGAGCTAGTGGTTTTTTAATATGATTTAGAACAATAGAGAGGGGGGGTGAATCAGTTGTTCTCAAGTCCTAATGTATAAAACAATCTCAAAAACTTATCCTTAAATCAGATCCAAAACCAAAACAAACTCAGTCATCACTGATTCAATAATAGAAACATCTAACAATGCAGTCCACTACCCAGTTATAACTTAACTTGCAAAACATAGTAATGTTTAAACCAAAACATTCACACAAGTATTAACACCAGGATTTATAGTGGAAACCTAATTTGGGAAAAACCACTTTGTAACATGCTACTATTATTTTCACTCTTTTGAAGTGAGCTCGGTAAAAAGCCAACCCTGTCAAAGGTTACAATACACACTGTCAGGTGTGACCTGGTTAAAGGATTTCAATCACGCTGTTAAAAGTGAGCCTAGTCATAAGACTTACATACACTCCATTAGAATGCAACCTTGTTCAAAGGATTAAACATATGAATGTTAGATCAACCTCTGTTAAAAGGATTTTGACTGTTACAATGGTTAGAAAGTAGCAGCAGTATTATCTAAAAAATATACAACTCACTTTGCAAATATCAGATCTGATTTCGTAAACTAATTCTGGTTTACTGACTTTGAAACTTTGTCATTTCCATCTTTGATCTTCTCAAAACTTTTCTTCAAGCAATCACCACAATTCTCCTTCAGCCTTTTTTGCTTATTCGGTCAATAAAACTTTCTTCTTCTAGCATTCTCTGTTCTCCATGTACATACATATCAAAATGTTTAGGTCCCTTATATTTTCCTCAATTAGGTTAACTCATCTTTTTCTGCTCAATCTCAATCGTAGATCTTAGGGTTAGGTCAGATTCATTGAATCTACCCACTTCATGTTCTTCGGCTCCTTTTCTAGAATCATCTCAAATCTCTTAAAGATTTACAATAAAATGTTTTACAATGCATTTAATGCTTCCAAATAATCAATAAATAATGTCAACATGTTTTACATAATCCAAGAATCCAACAATGTCGGCTCCAAAATTAAATTCTCCTCAAATATAAAATTACTGATGCTCGGTCAATATTGTGATTGTCAACTAGGTCTTCATGTAGAAAGCTTGGTCATTACTAAAACTATTTCCTCGGCTTACACTGTCTCCCTCAGCAATTTACTGATGCTCAGTCGACACTAGAATTTTGCCTGGCATATACTAACTTGGTCGACACTAACATCACTCGGCTTAAACATGATTTTTCCATTCTTTGCTCGGTTAAGCCTACCAATTTAGTCTTCAGTCTTACTAAGATAAAAAATACATTATCTCATCATTGTGCAACATAGTCAAGTACACTTTGTAGTATCAAGATAACTCAACCTTGCCTAGCCTAGCAACACTCAAATAGATATAGTACTTTCCTAAGTAGCAACAATCTTACCAATTAAGGTTTGACATCAATGACAATACAACAATTATTTCAATTATAGTTTCCAACAATCTCCCTCTTTGTAATTGATGGCAACACCATATGATATCACTTGAATAACACATGGATTACCAACCAATCCAAAAACTTATCTGTCCATCATAAAATTATTTTATAATATCCTTAGCTTCATTCTGATTCAGAATACTATAAGCCTCACTTCTGTGACCGTCATAAGTATTTAGATCTCCCTCTATCCTAATTCTTCATTTCAGTTCATCAGCCTTATCTTTAGTTTCATCAATTCATCTCCCATTAGTTCATCAGTTCATTTCCCTCTTACTTTTTAGTATCATGTGTTATCATATCAGTTCATCTCCCTCTTTGACAAAAATGCCAAAGCAGCAACTAAAACATACATCTATCGGATGTAGATGATATATGTGCAGCTTAGTGTTTCTCCCTCTGTCATCTTGCCTATGACTGATTCCTTGTCTTTGCTTCTCTTCACAACTCTAGGGCAGCCCTAAAGTGTGACAATCTTCTGCATCAATTTGTCAAATTTTTTGTTGTAGTACATTTGATGCAGTGCTCCTAGCTTGTCTAGGCAGCCTCGGTTAGGGGAAGAACCCGTAATTGACTTCTCAAATACTCATGAGCTTCTCTGGGTAAAGCTTTAGTGAATATATCTACTAACTGTTCTTTTTTATTCACATATTCCATTCAGACTTCTTTATCTTGTACTAATTCTCTCAAGTAGTACTGATACTTGATTGCAATGTGCTTGGTCTTAGTGTGCATCACTGGATTCTTAGAAATATTGATAGCACTTGTGTTGTCATAGAAAATAACAATAGGTTTAGTGATTTCTTTGTTCATGCCTATTAACAATTGTTTTATCCATACCAAATTTGAACAGTTTACTGCAGCAGCAACATACTTGGTCTCGGGAATAGATTGGGAAATGCAATTTTCTTTCTTGCTTGTCCAGGAGACTAATCTCTATCCAAGAAAGAAAGCTCCACCACTAGTGCTCTTTCTGTCATCTACATTTCCTGCCCAATCAGCATCTGTATAAACTCAGAGTTCAAATTTTTCATCCTTCTTATAATATAGACCATAGTCAGTAGTTCCTTTTAAGTATCTCATAATTATTTTCATGGCCATCATATGTGTTTCCTTAGGATTGGTAGAGAATCTTGCAACAATCCCAATAGCTAATGGAATATCTGGTGTTTTATGTATACCATACTATAATTTTCCAATCATGGATCTGTATAGAGTCTGATTCACTTTTGCAGCATCATCATTCTTAGATAACTTTTGTTCAGTAACCATGGGAGTTCCCACTAGTTTAGCATCTTCCATCCCAAAAGTTTTCAGTATTTCATTAACATACTTAGACTGTGTAATGAAAATTCCATTCTTCCTCTGATATACTTGTAAACCAATAAAGAATTTGATCTCACCAAACATACTCATTTCAAATTCAGTTTGCATTTCATTTGAAAAACTTTTAAATAATGCATCTTGTCCACCAAAAATAATGTCATCCACAAAGATTTTTGCCAACAAGATACCTTTACCTTCTTCATCCTTCATGTACAGATTTCTTGTGTCATTTGTTCTTGAAAATCCAATCTGTATCAAGTAGTTGTGCAACCTCTCATACCATGCTCTGGGAGCTTGCTTCAATCCATATAATGCTTTGTTTAGTTTGCACACCATGTGTCTTCTGTTTGGATCAATAAAACCTTCTGGTTGTTCTATGTAAACTTCTTCTAGTATACCATTCAAAAATGCAGACTTGACATCCATTTGATATACCTTGAAATCTTTATAAGCAACATATGCAAGCAGATTTCTTACTTCTTCCAATCTAGCTACAGGGGCAAATGTCTCCCCATAATCTATTCCTTCTTCTTGTGTGTAGCCTTTGCATACTAGCCTAGCTTTTTTCCTAGTGATTTCACCATTTTCACTCATCTTATTCTGAAACACCCATTTTGTTCCTATAACATTTTTGTTTTGAAGTCTTAGCACCAGAGTCCAAGTATCATTCTTCTCAATCTAGTCAATTTCTTCATTCATTGTGTGTATCTAGTCTTCATTCTCCAATGCTTCTCTAGTTGTCTTTGGTTCAAATTCACATAGTAGACATGTTGGATCCTTAGTCTCACTTTTGGTCTGGATTCTAGTATCTTTGTCTCCAATTATCTATTCAGGCTTATGATGTCTTCTTACATATTTTGCCAAAATAGGTTTAGCTATTCTCTCCTCTATTTCATCATGTTCCTCAACAAGATTGTCAGATTCAACTTTAAAATGCTCGGCAACCTCTTCTTGATACTCAACAACATTTTCTTGTAGCTCAGCATGTTCTTGTTCTTTCTTGGCACTGTTTTCCTGACGCTCTACAACTTTTGTCTGTCACTCGGCATTGCTTACCCGAGACTCAGCATCAGGTGCAAGTTTGTTACTTGCCTCTTCTTCTTCTTCAATGTACACAAAAGATATATAATCTTCTGGTTCTCTTTTGCTGTCAGCTTCATTTCTTTCTGCATGCTCATCAATTTTGACATTCACACTTTCCACAATTTTGTTAGTGTTAGAGTTCAAACACTTATAAGCTTTACTTTTTGTGGAGTACCCTAAGAATATGCCTTCATCACTCTTAGCATCAAACTTTCCATTCCTAGTGTCTTTTAATATATAGCACTTACTTCCAAAGATTCTAAAGTATTTAACACTCGGTGCATACCCATGCCATAGTTCATAGGGTGTCAGATTTGTACCTTCTTGATATGTACCCAGTTAAGAGTGTAGACAGAAGTGCTTATAGCTTCTTTCCAATATTTTTGTGCCACATTCTTTTCAATCATCAATGTCCTTTCACAATCCAAGATAGATTTGTTTCTCCTTTCTGCTATACCATTATGTGGAGGTGTTCTAGGTGCAGACATTTGTCTTTTAATTCCTCTATCATTGCAAAATAGATTAAATTCATTTGTTGTAAATTCTCCACCTTGGTCAGATCTAAGACATTTTAGGTTCCTACCTATCTCCTTTTCAACCTTAGCCAAATACCACTTAAATAATTGAAAAGCTTTAGATTTTTCTTTTAAAAACATCACATCCATCATCCTAGTATGATCATCAACAAAAAAGATAAAGTATCTAGCACCACAGTAACTTTGTACACCCATAGGTCCACAAAGGTTAGTATGAACCAAATTTTAATGTTTTTAGAAGTAAAGGATTTGCTCTTGAAACTTGACTTTGTCATTTTTCCTAACTGACATTCCTTGCACATCACATTCTCAGGTTTCTTCAATCTAGGTATACCTCTTACTTTTTTCTTCTTACTTATCTCTACCAGATTGTCAAAGTTAACATGACACAGCCTTTTATGCCATAACTAAATATCATCAAGTTGTGCAATCAAACATGTTTCTTTAGATAGGTCAAGATAGAACAAATTACCTCTAGTCTGATCACCACTTCCAATCAGTTCTCCAGTAGCATCAAATATTTTAGCTTGCTTGTGATGAAATTCCACTTGGTAACCAGTTTTGTTAAGCTAAGCAACACTTAAAAAATTATAATTAAGACCTTCAACCCAATATGCATTTTCACAAGATATCTTATCAGTCAGTTTAATCAAACCTTTTCCTCTAACAGGACATGGTGCATCATTACCAAATTTTACACATTTACCTTTGTAATGATGTAGGGTCTCAAACTTATTTTTGTCACCAGTCATGTGATGTGAAAAGCCACTATCAATAATCCATTTATCATTCTTGTTCATCTTTATCCTTCTTGTCAGGACATCTACCAGCTATATGACCAACTTTATTACATGCAAAACATATAATAGGGAGTTTGCCTTTATACTTTCCTTTTCCCCTTCTCAGTCTTCTAGCCATAAGAGCTTTTAGATCTTCTACGTCTTCATCAAAAGTGTCACTGTCACTTTCACTATCACTTCCACTTTCACTTTCACTGATGCATCTTTCTTTGGCTTGTTCAGAACTAGCTGTGACTTAAAAGTAGATTCAACATTTCCAATGCTTCCAATGGTCAAATTATCTTAGTTAGAGAGTTCAAAAGAAGTCAGCTTACCAACCAAAATTTCCAAAGTAAGCACATTAGCAGACTTACATCTAGATTCCTGAATAGCTGAGATCTTAATAGCATATATAGGATGCAGGATTCTTAGTACTTTCCCAATTATAGTTTCATCATCAATAGCCCCATTTGATCCTCTAATATCATTCACAACTTCTTTTATTCTACCACAATATTGTGCAATTTTTTCACCTTCTTGCATTCTCATTTCATCAAACTTACCTCTAAGACTCTCATCCTTTGCTTTCAACACATTCAAGTCACCACCACAGATCCTTGCAAGAGTGTCCCACATATCCTTAGCAATTGTGCAGTCCTTAATGTCCTCAAATTCTGGATAGCTTAGGGTAGATGCAATTTCTAGCATTGAATGATGATTTTCTTGCTTAGCTCTCATTTCTTCGATAGTCAAAGGTGCGACAGGTGAGACATAACTGTTCTCAATGTAGTACTTTGTAGAGTCACCAATACCAGCTAGATGTAGCTTCATCAAGCTTTTCCATGCAGGGAAGTTTTCCTTGTTCATCTTTTATACCTCCTTCTTATACATCCTGATCATTTGCTTCAAGCCCCTTTAAACTTGATTTCTGTCAACACTAATAATAAGCAACAAAGCTCTGATACCAATTGTTAATATGATTTAGAACAACAGAGAGGGGGGTGAATCAGTTGTTCTCAGGTCCTGATGTATAAAAAAATCTCAAAAACTTATCCTTAAATCAGATCCAAAATCAAAACAAACCTGGTCATCACTGATTCAATAATAGAAACATCTAACAATGCAGTCCACTACCCAGCTGTAACTTAACTTGCAAAACATAGTAATGTTTAAACCAAAACATTCACACAAGTATTAACACCAGGATTTATAGTGGAAACCCAATTTGGGAAAAACAACTTTGTAACATGCTACTATTATTTTCACTATTCTGAAGTGAGCTCGGTAAAAATCCAACCCTGTGAAAGGTTACAATACACACTGTCAGGTGTGACCTGGTTAAAGGATTTTAATCACCTTGTTAAAAGTGAGCATAGTCATAGGACTTACATACACTCCATTAGAATGCAACCTTGTTCAAATGATTTAACATATGATTGTTAGGTCAACCTCTGCTAAAAGGATTTTGACTGTTACAATGGTTAGAAAGTAGTAGCAGTATTATCTGAAAAATATAGAACTCACTTTGCAAATATCAGATCTAATTTCATACACTAATGCTGGTTTACTGACTTTGAAACTTTTCCATTTCCATCTCTGATCTACTCAAAACTTTTCTTCAAGCAATCACCACAATTCTCCCTCAGCCATTTCTGCTTATTCAGTCAATAAAAATTTCTTCTTCCAACATTCTCTGTTCTCCATGTACATACATACCAAAATGTTTAGGTTCCCTTATATTTTCCTCAATTAGGTTAACTCATCTTTTGCCACTCAATCTCAATCGTAGATCTTAGGGTTAGGTCAGATTCATTGAATCTACCCACTTCATGTTCTTCAGCTCCTTTTCTATAATCATCTCAAATCTCTTAAAGATTTACAATAAAATGTTTTACAATGCATTTAATGCTTCCAAACAATCAATAAATAAAGTCAACACATTTGACATAATCCAAGAATTCAACAATGTCAGCTCCAAAATTAAATTCTCTTCAAATATAAAATTGATGATGCTCGGTCAATACTGTGATTGTCAACTAGGTCTTCATGTAGAAAGCTCGGTCATTACTAAAACTATTTCCTCAGCTTACACTGTCTCCCTCGACAATTTACTGATGCTCAGTCGACACTAGAATTTTGCTCGGCATATACTAACTTGGTCGACACTAACATCACTCGGCTTAAACATGATTTTTCCATTCTTTTCTCAGTTAAGCCTACCAGTTTAGTCTTCAGTCTTACTAAGATAAACAATACATTATCTCATCATTGTGCAACATAGTCAAGTACACTTTGTAGTATCAAGATAACTCAACCTTTCCCTTAGGTGCTATTGTTACCAACCTTGCCTAGCCCCTTAGCAACACTCAAATAGATATAGTACTTTCCTAAGTAGCAACATTCTTACCAATTAAGGTTTGACATCAATGAAAATACAAAAATTGTTTCAATTGTAGTTTCCAACATGGTTTTCATACTTGGAGACAAGGATATTGCTTGGTGGCTTGCGAGCACAAGTTGAGATCTGCCTTAGGGTTTCCATCAGTTGCTAATAGTTTTCAGAACTGAACTAGCTAGAGTTATATTGGATCTTGTTGATCTTACAGAATTATTTCTTGACTGTAATTGGCCCTAAGCTGGAAGGCCTTATAGTTGGGCATGTTAATGAAAATTTGTTTGAAACATTTTTGTGTTGTGTTATTCTGCTGTGTTGTTCTTAAGCTACAAGGTTGGATTGTTCTTAATTGGATCTACCATCTCTTCACCTGTGTCAGGTGGTATCAGAGCTGAGTTGATCTTGTGGAGTGAAGGTTGACCTAGAAAGGCTGATCTTGTGTAGTTTATCTTGTTAGCGAAGACATCATATGATCTGGATTGTAGATTTGGAGCTCGGTTAAGTAATAATTACCAAATGGAATTTTCTACTTTCTCTGGTACCTTGAAACCCGAGAACTTGATTGATTGGATTGGAAAACTTGAAGATTTATTTGAGCTGGAAGAAATTTAAGATCCTCTTTGGGTTAGGTTAGCACAGACAAAATTTAAAGGACATGCTACTCTTTGGTGGAAATAATTACAAAGAGATAGAGAATATGAAGGTGAAATGAAGATCAATCAGTGGAGGTTGATGGTGACTAAGTTGAAAGATGAGTTCATACCTACTAAGAATGAGCTTGACTTGTTTAAGAAGTTGCAGAATCTGAAACAAAAGGATTTGACTGTTGAAGTTTATATCGAGGAGTTCTACAAACTTACTATTTGGTCTGGACATAGAGAACTTGGTAAGGAAAAGGTAGCTCGGTATGTGAATGGTTTGAGATTCAATATTCAAGATGAGCTTGGTATGCTGAAGATTGATTCTTTCAAAGATGCTTATCAGTATGCTCTAAAAGCAGAAGATAAGTTGAAAAGGAAACAACATAGTAATTCTTGAGGGAATGAAAAGATTGATCACTTAGTGAAGGATAAACTGATGACTGCAGAAGATGAACATAAACCTGTAGAACCGAAGAAGAAGACAGGTAGAGTTATCTTTAAGGGTACTTGCTATAATTGTGGTGAAGAAGGACACCATTCTTTTGAGTGTACATAGAAGAAGCTTGGTGGCTGAAAAACTTTTGTGGTGAATGAAAATGTTGAGAATGAACCTGAATTTGAGAACTTTCTAATTCGACAAACATTGCTCGGTACAAAGGAGGAACCTTGTCAGAGGAGTAAATTGTTCAGGACTCAGTGCAAGGCTAGAGGTAAAATTTGTGATGTTATTGTTGACAGTGGTAGTACTGATAACCTTGTTGTTGAGGACATGGTTTAGAAAATTGGTTTGAGTAGAATGAGACATCCACATCCTTATAGGATTGGCTGGTTGGAAGATGGTCATGCTCTAGAAGTAAGAGAACAATGCTTTATTGATGTTCAGATTGGCCAGTATAAGGATCTTGTGTTATGTGATATTGTGGAGATGCATAGTTATCATATATTGCTCAGTAGACCTTGGAAATATGATTGTAGAGCTATGTATGATTGTGTGAAGAATGTGTTTACTATTGATAAGGATGACAAGAAGTTTTCCTTGATGCCTTTTCTGGATATAACACTCAGTAGGACTTTGAGTATTGGTAGCCAAGTTGAGTTGGTAGATCCTGAGAGAATGAATGATTAGTTTGGAGAATAGACCTATGTGTTATCAAGGAAAGACTTGAAGAGACAGAGGAAGCTGAAGTGGAAAAGTATGCAAAGTGAAAAGGTGGAGGACTTGTATGTGAAGAACTAGTTCAGGGTTTATGTGTTGAATCCTGGAAGATTTTCTTCTCACATATGAACATCTTTTCAAACCTGGGGTGTCTGATGTAGGGGCATTCTTGGGTCCTCAGTAAATCTACATGGTGGTGTGTTACTTGGATAGTGTTACTCGGTTGCAGCCTTAACCGATGGTCTCCGTTATTAAAGGAATCTCGATCACTGAAGGAACTTGGTGAGACTTCTTGTGCTTGGTGGAGCTGGTGTTTCGTAGCTTAGTTGGTTGTTTCACTGGTGCTCAGTTGTTTCTCTGGTGCTTTGTAGTTCTGGTTTACCGATTGGAGTTCTTGAAGAT
Organism: Chamaecyparis obtusa; assembly: GCA_027943335.1. Lineage (NCBI taxonomy): Eukaryota > Viridiplantae > Streptophyta > Pinopsida > Cupressales > Cupressaceae > Chamaecyparis > Chamaecyparis obtusa. The sequence continues at coordinate 1,977,374 of BSBK01001608.1, forward strand.
TTTCTTGGCCGACTTGGTACATTTATTGTTGGTATCTTTTGTTGGATTCTCCTATGTGGATCTAGAGGCTGACATGTTGAATTTAATTAGTGTGAGGCTATTTGAGAGATGACTTGTATTGCATTTAATATTTATTTAGGGGAGTTAATGGTGTCATCCAGCCGACTTGTGGTTGATGATTAGTATTTGAGTGTTTGGGTAGTTGTTTTGGGGGATTCGATCAGAGGTTTTGAGAGTAGATTTTGTGAACCAGCTAAGTGAAGCTGTGGAAAAGATCCTGTGAGGTCTTGTAGATCAGCTTGTGATCTGATAGTTTGTAATAGAAGAGCTAATGGTTTGCATACTTGGAGACAAGGAGATTGCTTGGTGGCTTGCGAGCACAAGTTTAGATCTGCCTTAGGGTTTCCATTAGTTGCTGATAGTTTTTAGAACTAAACTAGCTAGATTTGTATTGGATCTTGTTGATCTTGTAGAATTGTTTCTTGATTGTAATTGGCCCTAACCGAAAAGGCCTTACAGCTAGGCATGTTAATGAAATTTTGTTTGAAACATTTGTTGTGTTGTGTTATTTCGCTATGTTGTTCTGAAGCTGCAAGGTTGGACTGTCCTTAATTGGATCCACCATCTCTTGACCTACGTCATACTCTATGATGTTTTACAAGATCATGGTTAAGAGCGGATACAAAAATTCATCTATTCATGACAGTTATGCAGAAATTAGTGGAAGCAGTATTCAGGCAGTGTTCCTGAGTAGCGGTTTGTGGAAATCAGATGATATCTCCTAATCAGGATTGAATATAATCATGAAAATTTGAACAAAAGTTAACAACATGATGATAGTGACATGGTCATGATCGCAAGGTCTGAGGTCACACGAGTGGAGAATCATCTTAATTGGAAGCTGATAGTTTTGTGTACTTAAGGAATTTTTATGTAACATGTGGAAACTTTTATTTTGTAATATGTATGCCAACTCATTTGTAATTAATTGAGTGTGGTCTAAAGGAATGAATGTTTTCCTTATTGTAATATGAGAATGTGGAATTGAATTGTAAAATTGAGAAAGAGAATTGCATAATTGTGCATTACTTGTTGAAAGAGGATATGTGAAGTACAAAGATCTGGTATTGAGATTTGATGAAGTAGTTGGTGTGGTTTGGCATAGTCAGAGGAGAAGGAACAATTTTTTGAGATCAGTAATCTTTTGATATTATTTTGTTGAACAATATAGAGATCAATGGGACAGTGTGTTCAGTGATCTTGCCATTGAAGTTGTTTGGGCAGTGGGTCCTTCTGTCTTCCATAACTCCTAACAGAGTTAGAATCTTTTAGTGGGGATTCAAATTCTCCTAGTAGGGACTGATATGTACTGAATGTATTTCATAAGACCCTAATAGAGTCTGTTCTCTCACAAGGAATTTCATATTAGTGCATCTTTTGTGGGCATCATTCCCACCGGCGTTCTCTTTGATCAAGAGGCTCCCTAGTCAACATATCTTATGTCATTGTGTTATTGTGTATGTATATCTTTTTATGGTTGTTGATTACATTTCTTACATGGTTAAAATCTATTGAAGAAGATAAAAGTTGTATTTATCTGATAACTGATTCACCCACCCCTCTCATTTATCTTGGTGGACTTTACTTTCTAACAATTGGTATTAGAGTAGCAGGTCCTCAAAGGAAAAGTTTAATAGCTTAAGGAGATCCATGGTGAGTCATTTTAGGAAAGAAATCCCTAAGTTTGATGGAGTAAATTTTGATAGCTGGAAAGAAAAGATGAAGACACATTTACTTTGTTTAGGACTAGGTTATTGGTTAATCACAAAGAATCAGAATACCATCATTGATGAAAACAAGATTGAAGAATGTACTAATGAGGAAAAAGATCTATTTATGTGTAACATACTTGCTAGAGAAGCACTTTTGTTAGCCCTTCCAGAAAATGAGTACAGTCAGGTAAAATATCTAAAAACATCTCATGAAATTTGGTTAGCTTTACAATCTACTTTTGAAGGTGATGAACATGCAAAGAAAGTTAGATTACATAATTGGATAAGTGCATTTGAAGATATAAGAATGACGAAAGATGAATATGCTAGAAGTTATATTGGTAGAATGTCAGAAATTGTTGCAAGTATAAAATCTTGTGAAGGAATCAAGACAGAGAATGAAGTGATATGGAAAATTCTGAGGACATTGACTCCTGCATTTAAGTAGACAACATAGATGATTGAACAAGTTATACCTTGTACTAAGAACTTCACTAGAGAAACTCTTCTTGGAAGATTAGAAGCAACATAAATGAACTTGAGACAATCAGGAGATTTACCTAGAATGGAGACAACATTCAGTGCACTTAGTGTTCACCCTACTTTGTCAAGAATTATCAAAAGGATGAGAATGAAAACATGAATATGGTTGATCATAAGCATGAAAAATACATCAAGGAACAAAAGAGGAAGAAAAAAAGAGAATGGAAAATTAGAAACATATGGAAGAAGATAAAAAGAATATAGAAGACCAAAAATAGACTAACCGAAGGAAGCTAAAAAATAAGAAATTAGAAGATCAGAAGAAAAAGAAGAATAAGAAGAATCTAGGAGATCAGAAGTAGAAGAAGATCAAGAAAAAATGAATATAGACAAAGAACATAAAAATGATGAAGAACCAGAGATCCTCTTCTATTATTTCTAGGTACTCTTCCTTTGATGGTATCCATTTCTACTGTAAACATGTAGGACATAGAGTCAATGTATATAAAAGTTTAAGAATGAATTTAGTTTTCAATGGAAGGTGCTATCATTGCAATAAGTTAGGATGTAAGACAGTTCAATGTAGAAGAAAAATGAATTACAATAGATAATGAGAATCAAAGTGTTAAGAACTTCAAAGGCTACTATTATGGTTGTAATGGATATAAACATAGAAAAATGGAATGTAGTATAAATATCATTGTTAGAAAAAATGAAGCTGCAAAAATGAATAAGAATGGTTTGATTTTTTATAAATGTAACAAGGACATATTGAAAAATTCTAAAATGATGGTCTGATATGCTACAAATGCAATAAGACTGGACATTTTGCTATGTTCTGCAAATTTTTAGAAGGTGATTGTTTAACTATTTTAGAAGACTCAAAAGAAAGAAACATGATATATTTTCCATGAAATATAGAAGGTATTTCTAATGGTGACCTCATATCTATTCTAGATGTTATTTTTTCATCTATCAAATTACGTAGATTGTATGGCTTGAGGGGTAGTTTTCATCTATTTCCCCCCTCAAGAGTGGATGTTGGGTATCTTCTCAGTAGGGTAATGAGGTACGAATACTTCTCTGAAGAAAAGATTTTTGATTTGTGGTCCAAAAAGGTGTTTATTTGGATAATAATTATTTCTAAGCTATACTCAAAATGAATTGGGAGTTTGGTGTATATGTTATATTGCAAATTAAGAAACATTTGAATAAAAGTATTGTTTCTGTTGATGAAATGATAAGTTTGTGGGACTATTGTTCTACTAATGTTGATTGGATAAGGGAAAACATGATTTTGTACTCAGAGAAGGTTGATTTTGAGTTGTTTTGATAAATTCTTTTTATACTATAAGGACTAAAGTTGTAGTAGATTTAAGGAAAAATGAAGAGTGTGAAAAGTTAATTGTGAATCAAGAGAGCTAGCTTGATTTTTTTTATTTTTATTTTTTGGAGACATGCTTTATCATGTGATCAAGACTTTTAGTTTCTCCAAAAGTTCATTGGGGTGGTTTCCCCTTTCTCTGTCTAGCTTAGTATATCAAGTTGGTTCATCTATTTAGGGGGAGATTTATGAACTAATGCCAGTTATTAGAGTTGTGGAGCAGTAGATCTTTTCTTGGCATTTTTCCGTGATTGAAAAAGGGGAGAAAGATATTGGAAATGGTTCTTACAATGAGGGAGAGTTGACATTTTTGGTGTTTGTTTTTCATCAATGAAAAAGGGGGATATTTTTAGAAATAAATGTTTATTATCTCATTGTCATTGATGTCAAACATTATATTCCATATGTTCTAGAGGAGCTTGAGTTTGTATTCTTCCCATAAGCTTTGCGGTCCTAAAGTGTGTCAATCTTGTGATGTAGAATGTATGTTAAACTTTCAATATAGTGGAGGTTAGGTATGCTCTCATTCTTGCATGGTCACAAAGAAACAAAAGACATGTGTGTACCATGTATGGTCTCATAATAGTGGAAGATAGACATGTATCGTATATGGTCTGAAGATAGTGGAAGTCATGAATGTATCCTGTAATCATGGGTAGATAGTATTCTACAATACTTTTGTATTATATTATTATTTATGGGTGTCTTCTTGGTCTAGATGATTGTTGTAGCATTGAGTTACATTTTAGTTATCATTTTTATACTTGCAGTTATTTGTCTTTCTCTGAGTTATTCTCTTTTGAAAATCAAAGTTGAAGTTGTGCTGCTATTTATTCAAATGAATTAAAGAATTGGTATTGGTTGTGGCATTTTCTAGTGATCAAGAGTGTGTTCTTGGTGTTTTGGAGACTAAGTTTTCATGAGTTGCCATTATTTCCAGTTGCTCTTCTAATTTGGGAATTTTTTGTGGCAACTTCTAACATGGCATGTTGACATGGCTTTCGATGTGGCATATAGATATCTATATAGCATGTGGAGATCTACTTACCATTAGAAGTTGGTGTTTTCTTCTACACATTTAATTTATCCCTGGTTGATATTCCACTCATTGGAGATTTGGCATTGGGACATGTGTGTGCGTGTGAATTTTGTACCTAGTTGTAGACACAACACTTCAGTAAAACATTAGAGGTTAGCAAATCAAGAAATCTGCAAATAAAGTAAACAATGCTAACAAGGTGATTTACTGCCTTCTAGTAGGCATGAGTTTGATATTCTCAAATTATGACCGAGACCAGTGATAATGCAATACCTAAACGAAGGATTTAAATGATGAAAGATTGATGAAAATGAATGCAGCTTAATCTATATTTTTGGATTTTTTATGCAATATGATGAAAAACTGTATGAAATTGATCTAAGATGAATTGAAAATCTAATCTAACAATGCTCTGGAATGCTATGAATAAATTGAAAGCAATGAATTGAAATTGCAAAGATCTCACAATCGCCTGTTCGTAAGAGCTCAATTCCCCAGACAATTGAAAGTGTAGTTGGAGGATTCGAAGAAGGATCTTTTGTGAAGGGTTGAGCCTTGTTTATATAGAAATCCAAGATTTTTGAAAGCTCATGGAAAGCCAAAAATCTCTCCCTGATTAACTCAGATTAATTTTTGAGTTATCAGGAAATTAGAATTAGTTAACGCACAAAATCATGCAAAATCAGTTGTTTAACTCAAATCAGAAGTTTAGATCACTTTTTAACTCAAAATAGATGTTGAGTTCAAAAAGATAACAAATTGAATTGATTTACTAATTTAATGTTTAACTACTTTTCTGAATGTGCATGGATAATTATGAATTAATTTAATAATTCAAATGAATTATTCTCAACTTAACTGATTTTTGAATTAAAATAATTGATTTATGGGTTAATCAATTATTTAATCAAACTTTACTCCAAAACTATATCATTAAATATTAACAACTAGATTTAATTAATTAAATAAGAATTTAATCAATTATTTGTAGGATTTTTTATTTATTGTCAAAATTAAACAATATTAATTAGGAATAAATAGAATTAACTCTAATTAAATGATTAAGTGGCAGAATTAAGTCTAATTAATTAAATATTTATCATATTCAATTAATTAAATTTAGGATAAATAAAAGAATATCATTTATCACCAAATAATATTTAATTAGGAGATAATTTGGATAAATTGGGAATATTTAGGAAATATTCCCTGATGCAGAATTAGGATAGAATCGATTAGGGTTTTGATGATTTAATGCGCAGATGTGCCTTAGGTTAGGAATTTTGTGTCAATTTTGATTGAATTGTTGATGTAGAAGGTCAATGGTCCTATAACCCATTTTTGGGGATTACATTTTGCCCCTCTTTGAATTACTGTGTGAAGCGTAGTGGTTCAAAGATTAATATGTTCTTGATGATGAGATGAACTCAATTATGTGGTGGAGAAACTGATCCTGAAAGACTAACCGATTCTGAGGTAGAAACCGATTGATTGATTTGAATATTTGGTGATTCAGGTCGTAATTGACCAAAGAACCAAGATGATGTTAACTATAGCAAAAATGAACCAGTGATTATGAAGAAGTGTCAAAATGCCTGATTCTAAACCTTATGATTACAAAGAAATGACTGTCCTGAATCCAGACCTGATTGTCCAAAGGAATTGAAAGGATGTCAAATTTGAATCCTTTAGTTACGAAGAACTAAGGAAATAACACTAATGAATCGATGGTTACAAAGAGCTAATATAGTTTACAAGTTTGTGAGAGAACACCAGATTGATGTGGATCTTGATGAATCTGATATACCCCAAGAGACGGGGACTTTTGATGAATCAACAACTAGACGTGGTTGTTGTCTTGATTACTGAAAGAAAGATTTGATAGATTTGATTAATGATGTACAATACCATGCCCCCTTTGGGATGAAAATAAAAATTTGACAAGAAAGCCAGCGTTGAGAGATTGTTGAAGCATATTAATCGATATGAGAAATGGTTGTGCATGTTCGGGGATGCATTCTGCATCGTTTAGAGGTCCTGAAGACCAATTTTGACTAGGTTTGACCATGAAGTGACCATGGTTGATCGAGTTGAAATTTTGATAGTTTGATGTAAGATAATCAGTTAAGTTGAATTCTAGATTTCAATAATGTTCTGAAGGTCGATTATGCAAGCAGTCGGTCATCCTAGGTCTGAAAATTTTAAATCATGATTTTGACAAAGTAAATGATCTCAGATTTCAATTTTGATCTAGAAAATGGGTTCAAAATGTCAAAATTAGCCAGGGGTGCAACTTTCATGCAAAACAGAGCACTTTGAAAAATTAGGTCAAAACCTATATAAGGCCCAAAAGGGGCATTTTCAAATCATTTGAACCATTTGTCTTTTGTGAACCTATGGAGCCGTCTGAGTAAAAATGGAAATTCCTATCTCCTCACACCGATTTAAGTGCAACTGTCAATACCAACGACCTCCCCAGTATGGGAACCCGGTAAGTGGACCTCTGTGCCTATCCTACATTCAAATTTTGCTTCATTTCATTCTTTTTAGGAATTTTTACACGTTTTTAAGTTTTTGAATTTTTGCACCACAAAAACTCGTATGATAGTTTGCCTAGACTCATAGGAGTTTTCAATTTCCTGTAGACTATCATGTCCATTTCAATTGTAACTTGTATGAGAGGGACCCTTTTTTTGTACAACATTTCATCGAGTCCCTCAAGTCTCATATCGGAACCATCTGAATGTCTTATATGCATGAAGTGTCGTACGGGACCCTATAGGAACTCATACGAGTTTTGGTGCCAGTCTGAAAAGCTTGTATGGAAAACAATGACCATTTTTCACATCCTTAGGTCAAAATTTTGATTTTTTTGGTTTCATGATTGTTTTCCTTGGTCTTTTATGCACCTTTTGAAGTATTAATTTTCTCAATTTGAATGCTCATAGCCTAATTTTTTACCAATTTACTGATAGGGTACCCTATTTTTGTGCTATGGAGGTTCACTATCCAAATGTACATGTTTGTATTTCTCACCCAATGACCAAGAGACTATGTGTAGCACTTCCTGATCCACTCAGACTTCATTTAGATGCCTATGGCTTTGAGTATCTGATTCGGTTACCTAACATTCAAGTAAACCATGGGTTGATTACTGCACTTGTTGAGAGGTTTCATTCTGAGACCCAAACTTTTCATTTTCCTATTGGAGAGATCACTATGACTCTAGAAGATGTGTATAGGATCTTGAGGATACCCTTTCATGGCCCACGCCCTGATTATATCAGCGCGGGTAATACTGGGCTTCATGCTTTTAGGACTCTATGTGGTGCTGACGAGAAGATAGCTCAGCATATTTCCTGGGAATTCTAGTACAGAGATACAGCCACACTCATAGGTTAGAGTGTATCATAGCAGGGATGATTGAAGGGATCATCATGTCAGACCATCCGTAGAACAGCCTCCTGATGGGCTGAGTCTCGATGGTTGCACGAATGATGGCTAGTCCTGCTGAGCTGGGATGGGGTTAGTGTCTCTTGGACCATATGTTTTCAGAGATGCATGATATCATGTATCATGAGGTGAAATATTTCACCTCAAGTGCTTTAGTTCTTCAGATCTAGGCTTGGGAGCACATCTTGATATGCTAACCTATTTGTGGCGATGAGAGGCAGCCACAAGAGCCTTTGATTTATAGGTATTCTGGATATGTCACATAGGTCCGGATGGGCCATACTGAGTACTGGAGGCATGTGTTAGATGATGTCACCTTTGTCATTTGGAATTCATACTTGTAGATAGAGGTGTGGCTGACTACTTGTGCTCAGTTTGGTTATTTCTTTCAGATTCAAGTACTGATAGGATGATCCACCACTAACCTTGAGAGATTCCTTAAATTTTTCTCTAGCGCGTATAATTTCCAATGCACTTTTGATATTTCAAATAGCACGTACATGTATTTCTTTTAGCATGTACAAAGTCTTTTAGCGCTTTTACCGTAGAACAACACTTTTACAAATTATACTTGCACTTTCAATATTTTTAATTGCGCTTTCACCTTTTAGCGCTTTTAATCATTAAAATAGCACTTTCACCTTGTTTGGTAAAATATGCAAATGATTAAAGTCATTTTTCCAAACCGTCCAGTGTTGTCAATCAATTGATTAGCTTAGGTAAAAAACTTGATTTGGTAGCAAGTCATAGGATGTTAGTTTGAGTCAATTTATTTTAAATTTGTGATTGTCAATCTTGCTTTAGATGATGGATGATGATAAATTTTCCATCTTCTCTTAATAGAATTAGGAAAATTCATTGTGGTTTGATAATTTTTAAATGTTTGATTGACTTAGGATGATTCAAAAGATATTGTTTTCCAAAAATTGATGTGATTTAAACTTGCTTTTTGTAGGCCAAGCTTAAGTTGCTCGCCGTAAGAGGCTTATATCCACTTCCATTTCAGATGATAGATGACCTCAATGGTCCAGATTGCCAACATATTGGTAGATGCGGTCTTTCATTTTTACTCATCCTACCTCGATTCTGAGTGAATCAGGGACTCATTACTGCTATGGCAGAGAGGTGGCACTCTGACCATAACATGTTCCATATACCTATGGGAGAGATGACCATCACTCCTGAGGATGTGTATCACATCCTCCATAACCCCACTTGTGGAGAGTTGGTATTTTATGATCATTTTTATGATGGTACAACTTGTCGATGGGTGTTTTAGGACCTAATTATCGGTGATGACCATATCTAGTGGGCTCAGTTCTTATCTTTCCTGATTCTTCCTATGGTCTTGGGTGCTCTTATTGGTGGCTTCCTTGTCCCTGATTGCTGAGGCCATGGCTTTGCATTCGGTTGGGGGCACATTCTTGAGGATCTGATTGCGCAACCCCTACAATTTGATTGGGGTACTTGTGTTTTAGCACAACTATTTCATGAGTTTCATCATGTGGTATACTATCATGGGGATACTCTATCTACAGGGATCATTCTATTATAGCTATGGACCTAGGAGCATATCCCAGTGACTAGACCTATTTCTATGAGGCACCGTGATCCTGGGTGGCCTTTTGCCTGGATGTATGAGGGCATGGTGGTGCAAGCCCATTTGGGCAAGTTGGATTACTGGTAGCGCATGATTGATGATGTATATTAGGTCATATGGTGGCCATATATTGGATGCAAGGCTTGGCCATAGGATGCATCTGAGATTCCTTTTCTGTGCTCTCCTTGATAGATGATAGGGTGCACTCTGCACATCATTGAGAGATTTTTCTTCCTCCAAGTATTATGAAAGTATGGTCATACACAAGGCATGCCTCAAGTTTTAGCTATGTATGCTCAGGTACAGGTGGAGAGATCACCATGGAGGCCACATATTGATTATAGGATGGCTCGCTAAGAGGTAGAGTAGCTAGATCACCTGCCTTAGGACATGAGAGACCATGTTATAGACATTTGGATGACTGATGAGTATGCTGACTGGTTCATTTGGAACCCTTTTATACATTTCATAGATCTAGCAGAGCGGGTACCAAGGATTGAGGAGGAGTTAGAGGATGATGGCAGGGATGGGGATGGGGATGGAGGTGGGGGTTTTCAGAGGTGAGGTCGTCAGGGATGATTGGGTAGGCAAGTGGTTGTAGGAGGTAGAGTTGTAATTCTAGTGATTATTGTTGTGCCTATTCCTCCTAGGGGTGGTCAACCTAGGGTTCGAGGTGTTGGTGTGGATAGAGTTTTACATCAGGTTACTATGGATCATGTCGCTAGATGGGGTTGACATAGGGTACATTATCAAAGATAGGTTGGTGCTCAAGTAGTGGCCGATGTGGATGCTCAAGTCACACAGATTTTTCTAGATTAGGCACAGGGTAGACGAGCATAGGCTCCTCTTCCACAAGCTCCTCCATAGGTTATTCCACAGGCTCCTCCAGTACAAGCTCATGCTTCCTCTGTGATGCCATCTTCTTTAGTTCTTCCATCTTCTTCTTCTTTCGTTCCATCTTTATCCATTCCATCATCTTCCATTCCATCTTCTTCTATTCCTTCATCTTCCATTCCATCATCTTCCATGGCTCCTCCACCGACTCCTCCTGCCCAAGCCCCAACACAGGCTCCTGTACCAGCTTTTGCCTTAGATGTTAGATCTCTTTAGTCAAAGATGTCAGAGATGCAATAGCAAATTACTCAGCTGAGTTTGATGATGTAGGCATTTATGACTACTATGAGTCAGCATGGTTTACAGGCTAGTTCCAGCAGACCTCCTGATAGTGATCGTGGTCCTGATGGTGCCAGTGGTTCTGGCAGTTGATATATTCTATAGAGATGATACATATTCTTTATTCATTGATGTATATGATGTTCCATTTTTTATCTTGAGACACTAGACTCTGTTGTTATCCTTTTTATTAGTTGATGTTCTTCATGTTATGATACTTTGATAGACTTTGATGGACTTTGATTTCCTGATGTATATTTCTTTGATGATGATACTATGGACTTTGATACTTAGTTGATAGATTTACTTTATGCGACGTCATCATGCACTTGGACTTCATTTTTTAGGGGTTTTTGATATGATATGCAGATCTATATGATGCTATCTCCTATATGCTTAGTTTCAGGCTTTTTTTGATGTTATTAATGATATGGATGCACATATTATATTTATTCTTTAATGATTGTCTTATGTATGACATAAAATAGGTGAATGTATGCGATATGGATTTTGTAATGATTTATGATATGTAATGTTTTTAATGGTTTATGGAAGAAAATGATACAGAAATGTGTTTTTGATGATGTAATGATTAATGCTTTAATGATACTTATGAATATATGGTTCTAAATGATATGGATGTGTAATGAATATGTAAATGTAAATGTGATGCAAAAATGTGATGGACCTATATGATGTAATGATGGGATATTGATATTTAATGATTAATGATGTATATGATCCTAAATGATGTTATATGTTATATGTTATATGGATGATGTTAATGAATGTAGATGCAATGATATATAATGTATGATGGAAATAAATGCCATGAGATTTTAATGAATGGATTTAGATGAATGATTTTGGATGCAATGTTTTTAAATGAACTAAATGATATGCAACTAATGATGAATTTATGTCTATTTGAATGAAATGATTTAATGGATGCAACGAATGTCATTGAATGAATTGTAATCACAAATGAGCTTAATGGTTTAATATGAATGATTTCTTAAAAATAATGCACACTAAATGAGATGGATCTTTAAAATGAGTGCAAACTAATGCAATATCACCTAATGAACTTTAAATTGAATGATGCAAACTAATGCAATTAACTTTAATGGAAATTGATGCAAGCTAAATGTGGTGAACCTAATTTAACTTAGGAATAAATTCTAGATGAATGCAAGATAAGATTATTATAACAAATGCAAGTGAACTAATGCAATGCACCTTTGATTTGATTTTTTATTTCCAACACACTCAATCACATATAGTTTTTGATGTCCCTTTGATTTTTGATTTGACTCCACTCCCTTTCTATTTTCCTCTTGCAAATTTTTTTTTATGCTAAGAAAGGAAAATACTTTAAATGCATTTAATCTAAGATGTATGCAACTAACTATCACTATTCAAAAATTTGGAGCTTATATTCATCATTGAGCAGTTTGTGATATCTGAATTGAGTACAATCATCACTAGTTCAACTATGATGATATGAATAATTTTGCCACCTCTTATGTTTCTTTCCCATCCATTAGTATGACTATCACTAATTGAATTTAATCATGAGAGTTTGAATACCGATTTTGTCACCTCTATGTTGCAAGTGGATTTTGGTATTATGATGTTTAACATCAAAATATCCAAGGTATCCTTTTGCATAAACAAAAAAAGATCTTAGTTTTGTCATATGTACAAGTCCTCGATGATTCTTTGATGATCTCATCCTTAGACAAATAATACATTCTTTATAACTTTGATCTTAAGACAGACATTCAGAAATCAACAAAATACCCTACTTTCATCATAGCTTGTCTAGTTTAAAAACTTTCATCGATTCGCTAGAAAGACATGATTTCATCAATCAAGTCAACACTTTAGAAAAATTTTGCACTATTTCTCAAATCCATATTTCAAGTATAGCTCCATCCATTTCATATTTTTAATCCTAATAAAGATAAGTTCTTGTGAGATTTTGGATCAAGTTTTGCATTTGGTTCAAATTGGATTAGAATTAGGATTTGATTGAGTGTTTCACTTGTGCTTTGATGAATTGATTCGATGTCTAATTGAAATTTTCTTTTGATGAATCCTTCCTCCTTTAAATTAGATTTTTGCTAGTTTGATATATTACGTTTGTGAGACTTGGGACAATTTTGCAGATTAGGTGACCAAAATCCTTAGGTACTTGTGAATACAACTGTGGGGTTTTATTATGTAGTATATACAAATGCTGGTGAATGCAATATTACAAGGATGACTACTAGGTATGCGATTGACTTGGACTTTCAATGACACCTATTTACCTAGTTTTCACTGATTGAATTGATTTTGCTATCTTTTTTTTGTTTTTAAAGCTTTTTCCTTTTTTTGCTACCAAAGGTGCCTATTTGCTAGGTTTCCACCAAGGTACTTTTTCTCTTTTTCTCTTTTTTTGTATTTTATCTTTTTTTCAATTTTTTTCTTTTCCATATCATCAAGGTGCCTATTTGCTAGGTTTTCACCAAGACAACATCTTTTTGAGGATCATTTCTAAATGTTTTTGGCTTTCTTCATGCTCAATTTTCCACTGTTTTTGATCTTTTCTGTATTTCTAATTTGTTTGCTCTTTTCTATTTTTTAATATTTTTGGTATTTTCAGGATCTCTTTTTAACTATCTACAATAAATAGGATTCTCTCCATCTGATTTTCTGATACTCTTTTTTTCTCTACACTCTTTCATCTGCTTCATGTGTAGAACCTTTTTAGATGAATGCTATTGATAGGTTCTTATAATTCTTCTCCATCACAATCAGCTAATTTATAGGTGCTTGTCCCAAAAGATGAAGTGATCACAAAAGGTCCTAATCAATTTGCTTCCCATTTTCCTTTCTTTTCTCTTTCTTCTTGATTCTTGGGATTTTCTTGCAAAACTAAGTCACTTATTTGGAATGTCCTTGATTTGATATGCTTTTTATAGGTCCTTGACATTCGGTTCTAATATACTTTCAAATGATCAAAGGCTTGTTGTTATTTCTCATCTAGCAGTTCTAGTTCATGTAATCTAGCAACCCTATAATCTTCCTCACTTATAAAACCATGTAGGGATATTCTTAAAGATGGGATTTCTACCTCCAAAGGTAAAATTGTTTTTTCTCCAAAGACTAAGGAAAATGGTGTAGCTCCCATTGGCATTCTGATACTTGTCCTATAAGCCCACAAGGTTGGGTTTATTTTTATATGCCAATCTCTTCCTAGATTATCCACCATTCGCTTCAATGTCTTTAAGATGTTCTTATTTGTTGCTTCTACTTGTCCATTACCTTGGGGGTAATATATTGAAGATGAGTGATGTATCATGTGGAATTTTGTACATAACTCCTTTAAATCCTTATTTTTGAAATGTTTTGCATTGTTGGTTATGATGGCATGAGGGACACCATATCTACAAATTATGTGATTTAGAATAAATAAGGATATTTGTTTTCCTATAGCATTTGACAAGGGTACAACTTCCACCCAATTGGTGAAGTATTCTATTGTAGTAATGATGAATTTATGACCATTTGAAGATGGTGGATAAATAATCCCTATTAAGTACAAACCCCATTGATAAAATGGCCAAGGTGTTGTCATAGGATGAAGCTCTTTTGATGGTACATAGATCAATTTCCCATGATATTGACACTTTTGACAAGTTTTAGCAAAGTGACAAGCATCTTTTTCCATGGTAGGCCAAAAATATCCTATCCTAAGAAGTTTCTTAGCTAGGGTCAAACCATTAGAATGTGACCTTCATCCCCTTGTGAATTTCTTGTAAGGCTATGTCTGATTCCTCTTTCTCTAGATATATTAGAAGCATTCCATCTAGACTCTTATGATACAACATGTCAGATATTGAAGTATAACAAGAGGCTTGGCGTATAAAGCTTTTCTTTTAATTCCTGGTTTGGTCCATAGGTAGGATTTGGTCTTTTAAGTAGGTATAAATGGCTCTATACCAAGGTGATTCATGTCCTATTAGAAAAAAAATGGTATGAGGATGGGTAGGGTCAAATGCGGGTTTCTCAACTTCTTCTACTAGGAATTCATATATGGCGTTCTGCTCTGGTATTTGGAGAAGTGATGCCAAAGTAGCCATTGCATCTACTACTTTATTCTTATCTCTTGGGACTTGCTCAAATATGATGAGAGTGAAATATTTCTTGGGATTCTCGATCATATTCTTGTAAGGTATCAAATTTTCATCCTTAGTTTGATATTCATCATTGATTTGATTAATGACTAGTTGTCAATCTCCATAGATTTGTAGCTCTGCCACTTTCCATTCTAATGCCAATTTTATGCCAATGACCAATGCTTCATACTCAACTATATTATTTATGCACGGGAATAGAAATTTTTTTGATTTTGGAATTGTAGACTCTTGAGGAGTTATCAAAATTATGCCTTCTCCTGATCAATGTTGCGTATAGGAACCATCGAAATATAATTGCCATGTTTTTTCTTCAACATTCACAGTTTCAGAATCTGGAAATTCCACTTGAATTGGATATTCATCTTGTAATGGTGATTCCACTAATTGATCAGCTATGACTTGGCCCTTGATAGATTTATGATCCACATATTCTATGTCAAATTCACTTAACACCATGACCCATTTGGCTGGTCTCCCATTCAATGTTTTGTTGAGAAGATATTTCAAGGGATCAATCTTTGCAATAAGTCAAATTTTGTGTGATAACATATAATGGCGTAATTTTTGGGAAGAAAAAACTATGGAAAAACATGCTCTTTCAATGAAGGTATAGTTCAAGTCATATTTCACCAATGTTTTGCTTATGTAGTATATGGCCTTTTCTTTTCCTGATTCATCTTCTTGAGCTAGGAGTGCCCCTAATGAATGTTTGGTTGCTGAAATGTATAGAATTAAGGGCTTTCCTCTTGTAGCTGGCATAAAAGTTGGAGGATTCATTAAATATTTCTTTAACAAATTGAAGGATTCTTCACATTTCTCATCCCATTTGAAAACTATGTCTTTATGAAGGAATTGAGTGAAATTATGGCACTTTTTTGCTAATTAAGAGATGAACCTTTGAATGGATTGGATGTTTCCTTGAAGATATCTCATCTAACTTATATTTCTAGGTGCTTCCATTTCCATGATGGCTTTGACTTTGGCAGGGTCTACCTCTATTCCTTTTGCTAAAATAATGTACCCTAGTAGCTTTCCTGATTGGACACCGAATGCACACTTCTTCGGATTTAACCTTACTTTAAATTACTCCAATCTTACAAATATTTTCTCTAAGATGGGTATATGTTCTTCCCTTGAGTGGGATTTATCAAGTATATCATCTACATAGTCTTCCATGAACTTGTGCATCATGTCATGAAATATTATCGTCATGGCTCTTTGATAAGTCACTCCGACGTTCTTTAGACCAAAAGGCATAACATTCCAATAGAATTCCCCCCATGTGCATGTCAATGCTATCTTCTCTTGATCTTCAGGTCTATCTTTATTTGATTATAACCACTAAACCCATCCATAAGTGAGAGCATTGAATGTCCCACTGTTAGATCTATGATGGCGCCTATGCTTGGTAACAGAAAGTCATCTTTAGGACCTGGAAGATTAAGATCCCTAAATTCTATGCAAATTTTGATAGATTTGTCTACTTTAGAAATAGGCACAACATTTGGGATCCACTAGGCATAATCAATGGCTCTTATAAACCCAACATTCAGCAATTTTTCTAACTCCACTTTTACAAGTAAAGCTATGTGTGGATGCATCTTCCTTTATTTATGCTTCATCGATCTTACTCCTCTTATGTTCAAATGATGCATGATTAAATTTGGATCCAATCCTGGCATATCATCATATGACCATGCAAAATTGATTTGTTTTTCTTTGAAAAATCTGATGAAGTCCTTTCTTTCTTCACTAGATAGAGATGTTGCTAAGTGTATGATCCTTGGCTTTGATTCTGACCTAATATTTACTTTTTCTATTGGTTTAATCAAGATAGGAGATCTTTCTTCATCGTGCTTGGGTAAAGTATCCAAACTCCCTTCCTTAGGTGCCTCTATTGGGTTTTCACCCTTGGAATCATTCTTTATTTCTTTCTCTTTTTGATCTAATGTTGCCACAACGTGGTTTTCAACATTAGATTCTTTCCATTTTTTATTTTTTTTATTTTTTTCATTTTTAATTGAATTGAGAGTTTGGATAATTTCCTTTGTCAGTTCCTCCTGATATTCCATGGTAGAAGAAGGCTCAACCGCATTTAAGTATTGGGACACCAAGTTATCATTCAAAAATGTAGGGAGCATGGTAGGTTCAATGGAATCCCATTCGATTAATTCTGGATAGATAAGGGTAGAAGGATCAATACTTTGGTTTAGTCCAATGGGATTTAGGGACATGACTTCATTTGAAGGTTCAAACATTGTATCACTTAAATCTATAATATGTGCTTCTTCAAGATGTTCTAGAGAACTAGGGTCAAAATCCTCCTCACTAGAATCCACTAAGGTTTCCGTTGGGTAAACATCTCGTGGATTAAACCTAGGATTTGATTCTTCCATACTAGTTCTCCATGATGGTACATAGGGTTCTCCTACCCATTTATTTATCTCAATCTCTTGAATTGGTACATTATCTATGACTCCTTGACTAAAAATTAAGGCTAGATTCTGATTGGATTTTGAAATTTGTACTTTTCCCTTGCTAGGAGTGTAGTTGTGGATGACATCAACTTCCTTATCTTGACATGACTCACTTGACAATGAGTCCCATTCCCAATTTTTTGAGTCTTCATCACTTTGGGAGCCTAATTGTAAAATTTGATCATATACCTTAGGATAGTTCTTTTGAGTGTACCCTTGTTCTAGGTATCCTAATCCACTCTTTTCTTTTCTATCTCTCCATGTCATTTCAATGGGTTCAATGAGTCCTTCATTTCTTGTTCCCAAAGGTCCTTTTCCCATGTATCCCATTTTCTGCATTATTTGAAATCCTTTCCCATATTGATGTGTGGGAATTCTTATATTTTGGATGCGCTTTTCATGTGCACTTGATTCGTCATCCTTATATAGCCAATTTAGGATTTCATTATCTTCTTCATCAATAAATGAAGATGTATTTTCCCTCACAAAGTGATCATTGTATTTATTAGGTATAGTGGATGGCCTTCCATATGATTTTGGATTTAAGGGTAGATCCATCATGGATAAGAAGTATTCACCTACACCCTTTTGTTTAATTTGACATTGCTTTTCAAAGTTTTTATCATATGGTCCATTTTTTTATAATGAGCATCTTTGGTGTAGATTTGAATGAATCTAGCTTGGTCTTCTTTCTATTTCTCAAGAGCACTCTCCTCACTAACCTTCTCTTTTCCTTTTGTCGATGCAGTTAGGTTAGTAGGACTTAGGTTATTTTCAACAATAATTTATTTTTCTTCTTTTTATTTTCCCTTTAAAGATGGAAGATCTTTTGAACTTTGTCCTTTCTCTATTCTTTGGGAAAGTGATCCCTCTGCATTATGTGGGACTAAGGAGTCATTAATAGGCTTCATGTTATTACAATATTGAAAGGGGTTTGAGTCCCCGCTTACCATGACTTCTTGTCCTAGATAGGGGAATTTGAGACATTGATGGTGGGTTGACAATACAACCTACATTTCATGGATCCATGGCCTCCCTAATAGAATATTATAAGTCAACTTTAGGTCTAGGACTTGGAAAATGGTCTCTTTATACATTGGACCAACTATGATAGGAAGTACTATGACCCCTTTGGAAGCTCTCTCTTCATCATTGTAGGCTTTTATGGTTATCTTTTTATTGGGATCTATAGCCTCCTCAAAAAATCCTAAGGCTTTTACCAAGTTTAGTGTACAAATATTCAAGCTAGATCCTCCATCAATGAGGAATATTTTCACTCTATGCTTGTGGATTAGGACCTCTATGTGCAAAGGTAGATTTTGCGGGTGGTTTAGAGACATATCATCTTGATCTGAAGAGGATAGAAAATGGGGTGCAACAAGATGTCCTACCATTTTTTGTAATTTATCCGCATCTAAATTTAGAGGTACATTAGTTTCTACCGAGGCTTTCTCTAGAATATCCTTATGAGTAGGTGAGAGCTTGAGTAACTCTAGAATAGAGATCTGAGTAGGGGTTCTTTGCAATTGGTCTACCGAATTATATTATTTCAAAGATGAAGATGAAGTTTGATTTTGTAGGACAATTCTTGGGGCATTTCTAGGTAGAGTAATTTTTTATGCTTTCCCCCTAGTTACAACATTAGATGTTGCTTCCCTTGGATTTTCTTTTACCACAATCACATTTATGGTTTTTTCATCACCACTCAAATTATTAATGGTGTTATCATAAGTGTGAGTGAATTTGACCTTTTCATTACCTCTTTTGTTTTTTTGATTGGTGTTTGATGACTCACCCTTTTCATGATTTAGGAAAGGGTTTTTGTAGGTGGTATGATATTCATTGTTTTGAGGTCCTTCCACCTTTATCGTCTCATCATCAATTAGGTCTTGGACAAGATGTTTCATTTTCATGCATTCATTAGTTTTATGTGCCTTATTACGATGGTATTCACAATGGTGAGAATCATTCCACCAATTCAGCTTAACTTGGGGTTCATACGGTCTTAGTTCGGGTAAGGTAATGATTTTTTAAGCCACCAAAGTCCTTAATGCATTTTCCAATGGTTCATCTAAAAAGGTGAATTTCCTTTTTTGATATGTGGAAAGAAAGGCTTAGGCTTTTTGACATTAGAATTATTAAAGGGATTTTTGTTGGCATTATTGTTGTTGTTGTTAGAATTGGTATTATTGAAAGGAGCTTTGTTTGTTTGATTCACATTATATGTCAAATTTTCTCCACTTGAAAAATTATATGTCAAATTTTCTCCACTCCATCATTCACAAAATTTTTATTATTATTCTTCGACCATAGATTAGGTTTATCATTGTGATTATTGGCTCTTTTATTATTGTTATAATTAGAGATATAATGATTATTATTAGTTTTGGTATAGGGTTTATTGTCTTTGAACAATTTGACCTCTCCCCTCTTAACCAACACATATTCAATTTTCATCCCATTCTCAATAAGTTTTTCAAAAGTAGTGGGACATTGAAGTTGGAGCCTATAGTTCATCTCCGCATTTAAGTTGTTCATAAATATTTCTATTTTATCCTTTTCAGGGATACTTCATGGATATCTTACAAAAATTATCCTCCACCTTTGAAGGAACCCTAGGAAAGATTCCTCATCTCTTTATTTAGTGTCACATAAGTTGAGCATGGTAATCTTGTGTTCAATGTTATAAGAGTAATGAGTTACAAATTTGGAGGCTAACTCCTCGAAAGTCTTTATCCCTTGTGGAAGTTTGGAGAACCATTCCATGGCTTGATCTCCTAAAATTCTTGGAAAAAGTCTCATTAGGTATGTGGTATCATGCATAAATTCAATTCTTATAGCACAAAAATCTCTAAGGTGGTCTTGTGGGTCTGATTTACCTGTGTATTTGTCATACTTAGGAAAGACTACATTTATTGGAAAAGGTGCCATGACCAAGCTTTTGTAAAAAGGGAATGGGCACAAGACCTCGATAGAGAATGGCTTAGGTTCAGCTACTTTCTTCATTAGGTCAATCCATGCTTGGAACATTTTCAATTGTTTAGTCATAGCGCTCATCGGATTTTCATCTTCTTGATTTTTCTTAAGTTGGTCCACATCATAGTCACGTGGAAGTTTTACCCTTGCTTGGGCTAAGTTTAGGAAAAAAATTTCCCTATCTCTATCTATTAATTTATCCATGACTTCAAGAAATTCATTGTCTTAAGTCACTCAATTAGCTCTTTCTTCAAGTGTTTCCTAAGGCCCTTGGTTGGTGTTATTGATATTGTCATTGTTTCCTCCATGATGGTAATTGTGAAATGTGGAGTTTCTATCCATTGATTCAATTCTCTTCTCAAACAGATTTGGGAGACTATCCCCTTGGTTGTGATTGTTGAAAGAGCTTTGATATTCAAATTTGGGGCCCTCTTTTGTAATGCAAGTGTCATCTTCTTGTAAAGATAGTTTGAGTTTATGAGAGCGTGTAGAAACCGACATCCAAAAGGTTTGATTTTGAATCATTTTCCCCAATTTGCAATAGTTGTTTTCTTTTATGAAGAGATTTAAAAATATAAGATGAATTTTCAAATGGATATCTCTTACTTGTTGTATGTATTTTTCAAACAAAGAAATCACAAGTACACTTGTTCTTTTTAACCCTCTACACAAAAAGTGTTTGAATTTGTAAGGATGTTATCATGGGTTTTTGCACAAAAAGATACTCCAAGCAATCTACCTAGTTCACAAGTTGGTTCGTAAACATGGCTCTATAAGGTAGGATTTTATATTTTAACAAGGTTTTCAATCAAGGTTTAGTTCAAAATAGACATTAAGTTTTCATCCTCTAAAATTAGGAGGCTTCCCACCACTGGTATGTTGGAGTTTTGTGCAATCCTGAAGGACAACTCAAGGAAGTTTGAAAAGCTTAATATCCCTTTTTCACACACCCCATTAAGGATGTATGTATTTTATTTTAGAGTGGGTTGGATTTTTGCAGCAAAAGAAAATGTATCCCACTTTGGGTTGTTCCTCTCACTGGCCTTATTAAGGCAAATCTCGGGAGGCAAGCCCACTATAGATCTAGCATGTTCATTTTGAAAGAAATAAAGTGGAATAAAGAGAAAGGTTTTGGGAGTTTGATTCACCAAAAGATAAAGAGCTTATCCCTATCTATTTCTCAATTCCCAAACACTTTTAACAAGGTTCAATTTCCAAACCCACTAATTAATGGGAATTGAGTATTTCTACTCTTTTCCACAAACAAGGGGTTGTTCAAATTTAGTGTTTGATTTACTTAGCCTTTCTTTTAATCAAGGAACTTGATATTTTTGGCATTTTGATTCACTTAGAAAGTGAAGAGCATAGGTCTAGTATCAAATCCCTCAAACAATAATAAGCTACTTTAATTACTAGATTTTGGAATTGACAAGACCCCAATTTAAGCAAAAATTGACCAAGTTTTAGGCTTACCTTGTTTTGAAGCTAGCTAAGGCTAGGGGCGTTTTTGATGAATTTTTCATTTTTATGGTCACCTAGTGGCTACCCTTCCTTTCCATTTGCTTCTCCTCCAACAATTTAGTCAACACAACTAGCCAAAATGAAGAAAACAAGAATAACTTTGAATTTAAGCCTTATTTATCAAATTTTGATGAAAATTGATTAAGGCAAGTAAATCAAATTTAATGATATGAACTTTGATTTATAAGCATCTACAACTTTCAAGTATTTTTCATATACCTCATTTTCTTGTTGAGAATCTTCCAAAACCAGGTTGATGTGTGCAATGTTCTCCTGCTTAATTCGTTTGGTGAAAGCTTTCCCTTCGCTCTTAAATCTGGTCTCTGGTTTTTTTATTTTTTATGACCAGTCATCCTACAGACAAAGAGAAATCATTTTTTGCAAGTTAAATTTTGTCAATTCTCAATTTAATTGAAAGTGCGACAAAATATATTAAAAGCACTATTAAAATGATTGAAAGTGATGTTAAACAAATTAAACGCGCTACAGGAAAATATTAAAAGTGCAAGAACAAAAATTGAAAGCGCTAACAAACTAAGCAAAGGCGTTAAAAGAAAGTGTTAAAAGCATTGGAGAATCAATTAAACGCATTGGAGAGTCAGGGTGTACATGCTGAAAGAAAGAAGACATAAATAGAAGGATTTAAAAGCACTAAAAATCCACGTAAAGGCGTAGAACTTTGTCGTAGAAGCATTGTTTCAATAAATCATAAGAACTAAATTACCACAAATAGCAATCTAGTTAATCAATTTAAAAGACAATTGAGCACTCTACGGCTCTCTAATTAGGGATGCTAATGCAAATCTATTAACAAGCTTCTATTAGTGACAGTTCTAAAATGAGAATGAATGATAAACAAAGCTAATAGTTCAATTCCAATTAAATTACACCTATTTAGCTCTAAATTTGTCTTTCTAGCTATAAATTGCAAGAGGTTTGATGCTATTCTTAGATTTTGTGGATGAATAATGCTTCAATTATTCCTTGCTTTTATAGATTTTGGGTAAGGGTAGGGGGTGTAGTTGATTTGATCATGATTAGGTGAGGGTTAAGTCCATGTTTAGGCTAGCTCTATTGGTGGTTTTTTGGTTCCTGCCAGCTCTGCTGGTGGTTTTTTGGTTCTTGCCAGCTCTGCTAGTGGTTTTTTGGTTCCTGCCAGCTCTGCTGGTGGATCAGTGGACGTTGTTGTTGCCAGCCTTGTTGGTGTGGATTATGGTGCTATCATTTCTCTTGTTGGAAGCCCAACATGCTTTGTTCCTGATCATGATTTACCAGCCACTTCTGCTGGTATGATTTCTACTGCTGGTAATGGTATCTCAGTCCCTCTTACTGGGAGCTATTTAGATTCTTTGTTGGGGGTTGTTTCTCTAGATTCGGTTTGCTAGCAAAAGAAAGCAATGAAAGTTGAAGATGGCTGGATTATTGTTAAAGGGAAAAACTCAAAGAAATCCTCCTCATCATTTGACATGACTCTCTAATCTCATAAAAAGGGGATTTAGGCCTTCCTTTGACTTCCCTGTGGTATTTGTGTCCCCCCTCTTGGTGGCTAGACAGTTTCTTCTTGGGTGCCTGCAATGTAATATTTTAATTGTTCTTTTATGGTGTCTAGCCCTTTGCTTTGGCTAGACTATTGTATTAATGGTTCTTTAATAGATTATCCTTTCGTCCCAATTCTATAAAGGGTTTCGGGGTCCCTTCAAAACCTATTTTTACCATAATAAAAAACACTCACTGCAAGGTAGTATTAAAGGGACTTGTTTCTGTAAACATGAAACCTTTTACTATTTATGATCATTCTGGTGTATGTTGTTCTTTTTATTAACCAGATATCTGGATTAAAGGGACTTGGTGTTTCCAGCTGAGAAACCTTTTTTCAAATAATGTAGTTCCTGGGTAGATTAGTGAACATAATCATTTAAAAGTGAATTTGCAAGTTCTTTATTATGTTCACTAATCTAACTATTTCAAAATGATGTTGTTTGGAAGATTAATGTATTATTTTGTAGAAAAGAGTTGACTGGTTTTCACATTCAGTCATAAGGAAAAGATGCAGATCAAGCTAGATTTTCAAATAAACTGCTACATGAAGTGCCAATGTTGCAAATATTTAAAGATCAAGTCACAGAATGTAGTTATAAATACTGGTACAATATGTCCTTGCTATTTCAAAGGTACAGATTCAAGTAATTTCACTATTTTTGTTGATTACAAATAGAAGTGTCATAAAATATTTTACATGTATCTTTGAGTGTCACGAGCCCGTGGTCGAACTTCATTGATGACAAATGAACATTTTATGCCTTATTGCAAATAGTTCAATTTCAGCATTTTAAAGCCTGATAGTTTCTGCCAGTGAGTTTTGGAGTGATTATTCAAGTGTTAAGTGACTGTGCAATATGAAGAGATAATTAAAATGCTCAGAAATGCAGTCAAGTGAGTTGATAATAGTGGTCATGCTACAGGAGCTTTGATACAATGAGTTGTGTTTTTTTTTTTAAATGAAAATTTATGCTATTGGAAAAATGGGCATAGTATATTATACATACAGTTGAATTATTAAAGTTACAAATCAAATAGAATGCAAGCTATAGAGGTATTTTTATAAACAGAAAGCATGAGTTTTCAACATTAGTTCATGATCACAGGCAGTGTGCTGGTGTATATTCAAAACATGGATAACTATGTATCTAGCAAAATCTGATGTTCTTGGTGATATGTGTGTACATTTTTAATAACAATGAAAATAGAAAATACAAGATGTACATAAGCTGAAAGAGAAATGCATAGTAGACACAGAGAAGAAGTGCACTTATCTGCTATGAGAAAAGTGACTCCTTTTTTTTATAATGTTTTTCAATCATATTTTCAATCACCTTCTAAAGCCTGTGAAGGTTATGACTGAAAGATGTTATAGTTTTTAATGAAATTGAATACATCTTTTAGCAGCTTTCAGTCATAACCTCATGGTTTTAGTAAAACAACTAGAAAAGAGTACCAGCCAAGTTCATGTTCTCATGGACTCATAGTTTCTCTATGTTACTACCTATCATTGCCGAGCTCACAGTCATAACGGTTTCATATTCAGGTTTCAAACTGAGAACAAAGCCGAGTCTGAGGATTCAAGTTTCTAGTTAGAGGCTGAGTTCATCAAATGTACTATCAACATTACAAGAAAGTCCATGTTAGTAAGAATGGAAAATAATTTTTAAAAAAATAAAAAAATTGAAGGGCTTCATATTTGTGTCGAGCAGAGAGCTTAAAAATAAATGAGACTCGGGTTTCAAAACTGAGTTCATGAGTCACAGTTCCATCTAACAGTCACGGCTTTGTATGTTACCAAGCTGAAAGTGAGTACACCAATCACTAGTCATGACTATTAGATGGGAAGAGATGTGTTCACGGTGCTAGGCCAGCAAGAACTATTTAAAGATACCAATCACAGCTCCAGTGAAAGGCCAAATTTTATGGCATATTAAAAGATAAATAGAAGATGTAAACATTGGCTTGCTCATGGCTAGATCTAACAGTGCCGAGCTCTATGAGTAATTTATGAATCACTAACAATCAAAGGTCGAGATTCATGCTGGGATTCAAGCTATAAATAGAAGGTAAATGCCACTCTTGGCTTATTCAAAATAAAACTAGTCACATAAAACGTGACTCAAAAATTTGTAAACATTTTCACAAGTCATGGTTTGTTTCACATAATGTAAAACTTAATGAAAATGTCATGACTTATGGAAACTAAAGAAGAGTGCCTTTTTTAAGCCAAAGATATGGTTGGGAGCTATATATTCAAACAACAATGCTTAATCATAATGAAAGCAAACAGTGATAACAATGATAACATCAGTCAGAGAAAGAAAGGAAAGTAGTGCCTTACCTTGATTTTAGGCCGAATAGACTCCAATCAAATGCCAGTAAGCTCAAGTTTCATGGTACAAAGCTCGACAAAGATTCCCATCAGTGAAGGATCAACTAAGAGCTTGAGTTTCTTCAATAAAGGCCAAGTTTCATTCAAAATTTTTCCAGAGTTGAGCTAGGGTTTGCAAAAGATTTATGGTTTCTTCTTTGTGAAGACAGAGATAAACACTAGTCTCGAGAATCAAAATGAGCATAATAGTTTTGGAATCTGCCAAGCAATGCCATAGAGTACCTTTACTAATGTTGTCAATGTTTGTAGTTTTTGAAAATTTCAAATGTGTCACCTCATCCCTCTGCCTTCAAAACTTGTGCAAGTGGGTCGAGTTTGTTATTGCCCACTTATAACTTGTTTACACTTAGAGTTTTTAGAGGATAGGGTATGCATTCGAAGATTGGAATTTCATTTCAATTTTCATTTTTTAAAGATTTTGGCATTTTTTTTTGTAAAAGGATTTTAATCCTTATTATAAGCCATTATTTTAGGCATTCTTCATAGAGAGTTGACATAGGCTGATTTTTGGCATAATTTTTGGCAAAAATTGGGCATTTTTGGAGTGCTTGAATTTTGAAATTTGAGCTTAGGACATGCTATAAGGTAGATTTTTATGATCAATTTGAGGGGTTGCGAGTTTTGGAGAGAGGTGAATAGTGAACATATTGTTCCTATTTTGTTTTGATGCCATTTTTGTAACCAGATTATTAGTTTTTGTCAGAAATAAAGCAGATGCTCATTGGCTCATATGTTTTGTTGTGAGATTTGAAGATCTTGATTTCATCTTTCTATATAAGTATTGTTTTTCAATTGTAATCCAAAAGAAGTGAGTGCTTCTTTATTCATTCTTAAGGTGATCAGTTTATACTTAAACCTTGTATGGGAAAAGTATGTTAATAATTGTTTAGCTATTTGTGGTGTAACCCTAATAGTGAAATCTGTTAGCCTATATGTTGAATAGAGATCTGAAGAGTCAAACTTTTGGTCTATGATTTTGAGCTATTGTTTTATCATTCTAGCAAAGTCTGAACTTATTTTGGTGTATCACCACATAGTCATTTCAGTTTTAAAAGTTCTTTCTATCCCTTTTCTTATCAAATTTTCAATCAAGTGGTGATATTTCATATTTAATAGGAACTGGCCTAGAATCTGAAGATTCCTCCTCATTCATAGTCTACCCACAGCTAGAGGAGGTTTCCATTGTCAGGATAGAATTTTTGTATAGCCTTAATGCCTGAGTTAGGGTAACAATTCTAAACCAGAACAACCTAATCTTACTTAGGATAATGCATTTCATAGTAGTTTTTCATTGAGACACCTAGGAGTTTGCACCTCAATTAAGCACATGGTGTAGAAGAAATTCCCCTTTAGGTGTGAGATCCACCTTTAGTGCACATGTCATATTATTATCCTCATCCTATGGCACATCCTTTATTTCATAATGGAGGTGAATAGAGGTAAAATAGATTCACCACTATTCAGATGTAGAAGGGGAAATATGAGATCTATTCTCAAAAGCCAAATTCCCCAAAGAAAAGATCCGATTTGATCAACCTAGATGTTAATACACAATCGAATCAATTTGTGGATGAATATGGAAGAGAGAGAGAGTAAATCCAGTATTTCCCTATGGAGGAAGATTATGTTTGGAAATCTAAAATAATAAATACTAACCTCAAATTAGGGCAAATCTAGAAAATGTTGAGTTCTGATGTCTGTGTACACTTTCGGGAAAATCTGAAACCTATCCTAGACTGGAAATGCCAAGATAGAGAAAACCCAGAAATCTTTCCTCAAAATGGTTCAGCTCGAGTTTGACCCTCATATAAGGTTAAATATCACATTCTTTATTTAAATTCCGATTCGAATTCTGTTTGTAGATCTCAGAAGTTTTTCGAAAAGGGTATCCAAATTCACTCTCAGATCCAAAACTCTACACCTGTACCTACAAGAAAATGGGGGCTTTTGTTGTATGGGGGGTTTGCCTTGGTCAAACCCCAGTTTGGAATCAACCTTAATATTGAAATTGAAATGGAGAATGCTAGCAAGTAGTAGAAAAGGATCTAACAATGAAGCTATGCAATTCAATAGATATGTAATTGTATTTGAAATGTAAACAAGTATATTGATATGAAAGCTTGAACACAACAATAAATGTAAATCAAACCTCCATGGTTGTATGCTTGGAATCCACCTTGGTAAGAGAATGAAATGGATCTTGAAGATGAACAAAGGACCTTGAAGGAAGATCACACCATCATGATGGCTAGATCTAGGGTTTGAATGATAAATCTTGAATGCTTGAACCAAATCCCTTCAATGGCTTGAATGCTTGAATCCTTGATCTTCAATGGAGAACTTGGATGGAGAAGACTTGAATGCTTCAATGGATGCTTGGTTGATCACCTTGAGAGCTTGCACATGAAAATTGCTTGAGTGTGGATGGATAATGGATGTGAAAATGAGAGAGGAAGGCCTCCTTTTATAGTGATCTAGGGCACACTCCTCTAGATGGGCCACCTTGGAGAATTAAATCTCAATTAGGTCCTCACCTTTAGAAAATATACCTAGATTAAATGCAATTAAAGGATTTACCATCCTGAAACCCGAAATGGTTGACCCGAAAGTGGGAAAATAAATCTCCCAAAAGCCCGAAGCTCAGAAATTATGGAAACTAGAATTTTGGAGGAAGGGGTCAAAGTCAAAGTAGACCCTAACCTAGTTAGGGTTGACCTCAACCCTGACCTATTCAGGTTCTAACTCGACCCTGACCTTGGTCCCAGGTTGACTCAGAACCAAGTCAGGAGGTCCCAGGGATGCCCAAAAACCTAGAACTAATGCCAGAATAGGATAGAATGTCATTAATAGACATAAAATCCTATGATTATCATGATGAAGGCTAGGAGGTTCCATTTCTAAATCCTACCTAGAAATAGAGCTATGAAAGAGGGAAAATTAGGAGAATCCTTAAGATCATAACCCTAATTTCACCTAGAATGAAGCAGAAAAGAAATGGAAAGCGGGGAGAAAGCCATATCAAAGAAAAGATCAATTCAAGGCATCCAATATGACCCCAAACCACTTACTCAAAGGGCTAAACACTCTTAACATGAAAGTGCTTCCATTTTAAGATGATACAGGAGGATGATCCACATTTGGTGGACATGTGATTACACCTAGCATAGGTGATAGCTTATCATCTCCTTATCATTCTCTCTTATCACCTTTCCTATATAAGGAGGCATATTGTGTACATTTAAATTCAATTAATTTTATTAATCAATCAATCAATCATTGCATCATACAAGTCTATTCTTGTTCATATCATCTGTCTTGTATTTATGTTATTCTTTAACCTCTAGATCCTTGGTTCAATCTTTGCTATTTGCAAATTCTTATATATATATATATATATATATATATATATATATATATATATATATATATATATATATATATATATATATATATATATATATATATATATATATATATATATATATATATATATATATATAAAGATGATATGTGCATATTTAGATGCAAAATTGTGTATATATAAGTAGTTATGAGTTGATTTGTACATATTTAGAGGCCAAATATTGTTATCTTAATTTTGTACCTTTTGATTATAAAGGCATAAATGAATTTTGTATCATTACATTTGTACAATGACACCTTCACTTGTTCTTGAAAGCTAGTTATGTTGTAACACTCTGCTAAGGAAACCTCAAAATAATAGGGTAAAGTATGCACTCATAATTTTTTTTCTTGCAATTATATAATCATTAATTGCAAAAGTGCATAACGTAACATGCATTGCATAAGCAATAGAGAACAAAACAACAATCATTCGATGATTATGCACAAGAGAAAGTCTTAAACACTTTCAAGGGTCCCATTACAACCCCAAAACACTCCATGGAAATGGAGACATGCACTCCCACAATGTCTCACCAATGTTTGAACAATGTCAAAATAACTACAGGAGACCCAACTAGACCATCATCCACAGTTGTCAATCGAGGAGACTAGGTCCATCCTCATCACAACCAACACTAGTGTCATTTCAAAACCAATTAAATATGAGATAAATTATACCAAATGAAAATGGAAAATAGAATATGAACACATGAAAATATTTCTAAGAGTGCAAGGAAACCAAATCTAAGGTCTAGATTTGCATTGACCCATGAGAATTATAAATTGTCACAAATCCGCAGAAACACAGAGATGAATGCACAATTTACTAGTAGAAATATGCAATAGAAAATAATGAATGCATATGATAATAGCATGAATCAGATGAACCTACAAACATATGTGTAGAGCAGCAAATGCATGCATAATTTTTCCCAAAAATGTCAATTTGGCAAAAATACAAGTGTCGACATCACAGTTTGACCTAATAAAGTATATCTCCACACCAAGGAGTACCAGATATAATAAATTGAGGCTAAACGCACTCGATAGGAACATAATCAAAACAAATGAAACTAATCTACTAAGCATAGTATCATAATGTGAAACCACTGAATGTAAGTGTTATCACACAACTTTGCACCTTGTGCTAAGACATTAATTTAGCAAATTTGTGATACATGGGAACATTCTCAAGTTGTGGGTAACTTGCATTGAGAATGAACCTACAGATTAAGTTGGTTCTTCTTGATACTCATCTAAAACTAACTTAAACTAATGACTTTTCAGATGAGAGAGTAAGGAAGAATCACTTAAATGAAATCTAATTCCTAAAGGCTGATGCACAAAAATGCTTGACTAAATCTACACAACATGACCTTACACACAATTTTATCCACAACAAGGCTCTCGCATGCATAGATCAATATTTTATATGCTTATGCATAATCATTTTATAAAAAGGCTATGGAAATCACAATTCTAGTAGGAAGAATTTCATCTCCTCACGACTTCAAATTGTTTTGTTCACCAACACAACTTACAACCTACAAATACACATATTCTTCTGCATAAAGGTTCTTGTAACAAGACACAATAACAAGGTAAAGATTTCACAAGAAATTGCACCTATCACTTAACATGCAAAATATCATAAAATTGAGAAGGCACACAAGCTTTATTGATATCCAAATGGTGAAACTTTTTGTACATTTCAGTAAAAATGAGTTACAAAACTCTATCAACTCTTGTAAAGAATTTTATAAGTTACAATACAAGAAGAAAAAAGGTTATAATTAACTTCATAATGAATTTTAAAAGATACTTAAGCCTTTCCCAAAAAAATTGCATGAAAATAGGGGCTCATAACCTCATGGTCAATCCACTCAAAAAGCTCATTTTTCTATCCACTAGGAGACTCCAAAAAGACTCAAAAATGATGAAATGGTCAACCTTGACCGATTCCATCATAAAGACACTTGAAAGTACTCCAACTTCCCAATCGACTCAAAATAGTACCTATATCCTCTCCAAATGTCTAGCAACTCCTTCAACCTTCCTAGATGCTTGACAACCTCATATTAAATCTTCAGTTATTCCCTTTGATTCAATCTTAAATATTAATGCTATTATTTACATCACAAATAATATTTACTAAGTGATTCACATGACATCAATTTAGTAATATTTTACAACTTAAAACTTTAATGCAAAAATAAAAACAAAACCACCTAAGCACTTGATGTGGGGAATTGTTTGTGAGGAAAAACAAGTTTTAAAGAAAAGTAAAAAATGCCTAAGTTATGCAGTGACTTAGGGAAAAAGGAAACCCTAGCACAACTATAGCATTTCATTATTCTCACAATCATTTTTCTTTGTCTCATTTTTTTTAGGTGTCACCATGGAGAATTCATGTGATTTTATTGATTGTTGTTTCATGGAAGATCATTTGCATAGTACATCTTGGTAAGCTCCATTTCTACAAGAAAATATGTTGCTTCAAGCTTTGTATTTGAAAAGAAATATCAAAAATTCATTTTGTTACTTTGTATATTTCATTTTCAATGCTTTGTTTCTCATCTATGCAGGTTGTGGCCTCAAAAATTTATGTACAAATTTATAAATGATTGCAATATTGTAATAATATTTGATTTATGTGTTCTAAGAGATGTCCCTAGTATGGATCTATGCCCTCTAGTTTTCCATATCATTGTCATTTTTGCAAGATGTGATTTTTTTAAATCTTGTATCTTCAAACCCTTGTGTTGAATATCACTAGGAAGATTGAGGGATTTTTGCAAATAGATGGTTTTTCTCTTGTCTTTCATTATGACTGCATACATTCTTCCCTATTGAAGAAGATAGTTAATGGAGGTCATTTTACCATAGCTTTACCTCTCCTTTTTTGGTACAATTTTCTATGTAGAAACATTGGCACTATATCATTAGCTTGTCATCTTAAGCATGATGACTTGATTAATGATTATCACCATGAATATGCTTTTGGATTTGTGTCTCATGTTGACCCTTCAACGTCACCAGTTGTGTTTTTTATACTCAAAAGAAACTCTCTTCCCTACAACTGTCACTTACTAACTCTTATCACTGACAAAGATATCCATGCCCTTTCTTTGTGAGTCTATTACATGAAATTTTATCTTTTCATAGTCATGAAAACTCTCTTCTTTCTTATAAATTGATACTCACTCTTGAATATGTTATTTCTTGGCTTTAAATTCATTGCCTTCTTTTGGAAGTTGTTTTTATTTTTGACCAATTTGAAAACAATGAGTGTCTTTCTAAAGAATGAAAATAATAAAATACCATTTCCTTCACTACCACCATTTTGACTATGAATGTTTCTATCTTTACATTGGGTTCCTCTTGATCCCATTGCATTCTTTTGTCCTATTCTGTGTAGGCATTATTGTTTAGTCATTACAATGTTTCTTTTTAATTATTTGAACACTATTTTTGAGGTTTCTTCTCCATTGTTACACTAGTTGTCTTTCCTTGTAGCTGATTGCTCCTTCATTGTCATAATGCTCTTTATTAAGCCTTCTTATCATTTCTTTGAATAAAAATGCTATTTGTTATTCTTGAGACATTAATGGTATCCCTATGACCTATATTTTCATAATAGCATCACATTAACCTCATAATACTTTCTTATTATGTATACCAATGTTTTGATGTTCTCTTTCCTTCCTTTGAAGCATGTAGTCATTATTAATAATATTTGTTCCATTGATAGAGACCATCGATCCTCATTGTTATGATTATACTTGCATATGGTTTCTCATTGTGCTATTCTAGTATCACTCTTTGTCACTACTATTATGGAACTAGATGATCATTTCTTATAAAGGCTCAGAAACTAGGTATAATTCTGAACTCAGGGATTGGACATCCAATCGAGCAGTTTATCCTCTTCATAAGAACTCATTTAGTATGTCAACCTAGGGACATGTTACTTGAAATGGGCCAGCAAAGTATATGCACCAAGTGTCACTCAGCCATGCATTCTATATTTTCTACAGGAAAGAAATGTTGGAAGGAAACTATCCTATGATTGCAAGAAATAAATACTAGAATGATACTTAAACTAAAGCCGTAGAAAAGTAAGTACTAGAATAGAAATTACAAAAATGAAGATGCTAACAAAACATGAAGACTCTTGCAAACTATTCCATAATACTTCTATTGTTCCACTGCTTTGGCTGCAGGAAGCGTTAGCTAGCATGTGGCTTTGGCTGCAGGAATAGTTTAACACTTGACACTGAAATAGTGAAAATGTAGAAAATTAATTCTAACTAGCATGAATCTATCTAACTATGGATTTCTCACCAAGTGGGCCCCCTTGGATGAGTATTCCAATCATAATTATGCAAAGTTAAATCTCAACACTTCATTTTCTCATTGATTGAATAATTGAGTACAAAGATTTATAAACCAGGAAACAACATAAAACTATATTCCTAGTAAACTGATAATTCCCTCCTTTCTCACATAGGAGCGGGGATTTATTTAAAGGAAAACTTCTAACAACTTATCTAACTATTCCATAGAAATAGGTGGATCTTTATTACAACAATACTAACTGAAAAGAAGGAAAGCTATTTAAAGTTGAAATAGATTAGATCTAGAAAAGAGGAAAGAGTTTTCATGACAACAAATCTAAATTCCCACTCTCTCCTATATTTCCTCAGGGAATTCATCACACTACCTCAGTCTTCATTGGATGACTACCACCTTTCTCTTCTAGAAACCCTCAACTAGTGTTTCCCTTAATACTTCTCCACTGGAACTTGCTGGAAGACTGGGTTGAGCATTTAGTGAATGAATATGCTTTACCTAGTCAAAACAACAGTTTCTATTTTGATGCGCTGCACTTCAAAGGTTAGGATAAGACATTCATGGTGATAAATACCAAAATACACATAATCATTCATAGTCAAATAGCTACTTTACTTATTAAAAACATAACCATAACTTCAAAACAAGTAACATAGTAATATATCCAAGTATAGCATTTTTAAGTACGTTTAAACCATGATAGCAGTCTAATGGCAGCATGCCTTATAATAATAGGAAAGAGCATAAAAGTCTTGAGGAAAATTTATCATAATAGGAAAAAGACCTAGCAAATATCATCCTAGGGTGTTTATAGTATGGCATTAATATGCCTCATCATTTCCCCCTACCAGGACTAGTGTTGACCCTCAAGCACTGAAGTATTTTTGACTTTTGCAAGCACTTTGAGGTCTCCTTCTTGTGTCTCTCCAATCATCAAACTACCCACTCACTAGTAGAAACCATTTGTCCTTTCAATCTTGATGCACCAACTTATCTCCAAGTCTTCATCGACCTAGTTATCCACACAACTATATAATGGCCACAAAAGTAGAGGAGGCTGGAAGGTGAGAGGTAACCACCTCTCTAGACGCGTATGTTGTCCCAATTCTATATACCATTGGACCCTATGCATGGAAGCTCAGAAGTTGATAAGACTATGTGGTTATAACTTTTTGAGGCCCATAGTTAACCTGGCCCACCTTTGTTGTAGCCCTTATGCAGCTCTATTTCCTTCTGCCAATGACAACCTTTCAAATTATGTGTGCACCTATTCTTTGTTTTCCAGTATCCTCCTCCTATGTGGAGAATCATTGAATCCGTAAACAATTTCCAACCAATCACAATAGAGGCTTCTGGGTGTTTTACTCTCAGGACATGGGGGAAGTGTAATAGTGCATTCAATTTCCCTATACCTATTCAATTTCTCTTTGTAATTGATCTCATTTCTTATCCAGGATAGTAAAGAGGACAAGTGAATATCACCCACAAATAACAAGGGATTCCAGTTGATATTAGATGGAACAATATGATTGTGTATGTACAATTCACAAAGAAGATTCCTGATAAAATTAGGTGATGTCTCATATGTAGCCACAAAGGTTTGAGGAGTGTCTATTTCAGTGCTCAAATCTCTAAGAATTCTCATCAACTTAAACATTAAAAAATTGTTCCCTCAAACATAGGGCATAAACCCTAGGTGGTGGTCTACATTCAATAATTTTAGGAACCAATTCTGTAACCGAATCCAACATACCTTGTAGGAGTTGAATTTCCTATTTTTGCAGTCCTATTTCCTTTTTCAACTTGTCTCTTTCTAACTCCCACATGGACTTTTCATACTAAACTTGCTTAAAGTAATCAATGGACAAGGAGTGTACTACTACCTTTTCTTGATTCCTTAGTGGAACTGGGCATTTTGGCATTAACTCTTGATTGTCCTATGGAACTGGTGCTAATGCATCCAAAATTTCATACGATTGAATATTTCTCAGATGGGAAGAAGCAGAGATGTCCATTCTCTCTGTTTCTATCCATTATGTTGACTGGCCTGATATAGTGGCTACAGGTTCTCCTACCATCATATCATGACTCCTTATGAATGAATTTTCTTCTTGTGGTTCTTTGTCTTGTTGTGGCTCTTTGTCCATGGGTTCCTCAATAGGAACATCATGAGTAGAACTAGTCATTGCAGGAGAGTCCTCCATTTGCTTCATGTTCAAATGAACACTGCATTGTAGTGGTGTGTCAGCTGATGTTGCATGACATTTCTATGGAGTCTTTCTTTTGGTAGAAGACATAGCTGTAGGAGGAACAGGGGTGTCACCCATATCATATTCGGCCATTTTTCCTTTCCCTTTCTCCTTTTTTAGGGCTTCCTATGGGCTATGGGATTCTTTAGGAACCTCAATTTTTCACCCTCCAAATTAGGGTTTGGAACATTTCCTACCACATTTTCTTGGTAGATTTATGAGGTAGGAGTGTTTTCATGAGCCTTCCTTGGAATGGTAGGTTCCACATTATCAAGAATGACCTCATCAAGAATATTTTCCTGCTCTTCTTGATGTTCAGGTTGTGGCTCTGTGGGCTGTGGTCTATCTCTATTTAACTGCATATGAGGTGCTGCAAGAAACTCTTCCTAGGTCATGGGAGAGGTATCATGTAGGGCTCTTTCATCCAAAAGTTTTATTAGACCATGATGGGTGATGACATTCTACCTTCCCTTCCTAACCTCTTCAGAACTCAAATTCAACAATGAATACAAGACATTGGGAACATTTACTAAATGGCCATGCCGCAAATGACTCTAAAGCTTGAAGTGAATGGCATGCAGGAAAGAGAACCACCCTTCGCAAGTAATGTACCTTATAATATGCACTACTAACTGAGGGTACTCACCCGAAAGAGATGTCCATCTAGCACCTTGTTTTTTGTATTTCATTATGGTGTCGAGCTGTGTGAGTATCATGACTATGTGGAAATGCTTCCCTTATGGCAAGAAGTTTGAAAACTTCTACAATTTGTGCCTCTGAAGCTTCTACTTTTAATCCTTTTACATATGCGACCCCATTACTATATGTCCATAAGAATTCCCATGCCACGACCTCATTGTGACCATTTAACCATACAAAATATGTAAGCCATCCTACATGATTAAATGTCTAAACACTGGCCTGGTCTTGCAATAAAGATGCATGACTAGTTGGCTTAGATCATATAGGTTGTCCACCCATCTTTCTTTCTTGAGAGATTCTTCTAATTCCACTGGTTTTCTTAGCAACTTCTCCTATTCTCCATTCTTCCCAGAATTCAACTGCACAAGGGTTTGGTAATTACTAGACAAATACTATCCTAGCTCTCTCAGTGGGTATCTTAGGCAAAATGGCAGAGGAATTCATAAAAATATATATAAAACTAAAGCTAGAATTTTGAAGTTCAAAAACAAACTTAAGGCTACAAATTTTGGATACAGAGGTTGTTAAATCAATAGATGCACAGTACAAGCTTGCAAGTTAATATTGTGATCTTAAGCAAGGATAGTTATTACATCACACACTTAAATTGACTGCCCCCTATGAAAAATATGCAGGTGTCCACACATGAATGGCTTAAAAGTAGAGCAATACTTGGAAAATAAATTAATTGAAGCATTAGTTATAATAATGTTAAAGCAAGTAAAGA
Source organism: Chamaecyparis obtusa (assembly GCA_027943335.1). NCBI lineage: Eukaryota > Viridiplantae > Streptophyta > Pinopsida > Cupressales > Cupressaceae > Chamaecyparis > Chamaecyparis obtusa. Next base: position 2,014,809 of record BSBK01001608.1, read on the forward strand.
GCATTTAAAATAATAAATGAATGTGTACCTAGAATATAATAGCCATAAATGCCAAAATTTGAAAAGATTGAGTGACGTGTACCAAACAAAAAGTAACACATTGTGTGATGATGATGTGATAGATGGTTCAATATGGGAGATAAAGGTGATGAGATGTGATGTGACAAGTGCTTTATTATGACAAGAAGTGTTTTCATGGCAAATGAAAACTTTATTATGACTGCATTTGTGCAAAATTAAAGCAATGACCAGAGGGAGTTGTTGGTTGTAGAAGAATCTTCAGTTGGAGGAGGTCCATCAGATGTAGAGAAGTCTTTAGCTGGAGGAGGTCCATCAGCTTTAGAGAATTCATCAATTGTAGGAGCTTTATCGACTGCAGTGGGTTCAGCTGCGGTAGGAGAAATCTCAAACTGGTGCAGAAATTTGACCTTTGTTTCTAGTTTATGGTACACATCGAGTCTGGGCCCATTTACCAACAACTTGAGATGTACAGGGTTGATGGTTGATAACTGAACCACACCATTAGCATATACATTTTCAATTTCATAAGGACCAAGCCATCTTGTAGTAAGCTTACCTTGTGTCTCTTGATAATGAGAGTTGTACAAGAGAGCCCAATCACCACGAGTAAACCGTTTGTTGAGGATATGTGAGTCATACTACTTTTTTGTTATATCTAGATCATTTCAGTGTGTTGAAGGGCTGCCTTTCATGTTTCATCTAGTTGGTTAAGCTGTAGGATTATGTTGCGTTGTGCTGTTGGAAGATCAATATTTAGTTGTAATGTCATTCTCAAGGTCTTATGCTCAAATTATATAGGCATGACAACATTTTTTCCATAAACCAGTTTAGAAGGTGTGAAACTTGTTGTCATCTTCCATGTTGTCTTGTATGCCCATATTGCTTCTTGTAATCTTGTGCTCCAGTCCTTTTTGTGTAATTGTACTATTTTGGTCAGAAGGGCCTCTATCTCTCTATTTATAATTTATGCTTTCCCATTTTCCTGTGGGTGATATGGACTTGATTTCCTATGGTGAATATTATATTCATTCATTAGGGCAGTGATCAGTTTTCATGTGAATTGAGACCCTAATCAGTAACCAATTCTCTTGGTACAAAATATTGTGTGAAGATTTCTTCATATAAAAACTTAGCCACCTTATTATCTCGAGCATGTTTCATGGCATGTACCTCCAACCATTTCGTTACATAGTCAATATACACAAGAATGTAGGAATTGTTGTTTGATGAAGGGTTGATGGGTATGACAAAATCTAACCCCCATTTATCAAATGGAGTGACTACCACTTGAGGAAAGAGAGGCATTTTTTCAGATCTATTGGTCATCTCATCCTTTGGCATCGGTCACATTTTCTTGTGCAGTTGACAACATCTTTATGGAGGGGTTGGCCAGTATTATCATGTGTTCAATATCTTTATTATTGTTCTTTTCACTGCAAAATGCCCCCTATAAGGCTCATCGTGACATGCATGGAGGATGTCATAGGTTTCATCCTCCCTGACACACTTTCTCAATATTTGATCAGGTCCATTATAGAATAGACAATCAAAAATCCATGAAAAGTTGAAATTTTTTTTCTATGAGTAGTCTCTTTTATTTTGGTGAGAAATAGGGAGGTACCTTCTGAGAAACTAAGTAGTTTGCAATATCTGCATACCAAGGAATTTTGGCTGAAAAGGAGAATAGGTGATCATCAGGAAAGCTATCATCAATGATTTGTGATTCATCTGCATTCTTCAATCATGAGAGGAAGTTTGCAACCACATTTGACTTGCATGGCTTATCCACTATGGTGATATCAAATTCTTGTAACAATAGAAGCCATCTAGCTAATCTTCTTATGATTGTGGGCTTATTAGAAAGATATTTAATGGTTGCATTGTTAGTATGCACAAATATCTAGTAGCCTATGATGTAGTGGCAAAATTTTTTCAGAGCATAAATAATGGCTAAAAGCTCCTTCTTTGTGACTGTGTAATTCAGTTCCACTCCTTGCTGATTTTTGCTAATGAAATATATTGCATGTTCTACCATATTTTCTTTTTGTCCTAGTATAGCTCCTATTGCATGATCTGAGGCATCAGTATGAAAGTGGAATGGAAGTGCCCAATTAGGTCCTTGTAAAAAAGGAGCTTGAGTAAGAACTAACTTCAGCTATAGGAAGGCGTGATCACAACTGGGGGTCCATGTAAATTATGAATTTTTGGTGAGCAGAGAATGAAGGGAACTAGCCATTTTGCTGAAATCTTTGATGAATTTTCTGTAATAACCAGCGTGTCCAAGAAAAATTTGGACATATTTTTTCTTGGTTGGTGTTGGAAGGTTTTGAATAACTTTAATTTTGGTCGGGTCCACTTGGATTCCAACAGCAGATATATAGTGACCAAGCACTATCCCTTCTTGCATCATCATGAAGCACTTTTCACTATTTAGAGATAGGTTGTGTTCTTCACACCTTTTTAGGACTTTATCTATGTTTTTTAGGGATTCCTCATAAGTTTCACCATATGTTGTGAAGTCATCAATATAAATCTCCATACAGTCATGAGAGATATCAACAAAAATGTTGATAACTGCTCTTTGGAATGTCATTGGGGCATTAAAGAGACCAAAAGGAAAAGATGAATAGGCAAAAGTTCCCCAAGGGAAAGTGAATGTAGTCTTTTCCTAATCCTCGGGAAAGATTTGGATTTAGTTGTACCCACTATACCCATCTAGGAAAGAAAAATACTTTTTGCTTTCCAAAGAGTCTAATACTTGGTCAATGAATGGAAGGGGCAAGTGATCCTTTTTAGTTGCATTATTAAGCTCTCTATAGTCCACACACACTCACCATTTTCCTCCTTTTTCTTGTATAATTACTAATGGAGAAATCCACTACCTATCTGATATTGGATATATAAATTCAGCATTAAGGAGTTTTTGCAGTTCTATTTTGACTATTTCTCTTAATGTTGGGTTTACTCATCTTTGAAATTGCCTCATAGGGGTTTGTCTTCTTTTAGATATATCCTATGGGTACACAGTTTTGGGTCCAAGCCTTTAATGTCAAAATAATCCCATGCAAATGTTGTAGTATGGTCTGTCAACATTTTAGTTAGTGATGTTTTTTGCTAAGGAGTTAGCTGGCTATTGATATTCAAGCAGCGTCCAGGAAACACCTCTATTTTCTTAGTTAGCTCTATCATGGATGCGTCCGTTAATGAGGGAAATTGTATCTCATGGGGAATAAATTGGTGGTAGAGTTGTTTGACTGTAGGATAAGCCCACTGGTAATTAGGGTTTAAAACCTGCAAAGAGCAATTATTAGAGGAACACTCTAGAGAATCTGGGTTTGATCCATACTGATTATGAAAGATATTGGTGATCACTTTGTCTTCTTCCTAGAGCTATAGGAAGGGATCTCTTTTTAACATCATTAACTGAGACACTGATTTTATAACCTCAACTTTTTCTCCTATGTCGGGTCATAGTGGTGAGGCTGGTGGATACAAGATTAGAGTCTTTGTATGTTGACCATCAAAGATGGTCGTATCCCCTGAGTGAGATCTAATGTAAGCATTCATAGTTGCTAACCAAGGCCTTCTAAGTATAATTGGGTATCCACCTAGTGTATCTTTGGGGGATAGTATCATGAAATTAGCTAGGTAAGACCAGGATTCAAGATCAACAACTATATCCTCTACCATCCTATCAAGTTTCACAGTGGAACTGTCTGCAAGCTGCAGGATAGTGGGTGTGGTTTAGAGGTTGGTTATACCAATTTGTTGCATTATATCCCTGATCATTACATTTATAGCGGTTCCAAGATCTATCAATGGATTTTTAATGGTTGTCCCATTAATAATGACTTCAACAATAGGGCTACCTGGGTCAAAATATTTTGGGATGGTAAGCTTTCCTAACATGATGTCAGCTAGTTTTCCTAATACATAGACAGTGTGGGGATCCTTTTTCTTATGGCCAAGCTTCTTGAAGCAGGCTTCTTTGATGGCTTTTCCATATGTAGGAACATCCTAAATTTCTTGAAATAAAGGTATTTGAACATTAATGTTCTTTAACTGATCAAGAATGTGAAAGGTTGTTTCTTCAGTAGGCTTTGGATTGTTGTGCTCCAGTCTTTATGGAAAAGGAGGTCCAGAGTGTTGGATTTTATCAAGTATAGGTTGTGGTACTGGTAAAGGAGGAGTTTGTTTATCTTGGATGGGCTCTTCCTAGGGTACTTTAGTTATGATTGGATTCTCAGGAGTAGGGAGAGTAGTTCCAGACCGTATGTGGATATCATCAAGTGTGATTGCATAGGTAGGATATTGCATGGGGTACTACATTTGGTCAGTAGCATACACACTTTTTTGAGGTTTAGGAGGCATGTTGTTTGGCTTTGGTTGTGGTTACATAGGCAATTGTGTAGGCTTCAGAGGTGGATTATTGGTTGTTGGCGGTGGCAAGAGTGCTTGCTGGTGTGGAGGCTAAAGAGGTGGAGGTAGATATCCTTGAGGATTATTTGGCCATTAATGAACTCCTCACCACTGATGGTTTTGGTACTAGTTACCTTGTGGTGGCTACCATGCCCCTTAGGGTTGTTTCCAATTCCCCTGAGGTTTTTACCACTTCGGATTAGGATAATTTTTCCACTAATTATGAAATTTGTTCCATGGAGGATTTTGATCATTCATAGAAGGTTTCCATTGATCATCATAAAATGGATTACTGATTGTAAGTGGGTCTTGAGGCATATCTTGTCTTTGCACCCATGGTGAGCGACGAAGAAAAAATTCTCGTTCGCTGGTTCAATTGGTTTGTAGTCAGTTGGCATCTGGGTAGTCTCCATGTTAGCAACAAGTTTACACCAATAATCTCTCTCCTTCTATCTATAGTGGGGACAAAATTCAGCCAGCATGGCCTTTTCTTCCTCGTGCTTCTTCTTTTCATTCAAGGTATCTAGCTATGTGGCCATGTTGTTGATGATATCTTGCTTAAAATTGGACAAGAGATGTGTTATCTTTATTCTGGAAGAGCCTGCACCATTTGTTTTTCTTGTCGTGGACCTATATCCCCTTGCTCTCTTATCGACAGCTCTGGAGTACTTGACGCATATATTTTTATATCATCCCATGTAGATTGGGTTATATCACCTCCTATCATCAAGTCCAGTACTTCAGTGCATCCATCTTGTATGCCTCTAAGAAAGAGAAACTTCTAAGATTCTTCATTAAGTGCATGCTTTGTGTTGCTTTGTAGGCTAAACATGAACCATGACACATAGTCCTCAAGTGTCTCATCCTCTTTTTGTGTCATTTTAAAGATTTCTTCCCCACGCATATCGGTTCCTCGACAATGCTCCTTATATTTAAGTAAGAATGCAACCTTCATTTCTTCCCAATCATGGACAACATCCCACCCCGAGCCCATAAACCAATGCAATGAAGACTCCTTAAGAGTCGCAAGAAAGAGTTTGAGCTTGTGGGCATCAATGGTGTAGTCATAACTCCCACAAAGGATATCAAACTCAAAGAGAAAGGTATCTGGATCTTCTATCACAAGACCGTAGAATTTTGGAAGGGCAGAGGAAGGTATATTTTTAAGGTTGTTATCATCTCACTGGTCAGTGATGGGAAATGGAAATGTGGTGGGATTTTCCATCCTTGGAGGATTTCTAGGATGCAGAGGAGGTGGATGTTGTGGTTGATAGATGACCAATTGTAAAGAGTGTTCCTATCTAACTAGATTTTTAGCTAATCGATCTCTTAGATGAGAGAAGGCTTCAACAAATGTGTTAATTTCAGGTTGCTCTTTGAAGGAAACAAGGTTTTCTTCTTCAGAGGATGAGGATGAGGATGTAGTCTTAGGAAGTTCAATGGTAGCATTAAAAAATGGGCTCTCCTCTTCAAATGGATGATTGGATTGATTTGTCAAGTACCTTCCACTAGCGTATCTTCTTCTATTATGTATGCAGCTAGTAGGAAGTGATGCAAATTGAAGTGTTTCTCAAAATGAAATGTATTCTACTTAAAGATGGAAATAAAATAAAATCCTAAGAATGGCCTAGTGAGGACTAGGTTCAGCACCGTCACCAAAAATGGCACCAAAAATGATCGCTTCTTATAAAGGCTCATAAACTAGGTATAATTCTAAACTCAGGGATTGGACATCCAACCGAGCAGTTTATCCTCTTCATAAGAACTCATTTAGTATGTCAAACCAGGGACATGTTACTTGAAATAGACCAGAAAAGTATATGCACCAAGTGTCACTTAGCCATGTATTCTATAGTTGATGTAGGAAAGAAATGCTAGAAGGAAACTATCTTATGATTGTAGGAAATAAATACTAGAATGATACTTAAACTAAAGATGTAGAAAAGTAAGTACTAGAATAGAAATTACGGAAATGTAGATGTTAACAAAACATGAAGACTCTTGCAAACTATGCCATAATACTTTTGTTGTTCCACTGCTTTGGCTGCAGGAAGCGTTAGCTAGCCTATGGCTTTGGCTGTAGGAACAATTTAACACTTGACAGTGAAATAGCAGAAATGCAGGAAAGTAATTCTAACTAGCATGAATTTATCTAAGTATGGATTTATGACTAAGTGGGCCCCCTTGGATGAGTATTCCAATCATAATTATGCAAAGTTAAATCTCAACACTTCATTTTCTCATTGATTGAATAATTGAGTACAAAGATTTATAAACCAAACAACAACATAAAACTATATTGCCAGTAAACTAATAATGCCCTCCTTTCTCATGCAAGAGTGGGGATTTATTTAAAGGAAAAATTCTAACGACTTATCTAACTATGCCATAGAAATAGGTGGATATTTATTACAACATTACTAACTAAAAAGAAGGAAAGCTATTTAAAGCTGAAACAGATTAGATCTAGAAAAGAGGAAAGAATTGTCATGACAGCAAATCTAACTTCCCACTCTCTCCTAGATTTCCTCAGGGAATTCATCACATTGCCTTAGTCTTCACTGGATGACTACCACCTTGCTCTTTTGGAAACCCTCAACTGGTGTTGTGCTTAATACTTCTCCGCTGGAACTTGTTGGAAGACTGGGTTGAGCATTCAATGAATGAATATGCTTTACCAGGTCAAAACAACAGTTGCTATTTTGATGCGATGCACTTCAAAGGTTAGGATACGACATTCATCACAATAAATACCAAAATACACATAATCATTCATATTCAAATAGCTACTTTACTTATTAAAAACATAACCATAACTTCAAATTAAGTAACATAGTAATTTATCCAAGTATAGAATATTTAAGTATGTTTAAACCATGGTAGCAGTCTAATGGTAGCATGCCATATAATAATAGGAAAGAGCATAAACGTCTTGAGGAAAATGTATCATAACAAAAAAAAGACCTAGCAAATATCATCCTAGGGTATTTATAGTATGGCATTAATATGCCTCATCACTAGACATGGATTTTTCTCTTAATATATCATTGTTATAATTTGTTTGATGGCTTCTTATTTGCTCTTTCTCTTGTCAAGCTTCCATCTCCTTTTTTAATGTCTTAGGGTTATCTTTTCCATATTTTCATCATATTTATAACATCAAGATCAAATGAATCTTTTCACCATTCCTTCATTTGTTTATGACTTTCCTCCATTCATTAATGTTTTCTTCTACAATGAAACTATCCCTATTTTTCTATTACTAACCTCTATTTAGGATTTTTAACCATATTATAGTAGTATTGTGGGTGTCCCTTATAACAACCAATAGTCATCTCTATTGCTGTAACATTGCTATCTAAATTGAATGATACTTGTCTCTATTCTATACATGTTCCTAAATCACTATATTTTAACATCTTGTCCATCGTTGTGATTTGGCTCCTTCCTTTTTTTACCCCTGTTGAGCATGTATAGGTTGTTGGTGATAGGGAACTTATCGGTTCATTATCATAAATGGCATGTTCCTTCTTGATAGGTGTAGACACGTAAAATTGGACAAGTGATAATCAAAATACAATAAATCAATAAATGGCTCAAAAATCAATAAAGTGCATTAAATCATCAAAAAGGGATTAAAATCAATAAAATGGACATAATTAAATAAAGTTGAGCAAAATCAATTAAAACAAAGGAATTATTAAATAATGATGTTAAATGATTAAATTGAAGCTTAAAAGGGCCAAAAACACTATATAATTGATTTTAATCAATTAATTGTATAGTTGTTTTAATCAAAAAAATCAAAATGAACCTATTACCCTTGCATGGCTAAATTTAATTAATTAATTGAATTAAATATTCCTAATTTCTTTCAACAAAGTGATGAACCAATGAAAATTGAGGACAAAAAGACATAAATCACTCAAACATTTAAATTGTCCAAAGACTTGAAACCATTTAAAGGCTTGTCCCCTCATTTGTCCCCCCATTTATGGATAATGCAAAGTTTTTTACTCAACCAAGGGATAACCATGATTACTTCACTCCACCCCCTACCCTTGGACATTTACTATAAATATGAGGCATTTTGGAGAGCATTTTCATCTTGGAATTTCATTTGCAAAGCATTGTTATTATAGGCATTTGAATAGCATTCTAAGAGCAATTTGAGCATTTTAGAGCAATTATCATTGTAGTTTGTCAATTTGAGCTAGATTAAGCATGGAATCATTATAGAAGCATTGTAAAAGCATAATAGCAGCATAATTTCTCATTTTAGAAGTGTCACTAGTGAGGATTTAAGCTGAGAGCTTCATTTACCACTTCTTTCTAGAGAATCATGGGATAATATAGATTATAGTGTCATTTTAAAGTAGATTTGCATTGTATTTAGTTTAAATTGATGCTATTAGATCTTAATTCCATGAAGGTGTTAAAATCACACACACAATAGTATTAAAAGCAAGGGGATTCTAATCTCAATGATGTTAAATAAAATATCATGTTGGGCACAACCCATGTGGGAGCCCATTTTACCCCACATGTTGTAATAATGAAGTAACTAGAAATGAAGACTACATAACTTGTTTGATGCCATGTGAAAGATAATTATATGTTTTTTGATAATTACATATGAATTGATTGGTATCTTGAGCTCTAACATAAATTTTATCACATCTTGCAAGCATATCTGAAACAATGAGGCGATAGGAATCTTAGAAGCAGGCATTAATAATGAGATTCATCATTCCAGCCTCCAGGCAGTAAAGGATTCCCCATTCTTTCCTATGTTTTTTTCATTTTCCAATGTATAATTATTTTGCATATGTCATTAAACCAATCAATCCCATGATTTGTGTGGGATACCGTACATTTGAATTCATGAATAAAAAATAATTTTAATGCAAAGATATATAAATTTTTTTACTATACACACTTGCATCTTATATGTTGCTCATTAGATAGTATCTCTTTCTAGTAAAAAATAGTTAGCATAATCAGATATGTTCCTTTCTTTTTTAAATTTGTAAAACTTAACCAACTCCACTTGATTGAGTTGGTAAAGAAAATGGGTAACAATAAGTACAAAAGGATAGAAAACATCACATCATGTTCGACACTACGCCATTGGAAGTAGACCGCCACATGTCCACCAATTTTGAATAGTGACGTTCAATGCCAAGACAACCAACTATGTGGTACCCTCAGGCCCATCCCACCCTGCTCATGTAGATAGGCACAAAACCCAAACACACATACAAGAACTAGACTTACACAAATGCCATACAAATGCAAAAATCAAGGGATGACATAATAATCCCAATGTAATCACTTAGATGTAGAAAACAAGTATAACATGGAAAACATTCAACATGTAGATACACATATTGCAAGTACACAAGGTCACTACTCAGTACTAAAAATGGTTTAGTGTAAGGACTCAAGAATGGAGTGTCATTACATGGCACTTGGTGACCCATGTAGCATCGAGCCTTTGATCAATATCTGTAGATGGCCATACTCAGTATGTATCTTCAATCAATGTCTGCAAATGGCTAGATACTATTTCTTTTATCAATGTCCTTAGATGGCTAGAAATTGACTTACCTTCGATCAACATCCTCAAACAACCAGGTAGTCATATTAATTATTGTTAATATGTTTTACCCAATTTACTTATTTAGTTACCACTTGATTAAGACTTTCTACTGGTACCTTGACGGCCCCTTTGTGTTCCAATATGTCGTGGAGAGCCACTCCACTCCACTACCCAAACACCAAAATGAATCAAGACAAGCTTGATTGGTCTCAAACCAAGAGCATAGGTCTCTCAAAGATCTCGATAAGGCACAACTTAATTGTTCTCATGATGCGGTCTCAACACCAACATGGTGAATCAATATGTGATCTCAAATCAAGCATCAATAAAAGTCATAAAACCAAGGCAATAATAGGTGGACACCTCAACCCCCAAAACACTCAAGGTATAAAACAAAGTGATTGCACAAGAAAAGTAAACATATCAAGTTGCTCGATTGGTCACTTTTTCAAGAGCACATACTCTAATTGAATCTATCAAACATCTCACTAGAATACGAGGATGGCTTACAAGGCCCCAAATGCACAAAAATCCCAAATACTAGCAATAACCAAAAAAGTGTTAAAATCAGAAAATTTGTAATAAAAGGGTGACTTCAAATTGCAATAACTATTACTCAGAATGTCCTATATTCATTTTGATTGCATGATCCTATCACAATAATGGAATACTACCAAGCCAATCTTTTAAAACATGACAAAAACTAAATTTGGAGGTCACGCAAAATGTCACACCCAAAAATGTTCAAAAAATCTTGCAATTTCAAGAGAACCCATTGGTTCTCACATAATCAACATCCCAACCATCCAATAAAATCAAGATTGCAAGCTTGTCAAAGCAAAGGAAAAACCAAAATACAAAGTTGAAAGGTTAAGCCTGGGTGCACACTCTTGTGGATCAATAAGCACTTGGAATAGTCATGAATCCTCTCATGATTAAAATTTCATACACTAATACCATTACTATAAAAAATAATCAATTGTCAGAACAATGAGATTCACATTTCAACAAAATTACAATCAGGACCATATCTAGGTTAAAGGCCAAAATAACCATTGAAGCCATGGAAAAGCTTCAAAATTTGAAATTCAAAAGGAAAAATTCTAAAGATATCCTTTGGCTTAAAACACGCCCAACAAGGCAAGGAAGCAAGAAAATTCAACTTCTATGCATTTCTAAAAAATTTGATAGCATAACCTTACATATACCATTCATTTTCAAATTAAATTTGTACAAGCCCAACTGAGAAACAAAATAAAATGAAAACATGGGGGAATTTTAATTCTCATCATGCAAACTAAAATCAATTTACTTCAAAGCAAGAAATGAAGTAAAAAGAAAGTTCTAGGAAGCCCTACCTTACTACATGGTGAAAATTTTAGAAGGAAGAGAAAAAATAAAATACTTTTCAAAACTATAAAAGCTTCCATACAAAAGGGAGAAATCACGATATGAATCCAATGACCCGCTACCCACAAAATTATCACATCTAGGTCATTCACAATGAGAAAAATAAAAATTTGTCAATAAGAGTGTTGAAGCAATTTCGCTCTCCAGAATGCATAAGTGACAAATGAATTCTAATTCTTCATTATAAAAGTCACTTTTGGCCAAAATAGAAAAAAGGCACTAAAAAGCCACTTAAACAATTAAATTAAATCAAATGCCTAGATGGATAGATTTAGCTTGATTTGATGAACATAAATGCACTTTAGCGCACTTGCCAAAAAATAATAAAATAACAAAAGGATTAAAAACTATCATTTAATTCCTATCTTGTCATGACAACTGCAGACAACTATAATGTACAAATAGTCATTGGTATAATCACGATAATGAAAAGGAAGTCTTGATTTTATCCACATGACACTAGAGGTATAATATATTAATTATGGATACATTGTCCATATAGGGATGGTATTGGCTAAGTAATGAACGACCAATGTAACTATCTCCTATGCCATTTTCAGGGATAAGACATGCTCAAACATATAGCTTAGGTGGAGATGATGTCTGATACATGTTCACTAAAACATGCACACATCAAGTGCAATTATACACAATAAATATATAGCTGAAGAACATGCATATAATAATAAAAGTGCACTTAATGGAAGAGGACACTCTAGTGGCATAATCATTTGTATGTATTAGAATGTTACAATAGTGGTCATCCCATATTTAATCCCTTGTGTACAACATAAATAAACATCTCATTTAAATTAAAACATTAAATAATTATTTTATGGTATTTAATTATATATAAGTGAAAACCCCAAAGAAGATATACATCACCATGATAAGGCACAATACATAGGGAATCAATAATAACATCATGATAAGTATATCCTCAGATATAAAATAAACTAGGTATCATAATAGCAACAACAATGATAGTAGAAATGAACATAAGAATGTATTGTAATCAGGTGCATCACATAATACCAATATAAAATCATAACATGAGAGTAATCATAATACATCATAAAATAATCAATCTTGGATCCATCTCTCCAAGAGAAAAGTAAGTCTGCATAACTCAGAAAGTTAGGTATCCTAAACCTAGTATGCGATGAGCTATAGCACAATGGTTATCACAACTAGGCATAAGGACATAGCCAACTTGTCGATGCAATGACATAAATTAGATCACCCCAAAGGTACCAACCTCTCACGAGTCCAACATGATCATACAATACAATCATATATCCATCCAAACATATGGTGAGCTCAACCAATCACATATGACAATAGAAAAATAACCAAAGCCAAAACAAGGCATCACAAGAGATCTCATTAGTCACATAGAGGTACCACCACAACATAAAGTCGAGGCTACATCCATAAGGATGTCATGCAGGAAGAAAATGTAAGAGGTACTACATATGTTAGTAAGCTAGTTATGTTGTGGGTTATTCTTTTTTGGTGACTTATTATGTTGTGCAAATTATTTCATAACATAATGTTGGAAGGTAACCCTTTTTATTTCTGGCAACTTCATATAGTTTTATTTGGGCTAAGGAGTTTTACATCAACTCTCTTGACTATTTTAGTATATGCTCTCATGTTTCTCTCTATGTTAATATTTCAAAGAACAAGCTTCCCTTTATAAGCATCAAATTCTCCACAATATAGTACCAAGAATGTGCATTTATTCAATCTCACATGAGGGGGAATCTTTGTCATTTCCATCATGAAATTTCTATTAAAATTAGTAACATCCACATTCACCTCTTTCTTGATGATAATTGGCTCTTGGATTGAATTTTTTTTAGAGTAATGTCTTTAACCAAAAAATGGATCCTTTGAAAGGACAATGAAGAAAAAGTATTGACAAAAAATGACAACCTTTCCAAACATCAACAATGAATGGACTCATGGAGTTTAAATAAGATAATGGGAAACTCTTAACAATAGAAAACCCTAAAAATGCTTCTATCTAGTAGAAGACAATGGTAGGTTTATCAAAAGATGGGAGTATTGTGTTCACATGAAATGAAAATGAATCTCTCTATTTCAAATAATAAATGATATCTTTTAAAAACCATCCATCTCCCTCAACTAATACACAAACAACATTACAACTTATCAAAGCATCAAAGTATTATAGGTCTGGCTACAAATTTGTGCAGGGGCACTCTCATGCCTATGAGAATATTTTTTTGGTTTTTGTCTTGTTTTGGTGTGGTTTATTTAAATAAGGCCATTTTTGGATCATTAGATGTCATCTAGGCCGATTTTTTTATGTTTTGGTTCAATTTGAGCAAAAGATGTCAAAGTTGCTCAAATGATGTCAATGTTGTAATGACACTTTTCAATGTGTAATGCAAATTTTAAAAATATTGTTAAAATGAAGTTGTAGATTGGTTGAAGGGGAAAATATTATTTTAATAGCATAATATTCCTTTTAAACATGACCCTTATGGCTTGTTGAAGTTTGGAATGAAAATTGGAGTCATTTTTGAGCAATTTCCTATACATTTTTCTGTAGCAATCTTGTTCTCTCACCCAGTATAGATTATATGCTGCATTAAATGACTTGAGACTAATTTGATATGAAAGTACTATGAATCTACTTTATTTTTGTCTTCTTTTCATTCAAATCCATTAATTATTAATATTTTTAAAAAAATTTCTTCTCCAACTGGTAGAAACCCTACCTAGGGTAACAAGTGAGCAAAAAAAATGTGTTTCTTGGCCCTCCACTATTGAAAATCCCTCAAAATGTTTCGAGATGTCTACATATATGTATTGTACAATATTCCTAAGTCTTTGGTCCTAGTGATGAATTTTGCATGAGCTTTAATTGACTAATTGGTTTGATATTCCCGATGTATGAGACAATGAACAACAATGAAGGTGTTTGGAGTAATGTTTTTGTATTGTGATTCATTTTTTCCAAAGTGGAGTGTTCATAGAGACCTTTTAGAAGGCTTCATGAGACTTTCAAGTCATTTTAGGAGTGGCGGGAAGATTTTTCATTGACTATCTTGTATGTACATGGCATGACAATGTTTGTGAAGGTTAGTGGTAAGATAAGTCAATGAACAAGTTGTGTTTATTTTGATAGAAAAGGGAAAGAGAAGTATGTGTGAAGGTCTCACATACCTATTTTAGTAAGTGGTTGATGATTTACAAAAATCCAATGCTAATCTATAGTGAGTGTCCTAAATGGATTGCATATAACAATGAGTACCCTAGTCAATGACAAATCGAATTTGTTCTCTTTCTTGTGTGTCACGACCAAATACTCCACTAATTCACTAGAATGTGATATGTAAAGGCTGCCAAGTTAGTGTTTGGGAAGTTGGGATAAGTTTTCTCTTGTTTGGTCTAATTCTAAAAAAGTTGTCATTCCTAATTGCAATAAAACAATAGATGTAAACCCTAAGATTGGGTATATGATTGAAATCCTTAATGTAGACATTTTTCATTGCCCTTCTACCACATTACAAGGTTTGTTCATGACATGAAAAAATTTAAGGATGGTAGGGTCCATGTATTAGACTAAGTCCCAAGATAAGGGTCTATAGGGAAGCCCTAAGTGTCAAACTCATGTTGTAGTTGAAGAATCCATTGCTATTTGATTTGACAAACCAAACAATTCCTTCCTCCACATCAAAATCCTACCTCTATTTAAAATTTAAACCATTATTTTTTAACCTTTGTTTGATCATCAAACCAAAACACTATCGATGCCCCTAATTCTCCTACATCACAATCAAACCAAAATGCGTGTAAACTTAACTATATACCCTGCAACTTTGGTAACCAAAACCTCTTCACAAATTTTAAGGATTTTTCACTAGTGGAGACTAGAGTTATAAATCTTTCTTTCTCTTTGTTTACCCTAGGTAGGGTTTCTATTACCCATAGAGAAATAATAATATCTCATATCAAACTTGATGAAATCAAATGAAACTAAATGAAATGGGAAGCTAATTCACTTTCTCAACATAATCAAACATGTATTCATCATTTCATGGATATACAATCCATACACAGACAAAAGAACAACCTGCAATAGTTTTATGCATATAGGGCATACATGGGGCATTGTTGGTAGGGCATGGAATTAAGCATTCGAGCAAGTCAATAGGAAAAATGGGACCATGGATAGGGTAAAAATTCCCAATCAGATGAAATTGTGCTATTGGTTCACACACACAATGAATAGAATGAGATTTAGGCTACCTTGTAACTTTGCATTGAATGCATTTACCAATTTTTGCATGAACAAAAAGAATTATGCCTTGAGAAAAATATTGCAACTCATCAAAATATGAGATAGGTTACTATAGAGGGGTGTCACATGACCCTATAGGTTTAGAAAGATCATTCACAAGTGCCACAGTTTATAGGAAATGACATGTCAAAGTTTACCATTTTTATGCACTAAGGGCTCACAAGGGACATCATCAACAGGGTATGGCATTGAGCATTTAGGAAAGTCAAGAGTCAAAATGAGACCTTTCATAGAGTAAACCCACCCAACTGGACACAATCAAGCTGTCGGTTCACACCCACAACAAACAAAATGAGATTTAGGCTACCTTGCAACTTTGCACTGAGTGCATCTACCGATTTTTGCATGAACAAAAAAATATTGCGTTGAGAAAAATACTCCGACTCTTAAAAATACAAGACATGTTACTATAGAGAGGCCTCACGTGACCCTATAGGTTCAAATGGATCATTCTCAAGTGACACAGTTTGAGATTTTTATGCACTTAGGGCACACAAGGGACATCACCATTAGGGTATGTCACTGAGAATTTGGGAAAGTTGAGAGGTGAAATGAGACTATTTCTAGGCTAAAAATGTCAAATTAGATGTGATCATGCTATTGGTTCATGCCCACGACAAATAAAATGAGATTTAGGCTACCTTGCAACTTTTCACTAAGTGTAAATGCTAAATTTTGCATGAACAAAAAAAATGTTGCCTTGAGAAAACCACTCCAAATATTCAAAATCCAAGATAGGTTACTGTAGAGAGGCCTCACATGACCCTATAGGTTTAGATAGATTTTTTTTCAAGTGCAACTATTTGTGATAAATGACCCATCAATATTTGACAATTTTATACACTCGTGGCACACAAGGGACATCACTGATAGGGTATGGCGTCAAGCATTCAGATGAGTTGAGAGCTAATATGGGACCATTCCTAGGGTAAAACCATACAACTAAATAGGATCACATTGTTGGTTTTCACCCATGAAAAATAGAAAAAAATTAGGCTACCTTTCAACTTTGTACTAAGTGTATTTGCCAATTTTTGCACGAACAAAAAAATTGCTTCCCTAATAAAACTACTTCGACTCTTCAAAATTTGAGACAGCTTACTATAGAGGGGCCTCACGTGACCCTATAGGTTTAGATGGATCATTCTCAAGTACCACGGTTTGCGAGAAATGATCTGTCAAATTTTGACGGTTTTATGCACATAGGGCACACAAGGGACATCTTAAGTAGGGTAATGATGTTGAGTGTTTAGATGAGTCAAGAGGTGAAATGGGACCATGCCTAGGGTAAACCCGCTTGACCAAATTTGATTGCATTGGTAATTTTTTCACTTGACAATTAGAATGAGATTTAGGCTACCTTGCAACTTTGCACTGAGTGCATTTTCCATTTTTTGCATGAATAAAATAATTGTTACCTTGATAAAACCACTCCAGCTATTTTAAATATGAGATAGGATATTGTAGAGGGGCCTCACATGACCTTATAGGTTCAAACAAATTTTTATAAGTGCCACAATTTGTGAGAAACAACCCATAAAACTTTGATAGTTTTATGCACTTAGGGCACACAAGGGACATCACTATTAGGGTATGGCATTAAGCGTTTGGGCAAGTTGTGAGGAAAAATGGGATCATGCCTAGGGTAAACCTTCCCAACCAAATGTGATAATTTTTTTGGCTCATGCCCATGATGAATATAAGGATATTTAGGGTACCTTGAAACTTTGCATTAGATGAATTTTCTAGTATGCAACATGGGTTTCCTAGTGGCCTGCATTTTATAGCTTTAAAGACACTGTTTTGAGGTAGTTAGATGTGATAAAGACTTATTGTTAGATATAGAAGATTCATATAATAGTAGGCAAAGGATAATAAAATGTGTAAAATGTTAAAGGAGAGTGAAATGTATACCAATATAGTTCTTACATATGCATTCATTGTCATAACTTTATCCCTATTGATCGGTGCTTATTAGTGTTCAATTTAGTATCCTTAGCATTCTAAATTATTGTATCATATTTGTATGAATATAAAAGTCTAGTTCACGCTAAAGAGATATGGATCATAAAGAGAGAAAGTAATCAACGTGACAACAAGAAGGAATACAACAAAGAGGTGTTCTTATAAAAACAAATAGAGAGTAATGAATTTTTCTAGAGAAATCCATTGTGGAGAGATATATTAGGAGGGTTATGGCATAGTCATACTTATCTTGTGAGTGAAAATCTATGGTAGGATGAACACACAAGATAATAAAGTTCTAGTCGTAAGGAAGGGATAGAATGAAGACAATTGTAAGAAAAATTTGTTATTCATATGCTTATGAATAACCTTCTTGGTTATGTAGTGACAGTTCCTTACCAGGAAATGCATGACAGTGACTTCTTATAGATAGAAACACGAGTAAGTAAGAAGAAATGGAAGTTTTTACAATGATAAAGAAAGGAAATGAGTGACATTGTGATCTAGAACAATATGCAAAGACAATGACCATTAGGTAAGACAACTAAATTTTATATGGTGAGAAAAATACAATTAGAAACACATACAATGTGCAATATGTATGATTTATAACATTGTAACTAAAGGTGGGTTGAATTCCTTAAAAAAATATCAAAAAGGGGTAGTTCATAGTGAAGAGTAAGAGACACAAGTAATGTGATAGAGATAGTCCAAGTAAAGATAGTAACCTAAATAAGATGAACATGTAAACCAAGGAAGACAATAATAAAATGATCATAGTGAACAAAAGGTTGTGATGAAAGTGGACATAAAAAACTCAAGACTGATGATGAAATACAACCATGCAAGAAGTTATGCAAGAACACTCCATAGTGTATCATGTGAATAAAAGTAATGTTGTGAAAAAAGGTTGGTATTAAAATTTTGGTGATATATCAAGTAGGGAAGGCATGACAATACAAATTGAAGACAATTGAATACAAGTGTTTCTTTTGACTACGATGATAGAGATATAAAAAGTGAATAAGAGTCTTGAAAGGAAAGATGACTAATTATAATAGTGAAAATGCTAGATATAAGTCATGTTTTGAATAACACAAGACTCAAGACACTATCTAAATCCTAAAGGGACACTCCATACACAATGAACAAGGAAGTACGAGCTACAAATGACCAATTGTTGACAACAAGGGCTACACAAATGAGTATGGCTCTATACTAGCTTTGACAGAGAATTATGAAAAAGATAAAAGAAATCATGGTGGGTACATGAAAATGGAATAGTAACTATGGGGATACATATTCATGCCTTTCTCACTACTACAATTCTATGAAAGATACTTACAAATGGTGAATTAAATAACAATCTACATGAATCTTTTGTCATAATGGAAGTGATAAAAATATGAGGACAATCCTTTCAAGATAGAAAACATGAGGAAAGTCAATCCATAAAGAGGTTCATAGGATCAACTTTTGAGTGATATTAATTATGAAAGAAAATATAAAGGAGACAATATAATATGGTCCAAGGTGCCAAGAAAGAGGAAACTCAAATGTAAAGTGACACAAATAAAATTAGTAAGAAGTGAAGAATATTCTTTTACATGATAGTCAAAATTATGCATATAGATAGTCATCTTTCAAAGGACAATCATAAAAGAAAAGAAGGATTGTACTCAGTTTTCAATCATTACAACTAATAGTCCTATTAGGCCATGAAAGATGATACATCAATACTATGAATATAATAGCCTATATTGAAATGGGTTGATAGATGGAATAAAGTGAAGGATATAGATCTGTATTCAAAGCATGTTGACATGCTAGATGAAAGGAATACAAGCATGAACCGCAGTGGCAATCAAAGAGTAGAAGGAGTGAAAAAATATATTAATAGTCAAACACAATAGGAATAACAACCAATGAATGAGGATTCGAGATGAATTTGAAGTGGTTTCTACTTGTACAAGATTTCATTAAGGATAGGAGCACATGTGGATGAAAATTTTATTCTATAACAAAATATTTTCAAATAGTTTTTGTAGTCTTTTAAGGCGTATTTGTGTTTCTATCTAACCCTAAGACTTTCTCAAATTTAAAAGAAAATAGGAAAGAACACATTTCCTTTATTTTTGGGAAGTTGGAAAATCAATTTGTCAAGTTGGAATAGAGATATAGGCCAAATTGAGCAAGGAAGGAAAAGACAACCATTTCAAGAATGAACGATTCATGATGCAAATAGTGATTACAAAAATAAATGTGCTTTTAAGGGGATTGTCTTTTGAGGGAGAACATAGTGGCTATTAGGAAAGTGGCATCTAAAGGCACGTGGGATAACGTATACCTTTAGATATAATGTTATAAGTTTCTAAGGATATCATTGAAGATAAAACCCAATCTAAACCATAAAAATTCATACCCTGGCATCTAAAGGCACGTGGGATAGCGTATACCTTTAGATATAATGTTATAAGTTTCTAAGGATATCATTGAAGATAAAACCCAATCTAAACCATAAAAATTCATACCCTACAATCTAGCAAGTGGAAGTAATGGTAGTTGAAAGAGATGGAATGGTTTTCCAATGATGTAAGGGCATATGAGAAATATTTGACTCATTTTGGAGATATCTATGACATCATCAGTAGATCATCCAAGCACATAGGGGCAGATGTTGCAAACATTTAAAGAGATTCATAAGTTAGTTGGACACTTAGAGAACATTCAAGAGAGTGGAGGTCAAAGAACATATTTAGGAGCACTTCCATGAGTTAAATTAAGAGGATCATCAAAGATAAAGGTAACTAGATCAATAAAAGGCATTAAATTATTTTATCATGTCACAATATTTATCATTTTTTGGTTGTAAGGCCATATAGCACGTTGGTTCTTTCCTTTTTAGGGAGTTCTTGCCTTATTTTTGTTACATATTGTAACTTCTAAGATTATTTCTATGAAAAAAATTGTTCTGTAACTCTAAAGCAGTCACTTGATGAAAAAAGTAGCAATCTATTTTCACTTTTTAAAGCATTTTAAAACTACGTACTACTATAGTAGATCCTTTTGAGAAATAAAAATTCTAGATTTTGCCTTCTCAACATTGTTTCATTGTATACAAAAAATGAATTGATTAATTTTTTTATGCATTTTAGTATGAAATTTTCAAGCATTTGTCTTTATTAGTATCTTTAGGTAGAAAATAGTGTATTCCATGCAGCTTGTGAAGTGAGATAAACATCTTTAGTTGTGAAATTTTCATTTTCCTTCTAAAAGTGTTGAATACAAGTATTTCCCTATTATTACAAATACATGCACACAGTGAAAAAATTCAATCAAATATCAACTTTCACATATATGAAAATGTACAATAATTATGTATGTATACAAAAATGGCATAAATGTCAAGTCAATAAAATTTTTACAAAAATATGGCACATGCCATGTCAAGGTTGATATACAATAAAAATGTCGTATATACATGTATTGGTCCTTCAATGACTACAACTAACACTATATTTCTATATATAAAATTTCATATATATGAAAATGTATAATAATTGTGTACGTATACAAAAATGGCACAAACGCCAAGTCAACAATTTTTTCACAAAAATGTGGCACATGCCATGTCAAGGTTTATATACAATAATAATATTGAATATATACATGGCTTGGTCTTGTATGCAATGAAAATATGGACCTATTTGATGCAAATGAAAAATACCAAAACACCACACAAAATCACATTAGATGTTAGTCATTTCAAATGCAACAAAATAAGTTTAGAAGAACTTTAGGCTAGTGGAGGAATAAAATAAAATAAAAATATTTTATAAAGGGAAATGGAGGGATAATATATTAAATTTAATTTAATATATTATAGGGAAAATGAATTTATTTAATTAAAGTAATTTTAATTAAATAAATACAAGAATATAATGATTATAGTCAATTAATAAAATTAACTAGAAAGTTAAGGGGAACTATTAATAAAAATTAACATTAGTGTGAATGGACAATTTTAGGTGTCTACATTTTGCCCCTCTTTGATGCGGTGTCGAAATCGGCATTGCGTCAAAGAAGAAGAAAATGAGATGCCCCAAGGTTCGTGCCTAAGTGATGATAGGAAGAGGATGAGTAGGTGCCCCTTGATAAAATTGGGCAAAAAATTAATTTTGGCAATTTTCTCGAAAAGAAAGGGTGAGGATAGGGGAAGTGGAGAAAAAGTGACAATTTGAATGCTTTGGGGGATCAAGGAGTTTGTCAGAGTGACGAAGTTGACTAGGGTGGGGGGATAGAAGAGGATAAATGAATAAAAGAAGGTCTCCAATGAAAAATGAACCTAAATGAAGATTATCATTATGTCAACATGGGAGAGCGTATCCTATTTTGATGTTGTTCTTGACGTTATGCACCAAGGTATGAGGAACCAAGATCACCATGTGACAAGTATGTGATAAAAAAAGGTCAAATACAACCATATGTCTTATGACTCCATGATATGGAAGACCATGATGCCCTTGTGATGATAGGATGAAAAGACCATGATAGATGAAAAAAATACTAATACATACAATCAAAAAGAAAGCATGCACAAAAAACCAAAAGAAAACTAACATATTTCCCGTAGTCAAGATGAAAACCAATTGGTTGATTGATTGAGTGAGCGATTGGGAGGGCAGGACCTGAAGGATTAGGAAGGGTGCATCCCATGATGATGATTGGATTTGAAATTGATCAATTTATTATCAACTGATTTGTTTTAAAATGATGGCTTAATTAAATATTACTGTGCTAGATTGCAATATTGGATTGCATGGATTAGTATTGATTGCACTTGATTGGACTGACTTGGGATCTTTTGGGTTATAATTTTTTTTAATTTTTTAATTTATTAATTTATTGGGATGATTGGATTGGATAGAATGAGATTGGAAGAGAAGATTATTGGATAAGATGAGATTAAAAGCATGGAAGAGGAATAAATGTATTGAATTAGAAGATAAATAGATTTGATAGACAATATGGTTTGGATATGATGAACGGATGATTAAGCGATTGAATAGGATGAGATGAGAAAAAGGATAAGTGGATTGGGACCAATGACAAGGGATAACCAAGGAATGATAGAGGATGGAAGGATGGATACATGTATGGTTATAATATGAATGGATAGGTAAGGGTAGGATATGGAAGACTATAGGGATGGACATTCAAGAACTATGTGGAAAAAGAGTTAAATGTCCCACACTAGAAGGAGAAGAATGAAGCATGGAAAGGTGGAGGATAAAAATGTATAGGATGGAAGGATGGAGAATAAAAATGTATAGGATGGAAGGATGGTGATAGAAGATGAGAAGTGGAAATTAATATGGTGTGGAGGATGAATGATGTAGAGATGATGGATTAAGGATTTGTGAGGTGGGAGGATAATGTGAAAAGGATATTTATGGAGGAAGTGAAGGCTTATATTGTCCAAAGCATGCATGGATATTTTCTTTGTATATTAGTACCTCTAGTTTTTTATGAAGGGAAAATGTATGAAAGTGGAAGGTGAATGGATAAGGAATATAATATGGAGGGTATGAAGAGGATAGGGGATAATGATATGGGGGATATAGATGGAATTGGATAATAGATAATGGATGGATGCAATGTATAGGATAATAAAGATCAAGGACATGGGAAGGTGTATGAGGACTACAAGATGGAGGATAGGGATCCCAAGATCAAATATGTGAAAATGGATGGATAAGGAGTAAGGGTTATGGAAGGTACATGTGGATGGAGGGGATGCATAGGATAGTCAAGATCAAAGATGGGAAAGGAAAGGATAATGAAATTAGATAGGACAATGGATGGTGGATAGGGAATGTGGAAGATATTTATGGTAGCATAGTGTGGATTAAGCTTTCCCCCAAGTATAAAGTGCAAGGGGAGGAGGATAGGAGAATGGATAAGATATGATAGGAAGATGAGAGGGAAGATATTATGGATGGATAGCGAGAAGGAATTTCCCCCAAGTATGAAGAAAAAATGGAGGGAGGGATTACACATGTTTCTTGTTTTCAAATTTTTCATCATGTTACTTGTCCAAGGCACCTGATTACAAAGTTTTCACCATTGGACGATTTTTTCTTTCTTTTTTTTGACATTTTTTTTTACCCTTTTTTTTTTATTTTTTCTTTTTTTTGACCTTTTAAGACTTTTTCAATAATAGGAATATGGAAGGACTCAAGCATATAGTTTCATGGATGGTATCCCTTTGATAATATGCTCATAGATGTTGGTATGATGGTGGGAAAGGGGATGGATGGATAAGGATTTATGAAAAGGTTTGGATTAAAGGTGTGGATAGGTGGATAATGGATGGTAAGTTGGAAGAATTTTGAATAAATAGAGGAAGGATATGGGAAGATCTTCATTGGCACACACTATGAATGGTGGTGGAGTAGTGGAGGAGGGGATTTTGAAAGAGATGGAGGAGAAAGTGTGGATTTTGGGATGTAAGGACCCAAAATAGATGAAGGAAATAATATTGGACTTAGGCTAGTGGATGTTTGGACATAAGGACCCAAAATGGAGTTGGAAGATGGAGGATTGTAGGATTTATGAGTGAAGGAAGCTTGTGAAATAGCAAGGTTGGATGTCAATTTGGGTTTTTCTTTGAGATGCATTGCTTCAATTAGTAACTTAGGAATCCACGTGATTTTTTATTTTTTCATTTTGGGCCTTTGTGGCCTTTTGAATTTTTCTTTATTTTGAATCATAGTTTTCTTTGATTGAACATGTCTTTTATATGGGACATGTTGATCCTTGGATTCTTGTGGATTTTTAGGTTTATGCATTTTAGCTTTGGTATCCCATGTTCTTTCATTAGTCATGGTATAGGTGCTCGAGGATGGATGATATGGAGAGTTTATGGATGGAATGATGGAGAGTGAACGTTGGAAGGGATTCAAGGATGTGTTCCTTTTTTATCATCATAAGGTATTTGAGGTGATGAAGTGGTAGACTTGGATATGATGGATGGATGTATGTAAGGACCCAAAATGGATGGAAGGGATGAATTGTTTGGCTTTGGAATATAAGGACCCAAAATGGATATGGATGAGGAAGGAATGGAGTTTTAGATACAAGGACCCAAAATGGATGGAAGGGATGAAGGGTTTAGTGTAGGGATATAAGGGCCCAAAATGGAGGTAGATGAGGAGGGGAGGGATTTTTGGATATATAGAGCCAAAATGGATGGAAGCGATGAAGGGTTTAGATAAGGACCCAAAACAGATTTGGAATATGGGTGATGGGAAATTTTGAGTTTAGATGTAGGTATTTTATATATGGAAGGTGTGGAAGGTGTACCAACATCTTGAGACATTATTTTTTCAATGGGATACCTATTATTTTGAAAACAAGATGTGAGTCCATATGAATGGGGAGGAATTATAGGATCTTTAAGGAAGCCATTTTGGATAGAGGTGTTGGAACCAAGCTCATGTATATGGGATTCATGGATGGATTGGATAGGCGTGATGGGATATTATAGAGGAATAGGATCATGAGGGGAATCAGGGGCATAATAGGATCTTGAGATGGATTGGAATTATGATGTAGAGATGAAGGGGTACTTTGATTTGACTTTGGGGAGGAGTATGTGGTGGAGTGGAAGGTATGGTAAGATCTTGAGATGGAAGGATATTGTGGAATGGGATGGAGGGAATGGGATCATGAGATGGGGTAATTTGATCTTGACATGAAGGGAGATTAGTGTAAGTAGATGTTAAGATTTGGGATGGAATGGTATCATTGGATGAGGTGGCAAAGATGTCTTGATCTTGATTATGAATGGAACTATGAGGTGAATCGAGAGGGATAAATGGATCCTGAGATAGAGGAACACTTTGATATACAAAGGAATAAGAATCCATCCTAGCATTATTTGGGACAAGATCTTGACATATATGGACTTGTGAGGGTGATGTGATGGAGGGATTAGGATCTTCAACTTCAATCTCTCCTTTGTCAATAAGGTCTTGGACAAAAAATTTAAACTTTAAGTACTTCTTTATATCATGACCCTTGGTGCGATGATAATCACAGTATTCATTTTCCTTATACCAAGTAGGTTTGGGTTGATTGGCATCATAGGGCATAGTGTTTGAAACACTATCATGTTTTGGTCAACACGTAGGTGGAATATGACATCAAGAGTGTCCACAAGGGGAGTGTATTGTCTAGCTTTGGGTGATTGTGAAGCTTTGGAGGATAGGAATGATGTGGGTTTTGGAGGATTAGGATTTTGTGGAGGTTCTTAATTTTGTGGAGGATTGGGGTTTGATGGTGGATGATGATTATGGATTTGGAGAAAGAGGGGAGGAAACATGTCTTCAAATGCAAAAATTTTCTTTTGACCCCCATTTTGTAAGTTAAGGACAATGTTTCGAAGCTCTTCAATCTCTTGGGAAAGATTGGGTATGTTGGAAGAGTGATGTTGGTGAGGGATGGAATCATATATGGATGAATGATAATGAGGTGGATTTCCCTTGTCAAAGGTAGAGGAAATACCAGAAATAGAAGATGGATTGGGATTAGATATGATATGTTGAGGATTGATATGGTAAGCGGGTTGAATTGGAGGTATAATTTGGAGATTAGGATTTTGCACTTTAAAGTCATCAACCATTTTGTGAAACCAATCCATGTTCATTATGTTTGAATTAGATATTTTGGATTGGATTAGAAGATGATGTAGAGGAAGATTTGATTTAATATTGAATGATTTGATGATAGATGAAATATGAACTTAGGACTAGGAGAAAGTTTGGACATTGATTTAAAAGGGCATGGCCTCAAGGATTTTGATATAATTGGATGATGGATTTGATTGATTTAGAGGGAAGGGCCTCAAGAATTTTGATCGATTTGATTTTATTTTCATTTTGGATTTGTGAGGGTAGGGCCTCAAATTTGGATTTGATTTGATTTGGATGATGATTAAAGTCCAAAGATTATGATGGTGCCCTTAAGCCAAAAGTGCAAGATTAGAAGATGGTGTTGATAAGACTTAAATTAAGAATGGATGAAGTAGAAATATTTATCAGGGATGTTTGAAGACAAGTGGAATGGATGATGTGATTTATTTTGATGATGGGGATATATGGATTGAATTAGAACTTGGTTAGAAAGCAATAGTGCAATGTGCATGTCCAAAAAGATTTCCACAGGTCTCAACACAATCAAACACACACTACCTAAGGTCAAAAAGGAAGTATTCCAATATTTTCCCACAACTTGATTCTCTTAGCCCCACAATTAAGTGGTTGAATTTCCTTTTTTTAGGACTATGAAAGTTATAGATCAATTGGAAGAGATCAATGCTCATAGCACATGTCTTTCCACATTGCCACATTCAAGCTTTAGCATCCAAGGGAGCACATATGGTGAGTAGTCTTGGGGTGATTCAGGTATGTCCACTTGGATAAATCCTTGCACAAAGGAAGTCACATATCTGAAATGGTTGGCCTCTAAATCCTTAGGTGTCAAATAAGGTTCTTTGTTCATGACTACCCCTTGTAGCTCAGCAAGTGGAATTGAGGCCTATAGCCCTACAAGCACCCAAAATGTATAGTCTTGCAAGCAAGATCAATACCTCTGATGGGCTTCTACAATATCCATCTTTCTCAGTACTTTTTATCCTCTTTCTAGAACAAATTGATTGCACGTAGACATGAATTTATGGTTTTAGGCATATGAACTTATGGTTTCTATGTATATGTTATGTATGTGTGAACATAAGATGGAAATGTGGATACTTCTAAAGACATAATATCTGCTTAAATTCATGGATAGGAATGGTGAATATAATAGATATACATGTTAATGGATGTTTCCTTGCCTAAAGCTATGTTTTGGGTAGTTACCTCCCGTAGCTGTAGGATTTGCAAGAGTGATAATTAAGACTTACACCTTTTCCTAATATTGATGATGTGGATATATATGTATATGGTTGGTTGTGTGCACATTGATTGTTTTGAAGGAGTTGACTGTGGATATTTGAAGACCAACATACTGGCACGGGAGTCATCAAAGCCAACCAAAGATTGCAGAATCTTCGCAAGCAAGTCAATACTTTCTGTTGCATGCAACGTGCAGATTTAGTGCGCGCTATATTCTAAGATTATTCATGGTCAATAATATTTCTATTGTGAAACTTTATGAGTTGTAAATGATCCTCATTTATGAAGTGATCATAGGTTTAGGAGATAGTTGTAGCTTCCTTTTAAATAATCGCCTGTTGTGACTCTTTTGGAGTTAGTCGAACAAACTAGTTTTTAATAGAACTCTTGCATACTATTTCAATCAAGTGTAATCATTTTATGGATGAATAGAATGTTCAATTCAAGTTTGCATTTTTCATCTTGATTGTACTTATCATTCACTCATTCAAGGGGGCCCACTTGATGAGTGAATTATTTTGTTAGTTTAGAGTTCATTTTCCTGTTCATTTATATGTATTAGAACTTTTTTGTTCCTGCAGCTACTGATATCATAATTAGTAGCCTATTCCTGCAGCACAATCAGTTGGAGTAGTTCCTAACTATAATTCCCTTCTTTGATTAGAATAAATTTTCTTACCAATTTTCGTATAGTTTTCCTAAAGCATAAGCATTTGAATTTGTTAGATGGACTTAGAAAGAGAAATTTTGAAGCATAGACTTTTCAAATACCATTCCAAGTTTACGTCCTTGGTTGATAATTAAATGAGACCAAATAATGCATTTAGGAATCATTTGGGGTGTCCAATCCTAAAATAGGTAGTCCATTGCTCTAGGTTTCTGATACTATTATTTGGCCAAACATTTTTGGTGTCGTTGTCGGGGATGGTGTTAATTCAAACTTATCCTTGTAGTTGCATTATTGGTTTTAATCTAGTACTTAAGTAAGCATTTTATGCATAGAAGGAGAGATCATCTTGGAGATTTCTTCCCCATAACTACCAAGGAGAACCATTTGATTTATTCAATCCTCAAGTTGAAGAACCCCAAAGTGAGAATGAAGAAGAACCCTTTGAAAACCCATTTTCTGATGCTCAAGAAGACATATCCTCTTCATCATTTGAGGAATCACTGCATTTGAATGACCTATTTGTTGAACCTAAATACCAATACAACCTGCCTTCTCTTATTATATATTAGCCACCACCACCAGGTCCTCCTCCCAGAATGGCTGCTCAGGCTCCCTTTTCATTTCCTATACCTCAACAAAAAGGTAACCAATATTTAAAGAATATACCTACTGTTGCGCTTCCTAAATTCTATGGCCTCCTTACAGAAGACCCTGAGACCTTTCTCTTTAAATTTGATATTCTTTGCTAGAGTTATGACTATACCACTGATGCCCACAAGCTGAAGTTGTTTCCATCAACTCTAAAGAAGTTGCTTTGAGATGGTTCATGGGGTTAGGTGCTAATGCTGTAATAGATTGGAATGCCATGCGCACTATGTTTCTTTTGAAGTACAAAGAGTACTATAGAGGTCAAGATTTGAAAGGTGATGACATTTTTAAAATGTCTTAGAAGGAGGATGAAACCTTGGAGGATTATGTATCCAGATTCATGTTCAACCTATAGCATAATACATAGCACCAGTTAAATGAGGCATCTCAGAAACACCTCTTCCTAAAGGGTGTGAATGATGGAAGTATTGAGGCTCTAGACCTAATGGCAAGAGGAGATATCACACCAAAAGTTTGGGTTGACATAAAGAATATATGTCAAAATTATTCAAGGGCCACTTTGAAAAAGGGTAGGGGACTTAGAGACCTACCGCATAAGTCCAATGGTGGTTCAGGAGTATCCAAAATGGATCTGTCTAATTTTCTATTTGACTTCAAGCAAGACATCATTAATTATGTCGCCACTCAACTGGATAGTATGCAAGTGAGGAGGAAGAAGGAAGATTCAAATGTTGTGCTTGCTGAGTTCTATTCTCATTGAAGAGAAAAGAAGAGAAACTGTAAATTTAAGATGATTGCATCTATGGACATCAACCCAATGCCCACTAAGCTCAAAGCCATAGATGAGGAGAATGGAGAATTTTTCTATGTTTCTCAAAGGTGTCCATGGGCTTAGAGACAAGTTATGCCTTCGAACACACTGAATAATTTTGGTTATAATAATAATAGCTATTGGCCAAACCAAAACCCCCAAAATTTTGCTCCTTAGGGTCAGAATTGGAATCACAACTGGTCCAATCAATAGTCATACTATAACCAAGCCTATCCATAGCAACCACCATTTAACCCATACCAACAATAGTATAACTCCTATCAACAGCCATAGCAGAATAGCCAATGGCCACCTCATGGTAACTGGCAACCACAACCTCAGTGGGGACCTAATCAACTTAATCAGCAACAAGCAATAATGCCTCCACCTCAGCAGCAAGCTATTATGTCACCGCCTCCTATAGAAAATAGAAACCCTCAAAATCCAACTCAACTTCCTTCTCAACCAACTCCAAATCCTAATAATAAGCAACAAGCTTATTCCTTGCACGTAAATGATATCCATCTTAGATCAGGAACTACACTGCCTACACCCAAGGAGCCAATAATAAAAGAAGTTGTTGATGCCGAGGATATACCTATGAACTAGCCTGTTGATGTTCCACCTATTGTTCAAACTGCACCAGTGCCTAAGACTCCTCGTTATCCGCAAAGATTGTCTTAGGCAGTTCCTCCAAAAGAAAATCCTATAGCCACTTATTTGATTGATCAACTCAAGCAAATGATAGTGCAGATTCTTGGATGCCCTTAAAGAAATTCCAGTCTATACCAAAGAAATTAAAGAAGCCTACATCAAACAACCTGGAAGGGAAAAGAAAGACCCTAATACTATCCATGTCTTGGGCCAGCTCTCTGATCTCATGCTAAGAAAAGTTGTCATGCCTAAGTATTCAGACCCAGGAAGTCCAATGGTAACCATTTACATTAATGGTACCCAAATTCAGAATGTTCTAATTGACTTGGGAGCATCAATCAATGTTATGACTAGGGAATTCTATTGAAACTAAGTATCATTGGTTTTTGGGACACACAAACAATATTGTAGTTAGTCAATAATTCCATAGTCAAGCCCAATGGTATGGTTGAGGATATTGTTGTTACTTTGGATTCCTTAGATTACCCTTCAAATTTCATAGTCTTGTCACCCAAAGCCACCCTAGGAGGATATCCATTAATCTTAGGATGGCCTTGACTAGCCACAGCTGATGCTTACATTGCATGTCATTTAGGAAAGATGAGCATATCAAATGGAATAAATACCAAGAAGTTAACTTTTTATTCTCCATCAAAACCCTAAAGTAAACTTGATCAAGTTGTCTGGCCAGACTTAGGAGATGCTTCCCTTGAAGTAAATTCTATGCAAAAACTTATGGTCATTGAGAGGAATCCATTCATGGTATCACAAGAAGAAGATGATATACTAGCAAAAATCCTTACCAACCAATATGGTTCTGAGGAGTCATCTTGTGATGATCCAAATTGTTCCCTTCAAACAATAATGCCCAAGAGAACCACATCTTAGCTTCCTGCAGCACCTGATTATCTTCACACCTTGCTACCTCGTGAGATAAAGTCTCCATCCATAGTAGAAGTCCAGATGTTAGAAAAAGTTAAGAAAGTTGAAATTGCTTCAGGAAAGGAGCTGAATGTTAATAAAAACCTCACTGAATCTCAGATGTCTAGTCTTCTCAAGCTTTTGCAGGATAGTCAGCAAGCCTTTGCATGGGATTACACTGACATGAAAGGGCTAGATCCAAAACTTTGTACTCATAGAATATATATAATCCCTGAATACAAGCCAGTCAAGAAAGCTCAAAGAAGAATTAACCCTGCTTTAAGAGACATAGTTAAGACTGAGTTGCAAAAGCTTCTTAGTGCAGGTTTCATTTATCCTATTTCTGACAGTCAGTGGGTTTCTCCACTTGTAATTGTTCCAAAGAAAGGGGGAAAGTGGAGAGTCTATGTTGACTATAGAGAACTTAAAAAAGCCACTAAGAAGGATCATTTCCCACTACCTTTCATTGGCCAAGTGCTTGATAATCTTGCGGGTAAAAAGTACTTTTCATTTCTAGATGGCTTCAATGGGTATAATCAGATACAAATATCACTAGAAGATCAAGAAAAGACAACGTTTACCTATCCTTGGGGAACCTTTTCTTATTTAGTCTTTCCATTTGGATTGTGTAATGCCCTTGCTACTTTCCAGAGAGCAGTGCTAGGTATTTTCTCTGACATTGTTGTTGATTGTGTTGAAATTTATATGGATGACTTTACAACTCATGGAACCACATTTGAAGAAGCATAAGCTAACTTGGAAAAGGTCCTTAAGAGATGTCAAGATTATAATCTCTCTCTTAACAGTGAGAAGTGCTATATGATGATGGAGGAGGGAATAGTCCTAGGACACTACCTTTCATCTTTTGGAATTCAGGTTGACCTTGAAAAAATTGTAGTTATCAACACACTTCCCACACCGGTTAAGCAGAAGGATGTCATGAGTTTCCTTGGCCATGCTGGTTACTACAAAAGGTTCATAAAAGACTTTAGCCAACTTGCAGCACCATTATATAACTTGTTGAAGAAAGAAGCTGAATTTGCATGGATAGAGGAATGTGAAGCATCATTCCAGAAGTTGAAAGATGTTCTAACAACAACACCTATTCTCAGAGGACCTGATTGGAAGCTTCCATTCCATATCCACACATATGCATCTAACTATGCTATTGGAGTAGTTCTAGGACAGAATGAAGGTATTATTGAACATGCAATTTACTATATTAGTAAAAAATTTCAAGGAGCATAATTAAATTATATTGTTACTGAAAAAGAGTTGTTAGAAGTTGTTTATGCACTAAACAAATTTAGGCACTACATCACAAGCTATGAAGTATTTGTTTATACTGATCATTCAGCTATCAAGTACATAATGAATAAACTAGCCATTAGTGGTAGATTAGCACATTGGTTACTCCTCATGCAGGAATTTGATGTAAAGATAATAGACAAACCAGGAAAGGCTAATGTAGTGGCTGATTTCTTGTCATGACTACAAGTGCCAGATGATCCTGCAGCAATTGATGATAGCTTCCCTAATGAGCACTTGTTTTCTATTGATTCTTTTAATCCATGGTATGCAGACTTAGCCAACTACCTTGCTACAGGGAGAACACCACCTCACTTCTCTCCTAAACAGTGTTGTCTGTTGGTTGAAAAGAGTTTTAACTTCTCTTGGATATCAGGCTTCATGTTTTATATAGGACTAGACCAGGTCACAAGATGATGTGTTTGAGAGGATGAAACTTATGACATCCTTCGGGCATGCCATGATGAGCCATGTGGAGGACATTTTTCTGCAAAGAGGACAACCTACAAAATTTTGACAACTGGATACTACTGGCCTACTTTGCATAAGGATGTAGCAAAACATACTCGGCACTGTGATAGGTGCCAACGTATGGGACATCCCACAAAGTTTGATGAAATGCCCCTGCAGCTGCAAGTAGTAGTCACACCCTTTGACAAGTGGAGTATTGACTTCATTGGACCCATTGAGCCCTCTTATCATGGGAAGTCTTACATCTTAGTATGTATTGATTATGCAACAAAATGGGTTGAAGCCAAAGCTATGAGACATGCCAGAGATCACAAAGTTGTTGAGTTTCTTTATGAATGCATATTCGCCAGATTTGGAGTACCAAGGGAAATTGTCACAGATCAAGGGGGAAAATTCACCTCTAACCTTATCACCGAGTTGATGCAGGAGTACATGGTGCATCATGGAAAATCTTCAACTTATCATCCTCGGGCCAATGGCCAGGTTGAAATAACAAACCGGGAGATAGAATTCATCCTCACTAAAATAGTGGTTGTGCATAAAAAGGATTGGGCTACACGCCTTCCTGAAGCCATATGGGCTTACCACACCACATGGAAAACCACCACAGGGTTTACTCCTTTTGAGTTGGTATATGGAAAATCACCTTCTATGTCGATTGAGTTCTAGCATAAAACACTTCGCACCACCTTAGCTCTAGATATAGATATCACCAAAGCACAAGAAGACAGGTTACTACAATTAAATAGATTGGATGAATATAAAAAGTCTGCTCTCCACAATACAGAGTTGCTACAACAACAAAGAAAAAAATGGCATGATAAGTTCATTCGTGATAAGAAATTTTCTGTAGGAGATTGGGAAATGTTGTATGATTCAAGATACTAGCACACACCTAGGAAATTTCAAACTAGATGGCTTGGGCCTTATGAGATCATATTAGTATTCGACAATGGAGCAGTACAACTTTCAACCATTGATCTTGTTCAATTCAAGTTACTCGTCAATGGGCATCAGCTGAAACTTTACCACAAACCTATTAGCCGTGAAGAGTTCTTGAAGTAGTTCCAAAGCACAACTAAAGCAAGAGATCATGTAGCTGAAGAATTTGGGTCTTCCACCTAGGATTTTGCCGATTCTTGATTCCATTCAAGAACACCATAATAAATATTTCACATTTCGTGGAATAATTTCTCCATAATAATTTTTCATCTCACCTTCTCTCTTTTCCACCCATTCACCCCATCCCATCACTTCAATTATGTAGGTACAATTTTTTTGAACAACTCTTCCTACAATGCCTCCAGCTTCGTGCCACATATACTCATACATATATTATTTTTATTCATTAATTTTTAGGATTTTGTGTAGTTTTAATTTTTCACTCTTGCTTAGCCTGGCCTAGTGGGACCCATGCCATTACTTAGTTGGGGGGGGCAACTATTCTATTTTTGAAATTTCAAATTAGCATGTAAAATTAAAGTTCATCTTTAAATTGTGTCTGCGACATGACTTGATGATATGTCCTTTTGTGATTATGTCATCACATTTGAAGTGAATTAAAGATATTAAAGTCTGATCTTGATTTCTAATGATATGTCGAGACTTGTTTGGGGTGGCAGCCTTGGCACGCGCGAGCTATTATGAGATGTTATGCAAAACTTATATCATTAGATTTCGTGCAAAAATCTTTAATTCTATGAATCAAGTTGCAGTTTGTATGTCATCTTTTCTTCTACAACATCTTGTTCCATAATGCATTGAGGTATGTGACTTTCCATTGTCGAGCTCTGTGGGAATTGTAATTCTGCAAGTTCAAAATTTGTTTGAGAGTAGCAATGGGAGGTGACATTCAACGGCATGAGCCATTGGATCACAAGATTTTACTAGATGATGCGTCCACTTGTGAAATGTTTAAAAGAAGAGGATGGCTGGATTATTGTTTAAGCCTTAAAGGGTTTAATGAGGAAGTCACTCTATAATTTTTATCTACCTTGAAGGACAGGTTTGCAAAAGTCAAAGGCTTGAATATTGAATTCATAGAAGATGTAGTAGCCGAAGTGACTAGTTTACCACACGAAGGTGAACAATGGGTGAAAGATTTTGACCTACGTTTGGCGAGAGCCCGGTTCACTTTGCACGGTGATCCTCAATTAGATATCGATGGGAAGCAAGGAACTTGGTGATTATCTTTGCCTCTAAAGCTCATTCAGCCAGTTGCATTTGTTATTCAGTACTTCACCTGCGAGGGACGCTACAAGTATTTGCATGCCTTGCATTTCAAAATTCTCAGTCATCTTCGGCATGATAACAGACCGGTAAATCTTTCCAGCTTCCTATTTAACATTGTGAAAAAGCAAGCTTTATTAGTCCAGTTAGGAAGCAACCAATCTATTTCACATCATTGCTTAATAAAATTAATTGTAGAAAGGGAATTGAATAGATAAAAGTTTGGGACATGGGAAGAATTTTTGCAAATGAATGAGGTCGAACCTAGAGTAGTCAGCCCTAGAGGTCATGGTGTCAGTCAGAGAGAGAAAACATCCTCTGGGGTTCGTAAAATTGTTCAAAGAATTCAGATTGATCCTGAAGCCTCTCCTTCCATTTCTAGGTCACTTAGAAAAATAACTTTCAGTGCTGGAGCCTCTACTTCTCAGAGGAAGAAAAACAAAAGTATGGAAGCTCCCGATATTCCTAAATCTTCGTCATCTGTAAGGACCAGGTCTACATCTAGAAAAGATAAGGGTAAAACAATGGAGCCAGAAGAGGAAATATTAGAACCTCAGCCTAGTGATAATACTAATAATGTGGAAGAAACCCTACATTCCCCTAGGGAGGAGAATTCTGAAAACCCTCCTGAAGCAGTTGCAGAGGAGGTAGTCACTAAAAGAAATAAATGGAAGAGTCCTCCGAGCTCATCCATACCCCCTATGAGGAGAAGTAGAAGGTTTTTAGAGAAAGAGGTTGAAGCTTCTGTTCCTATTATTAACCTTGAGTCTTCTGAATCCGTAGAGCATGAATCTGTAGAAATGAATCTTTGGAAAATCCCTCTTCTGGGGAATTGTTTCACCAAACTGCAGCTAGTGACACTATATTGAAAGAGCAAAGTCCATAAATAGAGGTTAATCCTAGAGTTAACTACATACTGATTGATAGCGACAAGGACTCTAAGGATATAGAGGAATTTGTAGATAATTCTATCAGGCTGAATGTTAGTATGAATTCAGAAGAAACCCCTGACTTTGGGACTGAAATTATTGAAGAAGTACCCCAGCAAAGTATTAGGATAGGTTAGAAATGCTAGCTAAGGTAGCAGCTGATGTTAGTGAGGAAAGCAATGTAATAAAGATAATTGTTTTGTGGAAGGTGAAGTCCTCTGCACCAAAGAAAACAATTAAAACTCCTCACTTTCCATCTGGATGGGTGGATATACTCAATCAGGAACCTTTACCCCCACCAGATTTGTCTACACCCCTTGCTGCAGGGATAAACTTATACCAACAGTTGTTATGGGAAAATACACAATGGAAATTAGAAAAGGAAAAATTGAAATGAGTCATTAGTGAGCAGGATTCTCAGTTGGAGCAGAAATTAGATGAGATTGAGATATTGAAGTGGAGGATTGATCAGATTACATGATTAATTCCAGAGCTGATGGAATGCAGATCACCATCTCCGGTGTATGCAGTATTCCTTAAAGAGCAACTTGTTAATTTCAAATTAACAAGAATTGTAGAAGGCCTCAATCCTTCTGTATCAACTCCCCATGAATTTTACTATGCCTTTCATTCTGCTCCAATGACTCTGAAAAACCTATTGTGTGAATTGTACTTACATAACCTAGCAATTCCTAATGATACAGAATGGAATTCACTCCTCTATGTAGGAGATGTACAGTTAAGAGCAGTTATGTCTTGGATGTAGAATGAGATGAGTAGGGAACATCAAGTTGCACCATACAAAGACAAATAAATGTCAAATCCTTTGATGATGATGCCTAAAGTTCAGCACTCCAGACGGACATATTTTGACTGGCTTTCTATCATAGCAAACACTAGTGGAGCCAATAAGATCTATCCAATGCGAGAACAAGCATTTGCACACTGGGACCAGCATTCTTCATGAGATGCTGCCATAGCAATTAGTGCCTCCAAGTAGAGGTGGATAAGGATGTCACATGATCTAAAATCAAGGGAACCTCACTCACCACAAAATCTAACCCTTGCTACAAGAAGAGTTCCATGGTACATTATGTTGGGAAGGACACTCCTTAACCGTTGGTTTCCATTAAGGTTTCAGCCTCCCCTCTTCCTATAGCCATTGATGGCAATGAATGATAGTGCACCAGATTATGACATGGCCACTGAATTCCAGTGATGGGAAAGACTCAAAGAAACTCATGGATACTTTGATTATGTTCATGATGAATCTGGGCAGAGAACAGCTAGTGATTTGAGGGTCTGTGCCAGGATTCAGAACTTCATGATTGCTAGGGACCAGCAATAGTTCAGTTAGGGGGAATGATGGGCTTCTAAAATAGCCATCTTTCTCAGTACTTTTTATCCTCTTTCTAGAAAAAATTGATTGCACATAGACATGAATTTATGGTTTTAGGCATATGAACTTATGGTTTCTATGTACACTAATACATT
Organism: Chamaecyparis obtusa; assembly: GCA_027943335.1. Taxonomy (NCBI): domain Eukaryota; kingdom Viridiplantae; phylum Streptophyta; class Pinopsida; order Cupressales; family Cupressaceae; genus Chamaecyparis; species Chamaecyparis obtusa. Next base: position 2,052,617 of record BSBK01001608.1, read on the forward strand.
TGGGGTGAAATTGCGACGGCAATTTGCGATGACAGGCAAATGTCATGCGGTTTTGGCTTTTTTTTTTCAAATATAGCCCGACACCATCGCAAATTGCGACGACAATACATTTGGCAACGTCGCCATTGCGACGTTGTCGGGATATAAGGACAAAAAAAAAAAGGAACGTTGTCATTTGTGTTTTCAACAGCGCCGTAACCCTCTGCGAAATCACATCAGGATATAAGGGCAAAAAAAACAAGAACGTTATCATTTGTGTTTTCAACAGCGCCGTAACCCTCCGTGAAATCACATCGGGATATAAGGGAAAAAAAAACAAGAACGTTGTCATTTGTGTTTTCAACAGCGCCGTAACCCTCCGCGAAATCACAGCTACAATTTCTGAGTACGTTGGGTTTATTTTTCTTTTGTCATTATTATGTAATCTGGTATTCAGCTGTTAGAGAGCTAAAATACCTAGAAATGAGGACATATCTATGTTGAATTTATTGTTAGCGGCTTTGGTTATTTAGAAGTTTAATTTTATTTGTTCATCTTTCAAGCACAAACATTTTGTGGACCGTAACGTCTTCATTGTTTCGGGTATGCAGTGAAACAGCCCTAACTTGCAATTGTGATGTTGTCGGGATATAAGGGCAAAAAAAAAAAGGAACGTTGTCATTTGTGTTTTCAACAGCACCGTAACCCTCCGTGAAATCACATCGGGATATAAGGGCAAAAAAAACAAGAACGTTGTCATTTGTGTTTTCAACAGCGCCGAGAGAGATTCCCTCCGCGAAATCACAGCTACAATTTCTGAGTATGTTGGGTTTATTTTTCTTTTGTCATTATTATGTAATCTGGTATTCAGCTGTTAGAGAGCTAAAATACCCAGAAATGAGGACATATCTGTGTTGAATTTATTGTTAGCGGCTTTGGTTATTTAGAAGTTTAATTTTATTTGTTCATCTTTCAAGCACAAACATTTTGTGGACTGTAATGTCTTCATTGTTTCGGGTATGCAATGAAATAGCCCTAACTTGTGACTACCTTCACGGTACTTGTGTACATTATCATGTTGTCTTTACAGTGACTGTCCTCATTCAAGTGGCAATTACACAAGGGACAGTCACTGTGAGATGTCCTCATTTGTGACAAGGACAGTCACACTTAGGACATCTCATAGTGATATTCCCTTGTGTAATTTCCACTTGAATGTATTGCTATTGAACCACATTAATGCTTTTCTTCTTCAACAAATGAGGACAGTCACTGTAAAGACAACATGATAATGTACACAATTACCAAAAAATGATCTTGTTAATTGATGTAACACTTTGTCTTGCTCACTCCCTATCCTTCACTAGGGTCTCTTTAGGCCAATGTTTTGACTTGATAGGGTACTTAACTATCCCTACACTCTTTAGGTATCTCTACCCAAGATCCCACTCCTTCAACTAGTGCACACCAACAAGAAATACAACGAACTCTGCTCAATACCAATCTAGCTACTAGGACACTCCTAGTCTTGTCTTCACAAATTGAAACACATTCAACTAGAACTTTACTCCATGGAGAGGCTGGCCACTAGGACCTCTATTGGTTTCAATATTACTCCTTCACCTATACTTTTCATCAGTACTTCAATCTGGTTCATCAAACCATGCCAATTGCACCAAAAAATAGGCTGCTAGCAATTAGGCCTTTGTCAAGCCTTTTTGTTTATATTAAGCCACCTAAAGGGCTTAGGATTCAGATGCCCTTTATTGAGAACTCCAAGATATCTAAGGTCTTCTCCTCCTAGATTTTTTGTACACCAACTGCTACAGCCATGCCTGAAAACAAGTATTTTGACACAACTTGGACAGTCTGACTAAGAGTTTGTTTTCTTAGCAGCCAAAGAAACTCACCCAATCTTCTAATTTGACTTGGGGCTTCTTTAGATGTGTGTCTACCTCTCCATGAGATTTTAGTTGAAGCAACCAATGCATTCAACTTGTTGTAATCTTCTTGTAATGATTTGTCATCCCTAACTGTGCTCAACTGACTCACCTAGGACATCATTGCAAACATAGAAAATGAGCTTCCCAGGGCCCCTCCTTCCAAAAATATAGTACATGGAGTCTCCTCACCCATTCCAAGAGCCCGTACAAAATTGACAATGGAATGATGAGCTAAGACTCCATTTGTTCAACCTGCCTGGTTCAAACCAATGATAGGGTACTTAACAAAAGAATTAACAAACTAGTTGGAATGCTTCAAAACTCAAAAAAAACACAACACAGAATAAAAAAACAACTTGTACTAACTTTTCCAATAGACACTGCAAGCTATCTAATCCATTAATCAACTGAAAACAAAGAAACAAAAAAACTCAAGAATTCACTAAAACCGTGTTACTCTACAAATCTTCTTAATTCCAAATGTTTTTCCCCCCAACCTTTTGCACAGATCGATGGAGGCCTCTTATAGTTGATCTGATGCCTAATTCAATGGTTTCATATAGTTACATAACCATCTTACTCGAAAATGCTCCCTTGCACAAATGTTGTCAATGTTGTGAATGACAACATTGACAACTTGTTACAACCTTTGGGATTTTGGTTCAAAATTTATTGTTCAAACACCATAAGACCCTAACCATGACTTAGTTAGGCTATTTAGACCTCACATAGGCCACTTCTACACTTATTTGCCCAATTTGACCCCTAAATGCTTCATTCCCACTTTTGCCACAATATTGGTAACTTGGGTACAAATTGGCACTTGCCATCACAAAGGTCACACATGAGGACATCTCACAGTGATCGATTGTCCCTTGTGTAATTTCCACTTGAATGTATTGCTATTGAACCACATTAATGCTTTTCTTCTTCAACAAATGAGGACAGTCACTCTAAAGACAACATGATAATGTACACTCACTGTAAGGACAGTCACAAATGAGGACATCTCACAGTGACTGTCCCTTGTGTAATTTCCGCTTGAATGTATTGCTATTGAACCACATTAATGCTTTTCTTCTTCAACAAATGAGGACAGTCACTCTAAAGACAACATGATAATGTACACTCACTGTAAGGATAGTCACAAATGAGGACATCTCACAGTGACTGTCCCTTGTGTAATTGCTGCTTGAATTACACAAGGGACAGTCATTGTGAGATGTCCTCATTTGTGACAAGGACAGTCACACATGAGGACATCTCACAGTGATTGTCCCTTGTGTAATTGCCACTTGAATGTATTGCTATTGAACCACATTAATGCTTTTCTTCTTCAACAAATGAGGACAGTCACTCTAAAGACAACATGATAATGTACACTCACTGTAAGGACAGTCACAAATGAGGACATCTCACAGTGACTGTCCCTTGTGTAATTTCCACTTGAATTACATAAGGGACAGTCATTGTGAGATGTCCTCATTTGTGACAAGGATAGTCACACATGAGGACATCTCACAGTGATTGTCCCTTGTGTAATTGTCACTTGAATGTATTGCTATTGAACCACATTAATGCTTTTCTTCTTCAACAAATGAGGACAGTCACTCTAAAGACAACATGATAATGTACACTCACTGTAAGGACAGTCACAAATGAGGACATCTCACAGTGACTGTCCCTTGTGTAATTGCCGCTTGAATTACACAAGGGACAGTCATTGTGAGATGTCCTCATTTGTGACAAGGACAGTCACACATGAGGACATCTCACAGTGATTGTCTGTAATGTCCCCTTTTTGGCTAAATTGGAAAACAGGAACAATTACTCCACTTCTCAGACTTACTCTATCAGATACTTACAATTAAACTAAGTAATGGAGGTTACTTAAGACATCAACCGCTATTTCAGATTCAATCACAATATGTGTGCAAGATGATATTGATACCAATATGTTTAATAGCACTGTCGGATATAATGATATGAAATATGCTATGAATATGATGTTTCATATCACTTATAGTGATAGTATAATGATGCTATGTCTGATATAAACAATATCGATATACAATCAATAAGTATTGCTTACAGCAATGTATTTGTTGTGTCTGATATGATGATGTAATTATGCAAATGTGTAATATCGCTATGAGTGATATGTTGCTATTTCAGATTCTGAATTATATGCTTGCAACTTCAAATATTGATGTTGTTTCTGACTATCCTTTCTATCTGTGCAATCATGGTGTTGTCTCTAATCTGCAATGATAAACTTGAAACCAAACTGCCAAAGGCAGATGCTCTATTGAGTATATCCAAATATGGATAAGTAAATAAAGTTCTAATGATGCCTTGAGTGACTGACGAGAATGCATTCTTATATTGTCTTTAACAAATGAAGAGATGTTATGAATGAGACGTGTCTTGTTTCTTCCTCCATGTCCCTTTGTTAATCACACCTTTCCATAATCCGACAGTTCACATAATATTATTTCATTATTTTATGATCATAGATAACTCCCAGATTGACTCAATATCAAATCTTTTTATGAAGGTAATCTTCCCTAATTGGTAGTGCAACCAGTAGTTAACATCCATTGTGTTTGTATTAGTTTGGTCTAACTATCATTAGTATTTAGTCAATCGATATTAACTCTTGCCTTATCCCATATTGTGATGATTATATCCAATCTTTCTACTCTGATATAAGTCGATATCATTTTCTGATAATTGTCCATTTATTGGTTGATTGCTGGTAATGGAGTTTGATCTTCAAATTGACTTCCATTCCTGTTAATACTTAAGGATACATTGTACTTATTATCCATGACTGATGCCTCATTCATCAATAGCTTGTGATATAATCACTGATGCTTTTGTGTTTCTACAAGATGTGGTTTATCTCAGACAATCGATAATCTTTCAATCCTTTAGTCGATATCCTCCTATGTGGTGTCTATTGATATAGATAGTAGAATTCAATCTAGTTTATGTTATTGTCATGATAACATAGGAAGTGATGGTGCATATTTGCTAGCGGGTCTTCATGTTTGATATTGCTTTATCGGATATGTCATTGTCTAAACTTGTGCAATTAATGATTATTTATAATATATGAATGGTTATCCTTCTTGCTTATCAATACATCTTCTGAAACACATAGCGACCTATCCCTTATTCATATCATGTTGATCTTGACTTCATAGTATTTGGTTCATTAATCATCCTCTCATGGTATCGATGTGTAATGACTAGTGATTGTTGTATCACTTCTTCATTCCTCATCGTGATAGATAATGCAGATGTTTAATGTAGATGTATATCGATTACAGATATTCGATATTGCTTTAAATGTTATTATTATTATTATTATTATTATTATTAATGTTATTGTTATTATTAAATATTATAATTAATGATGTTAGTAATATTAATAATATTATAATAAATATTATTATAGTGATAACATATTATTTTATATTGAGAGGTTTATTAATATTATTTATATATTAAAATTATTATATCAATAATTGATTTAATATTATTACTTAATATATTATTATAATATAATATATATAATTTATTAATAATTATTTATTATTAATTTATATTATAATTATAATTATAATTATATTATTTATTAATATTTTAATATTATTTAATTAACATATTACTTATTATGCTAACTATATATTATTATTATCTTTTGATAATAATTATATATTATTGTTATATACCATTAATAATAGATTATTATATATCATCTAATCATTTTATTATTATAATAAGTTCAATATGTCACGGCTCATGACATTGTCCCTTGTGTAATTGCCACTTGAATGTATTGCTATTGAACCACATTAATGCTTTTCTTCTTCAACAAATGAGGATAGTCACTCTAAAGACAACATGATAATGTACACTCATTGTAAGGACAGTCACAAATGAGGACATCTCACAGTGACTGTCCCTTGTGTAATTGCCACTTGAATTACACAAGGGACAGTCATTGTGAGATGTCCTCATTTGTGACAAGGACAGTCACACATGAGGACATTTCATAGTGATTGTCCCTTGTGTAATTGCCACTTGAATGTATTGCTATTGAACCACATTAATGCTTTTCTTCTTCAAAAAATGAGGACAGTCACTCTAAAGACACCATGATAATGTACACTCACTGTAAGGATAGTCACAAATGAGGACATCTCATAGTGACTGTCCCTTGTGTAATTGCCACTTGAATGTATTGCTATTCAGCCACATTAATGCTTTTCTTCTTCAACAAATGAGGATAGTCACTCTAAGGACAACATGATAATGTACACTCACTGTAAGTGTACATTATCATGTTGTATTACAAATGGACCTTATGTTGGTCGGGATATAAGTGCAAAAAAAAAAAGGAACGTTGTCATTTGTGTTTTCAACAGCGCCGAGAGAGATTCCCTCCGCGAAATCAAGCGGGTTATCATTTGTGTTTTGAACAAAGCGGGTTGTCATTTGTGTTTTGAACAGCACCGAGAGAGATTCCCTCCGTGAAATCAAGCGGGTTATCATTTGTGTTTTCAACAGCACCGAGAGAGATTCCCTCCGCAAAATCACAGCTACAATTTTTGAGTACGTTGGTTTTATTTTTATTTTGTCATTATTATTTAATCTGGTATTCAATTGTTAGAGAGCTAAAATACCCAGAAATGAGGACATATCTGTGTTGAATTTATTGTTAGCGGCTTTGGTTATTTAGAATGCTTCCCCACAATACTTAATTACACAAGGGACAGTCACTGTGAGATGTCCTCATTTGTGACAAGGACAGTCACACATGAGGACATCTCACAGTGACTGTCCCTTGTGTAATTGCCACTTGAATGTATTGCTATTCAACCACATTTATGGGCCCTTTTGGACCATGACACACAGTAGCATCTACAGAGAAGAATATCCCAGGTGTAACAAGTTGTAAGAATATACCAACAGTTCTAAGAAGTTCCCTAGCACGTAGTAGCATCTACAGAGAAGAATATACAACATGAGGGCAGCCACTGTAAAGACAACATGATAATGTACACTCATTGTATGTGTACATTATCATGTTGTCTTTACAGTGACTGACCTCATTCAAGTGGCAATTACACAAGGGACAGTCACTGTGAGATGTCCTCATTTGTGACAAGGACAGTCACACATGAGGATATCTCACAGTGACTGTCCCTTGTGTAATTGCCACTTGAATGTATTGCTATTCAACCACATTTATGGGCCCGTTTGGACCACGGCACACAGTAGCATCTACAGAGAAGAATATCCCAGGTGTAACAAGTTGTAAGAATATACCAACAGTTCTAAGAAGTTCCCTAGCACATAGTAGCATCTTCTAATTGTCTATACCACTTCACAAGGTATTGTTTGCACACATTGTTTTTGGTTCTTTTGATGACCCTTGTTTTGAAATTGCTATTAGGCCTTGTAGCTTATATGTTTTGATTGCTGGAGAGCTTCTAAAGCTAAGCAAGAAGACCATTGCACGAGTTATAGCCGCGCGCTCAGGTTTGAAAATTGTATATTTTTTAATCTAATGTATATTTTAACTAAACTTTTAGCTTATTTTTGCTGTATATTTTAATCTAAAGGGAATCATGGATGTGAACTTGAAAGAATTTTGTACTTAGTTCTTATGGAGAGAATAGTAGTAGTTTACGGTCTAATATCAAATAGAGTTTTCCAATTACAGAAAGTTAATGAATTCTAATAGCTTATATGTTTTGATTGCTGGAGAGCTTCTAGAGCTAAGCAAGAAGACCATTGCACCAGTTATAGCCGCGCGCTCAGGTTTGAAAATTGTATATATTTTAATCTAATGTATATTTTAATCCTTTTGCCATGTCATGTAATATGTCTTGCCTTGTAGCTTATATGTTTTGAAATTGCTATTAGGCCTTGTAGCTTATATGTTTTGATTGCTAGAGAGCTTCTAGAGCTAAGCAAGAAGACCATTGCACTAGTCGTAGCCACGCGCTCAGGCATGAAAATTGTATATTTTTTAATCTAATGTATATTTTAACTAGACTTTTAAAATATTAAAGGATTTAACTAGGTCTAAGAAGATTTGTGTACTTTTGACAATTTTGCTTAGTCACTGAAAGTTGTAGACCGAAGTTTTCATAGCCCAATTTTTGCTTCCTGCAAAGAATGATCATGTCAGATAATATAAGTGAAGAAAAAAATAGGGAGACAATCGCTAGATTGTGGTCTAACTTGAAAAGAAAAGGTGATGGAAAATGTTATTGTCCCTGCAAAATTTGTAAGGGCTTAAACCGTAGAAGACTGCTAATCAAAACAGTTAAGAGACATTGTAGGGAGAATGGTCACATTGAAGGGGGGCATGACTATCATCCACTGGTAAGTTGTTCATTATATCATTTTAACAATTTATATACATATGAAATCACTTGATGATGAGTTGAAGATCATGGTTTATTTATGTTAATCAATTTTATATAGGTTGATCTCCCCAGGGAAGTACATGATATGGAGGAACATGGGGGTGCGAATATCCAAGGTGAAGATAATGATCCCATGGAAGATGATGAGCATGCGCCAGAAAACACAATTGAAGATGATGGTATAAATACATTGATCCATGACACATTTAGTCCAAGCGGATCTGATCATGATGATGATGATAGCCTCGATGTACCTCTACTTGAGAAGGCATACGAGCCCCTATACAAAGACTCCCAAACAACTCTTCTCTCTGTTGTATTGTTGTTGTTGAACTTGAAGGTTATGAATGGTTTATCCAACATAACAATGTCACGTATGTTAAGGTATGTCATATATGTCTTTATAGTTAACAAAGGGTGAATAATGTACCACTAATATTGTTTATATTAACAACTTATATTTTTTGCTGTAGATTGATAGGCGAGTTTTTGTTACCACCATCAAATATTCTACCTCGCTCATATCAAGAATTATCTGCTATTATGAAAGATATTGGAATGGAGTATCAAGCAATACATGCTTGTCCCAATGATCATATTATATATTATAAAGAACATGAATTTGCAACACAATGCCCTGTATGTCATACGAGTAGATATCGAACAGATCGAATAACAAAAAAGGTGCCTCACAAGGTTCTTCGTTACATCCCCATTATTCCACGGATGCGACAATTATTCAGGTGTACTAGCTTGGCACAATTTATGGATTACCATGCACGCAATAGAAGTTGAGATGACATTATTCGAATCCCTGCGGATGGTTCGGCATTTATGCACATAGAGGAAAAGTGGCAACACTTCAAAGAAGAACCTCATAATCTCAGGCTTTCATTGGCAGCGGATGGTGTCAATCCATTTGGAGAGATGAGATCTGTTTGCTCGGTGTGGCCTATTTTTGTTATCAACAATAACATTCCTCTGTGGATGTCAATAAAGAGGGAGCACATTATGTTGGCAATGATTGTTCCAAGTATTTTATCATTTGATAGTTATTAATTTACATGTACTTACAAATCTTACAGTAAAATGGTCACAATAATTATGTAATGTTACTGTTCATTCAAGTAGGTAAATATCAAGTTAAAGATATGAATGTATATATTGAGCCTCTTATTGATGAGTTGGTGGAGTTATGGAACGGTGTCACTATGTATGACGTGTCTAGACCAATAGGACAAAGACAATTTCAATTCCATGCAATACTTGTATGGACAATACATGATGCCCCAGGGCTAACACATTTTTGTGGTATGTTATAGTGAATTCAAGTTGCGCATGATAATTCTAATTATAAAAATCAACATATTTAATAATCCAATTATATCATTATCTTGTAGGTCTTCAAACAAAGGGAAAATTTGCATGTCCAGTTTGTGGTCCAAAGATGAAATCTCGTCATTCAAAAAGTTTAGGAAAGCATGTGTTTGATGAGTACAGACACTTCCTCCACAGGAATCATAAGTATCGAAGTATGGAAAAACATCTTTTCAATGGGAAAGAAGAGACTACATCAAAGCCACGAAGAATGACACCTCGCCTATGGAAGTTGGAATATAATAGAATTAATCATCGAGGTAATGTCATTCCACTTAATGGTTTATGTTTGTAATTTATATATTTCTATTGTGATTTTTGTTTACTAATTATGTAATTGATGATCGTGAAGGTCGTCAAGGCACTACTGACAACCTTCCAAAGGGACTAAAAAGCTATCCCAGACAATTTAGTAGGTTGCCCTACTACGAGGACCTACAAATTGTGCATTTGTTTGATCTTAAGCATGTTGGAAAGAATATAACAGAGACATTGTGGAAAATACTGGATGGAAGGCGTGACAAAGAAAAAATTGTCAAAATTTGTAATGACATTCATGAATCCAATCATGCACTGAAGAATTTCATTCACTCAAATAGCAATAGAGATCAGATTAATATAAGTGCCCTTCCTTGGTTATTAACGGAGCAGCAAAGTGATGCCATAAAAGAAGTCATACGAAAAATTCAATTTCCCACAGGATTTGCTGGGAACATAAGCAATCTCATATCAAAGAAAAGTGAATTTGGGCCAGGGCTCAAAACGCATGATTGGCATACTTTCATCAAGGTAAGTTATGTTCTTCTGTATTTACAATATATTCATAAACTACGTGTACTATTCATTATGTTATGTTAGAAAATAATGAAATGATTGGTTTATAATTACTGCAGTACGTGCTACCTCTATCTCTCCCAGAGCACTTCAACAATAACATCAAACAAGTGATATATGATCTTGGAAAATACATGAGGTAAGCAGTAATATCTGTTCAATTTTTTGTATATATTTATTATATTCGCGATTTGTTTTTCTTGCTATGTAATCTATTGTATATTATTTTGTAAAGTCTCGTATTTATATATTTTTTGTGACTTGAATCTCTTAATGTAGGTGGTTGTCATCTAAAGAAATCCATAAAGAAGATATAAACTATTGGAAGAGAAGAATTCCTCATTTATTGTGTGAAATGCAAAAGTGTCTACCTCCAACTTTTTTCAATGCACAAGAACACTACCTCATACACCAAGTTGAGGAGATTGAATTGTGTGGACCTGCACACACTAGGTCAATGTGGATGGTTGAGAGGCACTTGAAATCTTTGAAGGCTTTGGTTCGACAAAGAGCACATCCTGAGGGTTCTATGGTAGAGGGATACACGGTATACCAGACTATGGTGTACATTACTGAATATCTTCCTAAGTTTGCTTCAAATATCCATGTAGATCGCATTTGGGATCTCGACCCTTTTAAAAAATTCAAAGGGGAGTACTTGATGGGGAAAGGTAGATTGAGGAAAGTGACAGGTAATAAATTATAAGATGTTATTGTAATAAATTATTTCTTAATCTTCAAAATAAATCGGTTGTAAGTCATCTATTTTTTTTTTGTATAGTTTCTCGAGAGTGGGATGCACTATATTTGTATATTGCAAACAATCTTGATTGGATGACGGTATGGATTGAACGATGTCAACATTCTGGTCACACATTAACATGGGAAGGTGTATCTTCATTGGTTAAAGAAGCACATCATAATGGAGATTCTAATGTTATGCAAAGGGAAATAGATTTAGCATATGGTTTAAGAGATTTCCAGGTACGTACAAAATTATTAATCACCCGTATGTTTATCAACTCACGATATAATAATTTTGACATGTTTCACATATTATTGCAGGTTAAACACCACAAGGGTATGTTCTGTAATGGTCAAAAATTTCGCGTCAAAGTGTTGGATGACACGAAGAAAACTTGTGATTCTGGAATAACTGCAGTCTTTCAAGTGACTAATATTTCATCTAGAAATGACTTAGATCCTCAAGAGTCTAAAAATCAATACTATGGCATTTTGGATGATATACTTGAGTGCGACTTTAGTTCCTTCAAATTAGTACTCTTCATTGTCAAATGGTACAGGCTACGACTTAATCCAAATGATCCTAATAGAACTGTTATTGAACATGATAATGGATTTACAATGGTTAATACAAGGTCGTTTGAGCCAGTTGGGGATGAGCCCTATGTTCTTCCAAGCCAATGTGAGCAGGTATTTTACTCAGAGGTTTCACATAAACCGGGTTGGTCATTTGTTGTTAGACATGAACCAAGAGGAAGGCCGATAAAGTATAATGCGATGGAAGAAGAAGATACCGAAGAAGTAGAAGATGATGTAGATGATGATCACGATCGACAATTATTGGATGATGTTCCTGAGACAAATTTTCATGAAGAAGAAGAAGAAGATGGTGACGATGATGCTGCTACTGATGATGATGATGAAGATGATGTTGATGTTGATGATGACGACAACGACGACAACGACGACGATGATGATGACGATGATGACGAGGATGATGATGATGATGATGATGATGATGATGATGATGATGATGATGATGATGATGATGATGATGATGAGGATGATGATGATGAAATTTAAAGGTATGCCATCAATCCTTAATGTATTTAATATTCATTTCTTGATAGAAATATATTTGTCTTAAATGGTTACATAGTTTATTCATTATCTATTTAAAAGCTACAAGTTTCAACTACAAATAGAATACTGCTAATCTAAATTAACTATTAATCTAAATTAATTAAATAAAACTATTTAAAACACATATTAATGTGAGCCTGATTTAAGTGTTATAATGTGTACGTTTTAATGTTTTTAATTTTTATGTGATGCTTATGATGGATGTGATTATGATTATGATGTGATTATGCTCACGATAATTGAATTACATTTGCAAGAAATTGAACCCCTTTCAAGAGCATCCCGCACAGTCTCATGGATCGACAGGTATAAGTCAATACACCTTATAGAAAGTCTATTTAATACACTTATCAATAGTAAGATTGATGTCTTCTAAGATCTCTCCCATTTGCAGGTACCAGCAAATAGGTATTTGTCAGAAGTGTCTTCCTCGAGTGAGGGAAATATAGGAATAGAAGAGGAAAGTGAGACATGCAGTTTATCTAGAATAGGGAGATTAACTAGAGGTCAAAGGACTAGAAGGAAATTCAATAAACACATGAAATTTTTCCTTGCTCAAGGGGGGTCATGTTCTTATGATGATGAGACGAAAGGTGACATCGAGGTGCCCTTGAGGTACCAACATCTACAGAAACATTGGGTACCCAAGGAACTTCCTCCAATAGACACTGATTTTTGTGTTAATGAGAGGATATATCGCATAGCACCATCATCATTACATGGTTTGGGCCTATTTTCTATGGATGGCATAAAGGTGTCTTACAACAAAGTTTCTGAATTGATGGAGTATGTTGGACCATGTTACGATTATAAAAGTTGGATGCATATTGTTCAATATAAAAAAAGTATGCGTAGGTATGCACTCTCGGCAAATTATATACAACAGCAAGACAATAATCAAAGTAAAAGTGTGGCTATATACATTGATGGAAGGCCAAAAGCAACAGGGAATATTGTGGGTTTTATAAATAGTACACGACCTGGGTCAACTATAAAGCAACCCAATTGCATATTTGAGGCGCGCAAGGGAAATCGTGTATTCATCTGTGCGATAAAATCAATACGTGCAGGGGAAGAGCTGCTTATTGATTACAATTTGAACCGCATAAATACAAATGAGGCTACTATCATGGGGGTGGTACATACTATTAAACCAACTTCTAATCAATGACTCCAACATACCATTTAGTTATTAAATTTTTGGCTAACATTTTTATACTTGATCTTTGACACAGGGGCACAATATGGAGCAACCGCCCGAAGGTGATGGTGATGATATTCCTAGCTCATCGACACATGAGCAGGTAAAACTCATTGTAATTGTGCAAACTAGATAGAAGCAAAATGTTATTTTTTTTAATGTTATTTTCTTCATTGTTTTGGAGTAATTTTGATAATACTAATACTATTGTTGTCACAGAGGGCCGGTGGTCGGAGAGAGGGAAAGCAACCTGCAGTCCCTCAGGAGTCCCCCCTTGTGGACCCTTTTTTTATTGATTTAGCAGAGACCGATGACCCGATCGGTTCCATTAAAAAGTTGCTAAAGAAAATTGGGAAAGAACTTCTACGTTTGGTATCCATACATCCTCAGACTCAGGAAATAAAAGACAGGGCAGCTGAGTTGTTGCGCACTTCTGAAAACTTTAAAGTAAGTATTAATGAAATTTTTAATTATTACAAGAGTTCAATAATGGTTTTTATGTTATGCTCTTTTATGACATTAATTAAAATATGGATGCATTGTCTTTACAGAGTTATTTGCGTAATTTTGAACCCCATTCCCATGATGAGGCCGGTATTGCAAGTGGTTTAGGTAGATCACATGTTCCATTCCCCACTTGTGTTTTCCACTGAATATATATAGGAATGATCATAATCATTGACAATACATGCTCGAACAATCTTTTTTTTTAATGCTCTAACAATCTTGTCCATGCTAGTCCACGCGTTCTATATTTATGCATGCTCTAACAATTTTATTCTTCAACTCCTTTCCATGATGATATGACAACGCTGCCTCCATCCAGGACAGCCACAAATGTCTTGCCGACTGCCATGTCAACAACACACAGCCTAAATGCACCAACTGTTGCACCATCTACTGGTACACAAATCCCTCTTTTTCTCTCTTTTGTTATGTGTTTAAGTGTTATGTGTTTACGATGTAGATCCCTTGATTGTGTTTGTGCCATGGGTGCTCTGCACCAATTTATTTCCCTTGAAGTATTATTTCTTGGAGGCATTTGATAATGGTTTTCATTTTTTGCAATAGGAGATGCAACAAGTCCCGATGCAACATCATTTCCCGGATGTTCCCGTGTTCCTAGTACGGGAATGGTGAAGGATTGCGTATTGATCATCAGCGACGATGAAGGCATTCCCTTAAAAGTAGCCAAACTTCCAGGTACTTTAAAGTTATTATTATTCTATAGTGATATAATAGTAATTTAGTTTTTGATCACTCTTCATCGACTAATGATCCCATGATTATTTTGTAGGGAATGATATTTTTTGGCGAAAACTTGGTGACGAGTGTTTGCGGATATTCAGGCCCACCATACGTACATGGTGGAACATCATATCCTAACTAAAACCCCAAACCACTATTTTGATTTCATATCATTGCTAGAATAGTTTTCCTTTTCATCAATTTCTTGAACTATATTAAAGGTAGCTTCTCTTCATTTATGAGTCTAACATGTTTTTTTTTACTTAAAAGGTGGAATAACCAAGATAAAAAGTTGAAGGATGATCTTGTACATAGTATGACCCAACTTTTTGGACCTCGTGCATTCGAGAGAAACAAGCTCCTTGAAAGAGCTGGTTTATGTTTGAAGTATATTAGGGACCAGTACAGGAAATATTTAGAGGTTAACCCAAGGCACGAGCGTCCGCCCTGTGTTCTTGAGGTTGAGTGGCAGGCTTTGATTTTGGATGGAAAGTATAAAGCCGACATGAAAAAAGGAATTATGCTAGTAGAGAGTAGAGCAAGGTATGTGATACTTTTGAGAATGCAATTATGTACTAATTAACCTCTAAATTTTTCCTGTACTGGTCTCTAACATATTTCAAACTTTTCATAGATTGCCTGACACATCAAAGGTAACAAAGGCAAGATTAGAAAGGCACGGGACACACAAGCTTGGCTCTGGTGGTTTTTCCAAACTTCAAGCACGAGTTGTAAGTATTAGTAAATGAAAACTTGTATCAATTTTTTTATTATTGCAAGGAAATTTTTTTTGATCAAACAATGCAAGTAAAATTCACCATACCAAGCAAAAATGTAGGGGTCAGAGTTCAATAGATGCCTCACAGAAGAGGACAAGAGAATTGGCTTCCAACAAGGCTATAGAGTCGTGGCTGAACGGCTACGAGCTGAAATCAGTGTGCAAGGTTCAAATAATGATGCATCTGAGCCACACGTAAATAAGCTAAATGAAATTTATTTCAAATTGAATACTTTACCAATTAGTCTATTTGATGTTAAGTTCTAATATAAAGTGAGTATATCTGTTTTAAGAAAGCAATGATAACAATGTGTAGGATATTGGAATGCAGCCTGACAATCCTTCTACACAATCTATGCATAATGAAGGTTCGCATGATGTGCATCCTAGTGGTGGAGGTATACATTTGCTATTAAAATTTTTATATGTAATTACAATTGGTGTTTGGATTGATGTAACATTTTGTATAGCAACTGTAGAGGATCGAGGGGTCGGTGCTCATGAGCATGTTGAGGTTGAGTCTAGACAAAATGATGTGGCCAGATCAGGTAATTAAAGAGCGCCACAGTTATGTTCTTTAAAATAATTAAATACTTGTAACAATTATAATTAAATATTTTAAATTTAACTCTTTTATTTGTTATTGTAGAGGACCCCCCTTTACAGTAGCATAGGAATTTGAGATCATCAAGAACAGAGAACAAAACAACTGATGAGGGGGGTATTGATGATAACACTGATGCTCCTCTTAGAGCTTACATAGAAAAAAAAATTAGAAAGAGAAAAAAGAAATGATTGTCATCTAAATACCTTAATTGATAATGACTGAATTTTATGTCTCAATGAATTTAATTATGTGCTAATGAATGTTCATGAATTATGTGTTTATTTTCATATTGATGAATGTTGCGTGTTAACGAATCTAATGTGTTAATGAATGTTATCATGTGATATTGATTGAATGTTACATTTTATTAATAATTGAAAGAATGAATGAATGTTAGATGTTAACGGGGAATGTAGAGTGATGTTAGGGGGAGGGGGGTGGGGCCAAATGAGCTTCCACCTTCACGTGGTTGGCCCTGTTTAGTAGAGAATATTAAACTATATTCTCAAAACAAAGTGAAGCTCAATAAGATACTAAATGAGTCAAAATGGTTATCAAGGTCCTCTATCCATAAGATACTTGTAGTCAAAATGGTTATCTAGGTCCTCTATCCATTCCATAAGTTCTTCACCATTCAAACTTCCTCCATAACAAGGAATGTGCTCTAGGTTAGTCATGAAGCCTAGCATGGACTCTCTGTCAGATAGAGCCACTATTTCAGAGCCTATCCTGTGCATTTCCTTCAAGCACTGTACAGTGTACGGATGTGAAAGGGAGGGAAGACCAGTGTGGAAGTTAGAGTATTTATATCTTATGCTTTAAGAGTTTATTTGGTAGATTCAAGACACCTTATATCAAAGTTATTCCTTTTTCTTATCTGTTGTTCTGTCAAACCCTCATTTTTTGGGTTATTGCATTCAAATGGCCTTAACTTGCAAATAAACCATAGGATATCCTCTATTCTTTGTAAAATGCAAGTTAAGGGGGTTTATTTTCATATTTTAAAAGCTTTGGAACAGGATACTAAGCCAGAGAATTTCGAGAGCAAGCCCTAGGTCAAGAATCTCAATGTTCTTGACTAGGAGTTGATGGATTATGCAAGATCAGAGGGTAGCGGCAAGTAAAGGACCTCAAACCTTGTTGAATCTAGATCTTTAGAGCATGGTGGACATCTTCAAGCTCTGATCTTGGTTTCATGCACCCATTTTCAATGCCTTGTTTTGGAACCCACACCCAAAGGCATGCATTAGGTCTGCGGACTCAATAAGGACATTGATATGCTGGAGTGGAGTCAGGGTCTGGGAGTTGGAGGATTGTTAGAACATCAAAAAGGGTACTCAAAAAACATATAATTTCATAAGTTCCTTTGTCAAATTGAAGAGTTATTGCTGCAGAACAGGTTTTGGAGACCTACTAGAGTCACTAGGTCTATTTGTGATTTTGATGTCTTGGGTTGTTTGGAACACAACCAATGCATGATTCTACATGTTTTAGGGAATCTTAAGAGTTTTCAAATGTTTGATTGGGTTGGCAAAGCCTAGGATCAATAAAGTCTCTTTTGGTAGAAAATCAGGGAACTTGTCCCTAAAAGGAAATTTGGTCTTGGTTGGGATTGAGTCAATAAGGTGTTAGAAGTATCTTGAAACCTTTGAAGTCCCTCTAGTACAGAGATTTTAAACTGGTTTGATAGAATCAGAGGCTAAATTGCTTAGGTGTAACATTTTGGTGTCTTGAAGTGGGTTGGGGCTTAAGACCAAGTTTCTTGCTGACCACTCTGCATCACATTGTCTTGCATGAAATTAGTCATTCTGTATACACTGGTCTAGTGTTGTCAATAGACCCAAATAGTTCAAAGATACTCGAACCAATCAGATGTTTTATGGGGTGCATATTTGTGTTAGGTAGAAAGGATTCTTCATACAGGTGAAAGTCTCGAACCTTTCCCCACTCCCAAAAAAATATCACTTGTACTGTTATGAGCAGTCATGAGGACTAGACAGATACATTATAATATATGTAATTGCCACTTGAATGTATTGCTATTCAACCACATTTATGGGCCCGTTTGGACCACGGCACACAGTAGCATCTACAGAGAAGAATATCCCAGGTGTAACAAGCTCTAAGAATATACCAATAGTTCTAAGAAGTTCCCTAGCACACAGTAGCATCTACAGAGAAGAATATACAACATGAGGGCAGTCACTATAAAGACAACATGATAATGTACACTCATTATATGTGTACATTATCATGTTGTCTTTACAATGACTTTCCTCATTCAAGTGGCAATTACACAAGGGACAGTCACTGTGAGATGTCCTCATTTGTGACAAGGACAGTCACACATGAGGACATCTCACAGTCACTGTCCCTTGTGTAATTTCCACTTGAATGTATTGTTATTCAACCACATTTATGGGCCCGTTTGGACCACGACACACAGTAGCATCTACAGAGAAGAAGTTTGGTATGCAATGGTCTTGAAACCTCCTGAGAAATTCTTGGTATGCATTTGTGTGGTGCAAAAGCTTCATTGAAAGAGAAAAAGAAGAAAAGAATAGAAATGATTTTTTTTCTTTTTATGTCATATACTGTAACCAGCTACTTATAACTTGCAAAAATTATTATAACCATTTGAAATTGAAACTTAGTTTAATGTGAAACTGAGAACTGCTTTATTAGAGCTTTCTGTGATTTAGATTCAGACATCAAGAACATTGTTTGCCTAATATTGTGATTAATGTTTATTTATTAATATCTCATACTGACAAACAATTGATAATTGTAGGGAAAACATCATTGGGGGTCTTTGAGGATCCACCAGAAGCCAAGGAGAAAATGTATTCAAATGCTAAAGATGGTGTAACAGTCCTTACAGTTGTTGAACCTTACTGTGTAGATCATCTCCGATTCTCCAAGTTCAACAGTACTCTGGTATTCCTTTGGATACTTCTAATGGTAAATTTCAGACATCAAGTTCTTTTCGTATGAAACTACTACATTTGTAATCTGTAGTTTTAAACTTTTAGTTTATAAATGTTCATCAGCTTTAGTTCGTATGCTGCCATTTCAAGTATGATTAATGAAGTTACCTTTATCACAGGATGAAAGTGAGCAGTCAGCATACTGGTACGGAGCTGGCAGCATTGATACGGTGACTAGGGCATCGTTTAATGGTGGTATTGTGTTTTCCCGTGTTTAGGGCATCGACCTTTTGAAGCATTGCCTTCATCTTTCTTAAGTCTGAGTTTTAAGTTTGTTTATCTCTCTCGGCGCTATTGAAAATACAAATGACAACGTTCTTGTTTGTTTTGCCCTTATATCCTGATGTGATTTTGCAGAGGGTTACGGCGCTGTTGAAAACACAAATGAAAACACAAATCCCTTGTGTAATTGCCACTTCAAGGAGGACAGTCACTGTAAAGACAACATGATAATGTACACTTACAGTGAGTGTACATTATCATGTTGTCTTTAGAGTGACTATCCTCATTTGTTGAAGAAGAAAAGCATTAATGTGGCTGAATAGCAATACATTCAAGTGGCAATCACACAAGGGACAGTCACTATAAGATGTCCTCATTTGTGACTGTCCTTACAGTGAGTGTACATTATCATGTTGTCTTTAGAGTGACTGTCCTCATTTGTTGAAGAAGAAAAGCATTAATGTGGTTCAATAGCAATACATTCAAGTGGCAATTACACAAGGGACAATCGATCACTGTGAGATGTCCTCATGTGTGACTATCCTTGTCACAAATGAGGACATCTCACAATGACTGTCCCTTCTGTAATTGCCACTTGAATGAGGGCAGTCACTGTAAAGACAACATGATAATGTACACATACAATGAGTGTACATTATCATGTTGTCTTTACAGTGGCTGCCCTCATGTTGTATATTCTTCTCTGTAGATGCTACTATGTGCTAGGGAACTTCTTAGAACTATTGGTATATTCTTACAACTTGTTACACCTGGGATATTCTTCTCTGTAGATGCTATTGTGTGTCGTGGTCCAAACAGGCCCATAAATGTGGTTGAATAGCAATACATTCAAGTGCCAATTACACAAGGGATAGTCACTGTGAGATGTCCTCATGTGTGACTGTCCTTGTCACAAATGAGGACATCTCACAGTGACTGTCCCTTGTGTAATTGCCACTTGAAGGAAAAAAGCATTAATGTGGTTCAATAGCAATGTATGCAAGCGGCAATTACACAAGGGATAATCACTCTGAGATTTCCTCATTTGTGACTATCTTTACAGTGAGTGTACATTATCATGTTGTCTTTACAGTGACTATCCTCATTTGTTGAAGGAAAAAAGCATTAATGTGGTTCAATAGTGATGCAGAGTAGTCAGCAAGAAACTTGGATCTATGTCCCAACCCACTTCAAGACACCAAAATGACTCAACCAATCAATTAGGCTCTGATTTCTATAGGTTAATGTTTAAACTCTGCAAAGTAATGAATTTGAAGGTTTCAAGGATCACACAACAACTTATGGACTCAATCCCATTCAATAACAAATTTCCTTTTAGGGACAAGTTCCCTGATTTTCTATCAAAAGAGACTTTTAAGGTTCTAGATCTTACTTCCTGCAGCAAAACTTAGAAACCCCTTAGATATCACTATTACAACTTCCAGGCAAATTTTATCATCCAACCACCATCCGTACAGCCGTACAGAGTTCATTTTTCACCAGAAATGCACTAAAATAGGGTTATTTTTATTTTTTATGAAAGCAAAATGATTACAATACTGGTTCTCTATCTGTCTTCGACCATTTGAAGCCTAAAATAGGCTCTCCAAACATTGGTTCAACCATCTAGGTGGTTAGAATAGTTTATCCAACAAATGTCAACTTTGCTAAGCAACTTTTAAAGTTGCATTACAACTTTGCAAACAACTTTGCCAAGAAGGTTAAAAATGTGTTGTGAAACTTTAGGAACCTTATTAAAGTTATTTTGGACCTTCAAACTTCTTAACAACATCTAAAAGACACCTAATAAACATTTACTATGCTCATTTCATCCAAGGACTCAAAAGATGCCCAAGGTTTATAAGTCACCAAGGGGTCTTGTGTCCAACAAGTGGATGTTTATAAGGAGATAAAATCAATCCTTAATATTTATTACAAACCAAGAAAACATCTAAAACTCCTATTCTAATTTATTGTCATTCAAAAAGACTCTGATTTGTCATTCAAAAAGACTCTGATTTGTCAATCAAAAGGACCTTTCACCAGTCAATCCTTCAAAGCTCCAAGGTGAAAATCTTATGTTCCAATTGATAGGATTTGACTCCTTGGCTTCATGGCAACTTCCTTCAATCATGGTGTCTTTGGCTTGCATTAGGGATGCCCCTGCATCAAATAGCAATGCATTCAAGTGGCAATTACACAAGGGACAGTACATGCCCATTAAAGTTGGTGTTTTGTTATCCAGCATGACAATGGAGACAACATACTCTGTGTCAATTTTACTGATCAAATTTCCCTCCGCCAGGCAAAGCAACAATCTGGGTATGATAAGGTGAAATTTTGTAGTCCTTTTGGGTATGATAATAGTTCCAGTTTCCAATAAGATGGTTCATTTTTATAATCTAGCTTCAATTTCTCTTGTGAAAATCTTTTTTTCATTTTATGGGTGGTAAAATATAATTATTATGCTAGAGGTGTGTACTTATGGATGATAATGAAACAAAATGATAAGATTTAAGACTCTTGTTTTTTTTTTAAATAGCAATTTAAGTTTCCTTCTATTATAAATTACTGTTTTTCTATTTTTTAATGTATCTTTCCAGATCTTTTATATCAATTTTATTTATGAAATATAAATATATTAATAATGTTTTAGTGTTTTTAGGATTAGTTTATATCAATTCTATGTATCATCATTCGTCATTCAATTGTCAGTATTATTAATTTAGACTGTGCAATTGTAGAACTACTCGAATATGGGTTGGATGGATAATCAAGCTGGGGAACCCTCCTCAAATATCTCAAGCAGTGAACTTGGAAAAATGTGTCCTGAAGGAACCCTTTCCATCAGAGAGATAAAAGTACAAACAAGTAAAAGAAGCAGGCTCTGCAAATATGTTTTTGAGAAGAAAAATGATAGATTATTCGAGTATGGTTCATGACGTATATCTAAAAAGACATTTTTTTTCTTATTATAATAAAAGAGGAAGTTGTGAATGTCAAAGTTGAGTGAAACAAAAATTATTTTCATCAAATTTTGTTAGGCTTGCTTTTGGGAATAGTTTCTTACAATATTGCTATTAAGATTTTTATTGTGTAGTTTTTAGATTAGGTTTATAAAATTATATTTCATGAGTAGTGATTCATATTAATCAATTAACGATACTTTTGGAAGGTATTTTCAATGTGTCAAATTTTGATATTTTTACAAGAATTAGATTGTGTAATTTTTTTAATTAAAGTCATTGACTCATATTTCATAAATAATAGTTCTCATGAATCCATCTCTTATAAGATTGAATAGTCTATTTAGGAAGTATTTCTGATAGTATGTCAAATTATGATATTACTATTACCATTAGATTGCATGGCTTTGAAGTCAACCTCGTTGACCCATATTCTTCTCTGTAGATGCTACTATATGCTAGGGAACTTCTTAGAACTGTTGGTATATTCTTACAACTTGTTACACCTGGGATATTCTTCTCTGTAGATGCTACTATGTGCCGCGGTCCAAACGGGCCCATAAATGTGGTTGAATAGCAATACATTCAAGTGGCAATTACACAAGGGACAGTCACTGTGAGATGTCCTCATGTGTGACTGTCCTTGTCACAAATGAGGACATCTCACAGTGACTGTCCCTTGTGTAATTTCCACTTGAATGAGGACAGTCACTGTAAAGACAACATGATAATGTACACATACAATGAGTGTACATTATCATGTTGTCTTTACAGTGGCTGCCCTCATGTTGTATATTCTTCTCTATAGATGCTACTATGTGCTAGGGAACTTCTTAGAACTGTTGGTATATTCTTACAACTTGTTACACCTAGGATATTCTTCTCTGTAGATGCTACTGTGTGCTGTGGTCCAAACGGGCCCATAAATGTGGTTGAATAGAAATACATTCAAGTGGCAATTACACAAGGGACAGTCACTGTGAGATGTCCTCATGTGTGACTGTCCTTGTCACAAATGAGGACATCTCACAGTGACTGTCCCTTGTGTAATTGCCACTTGAATGAGGACAGTCACTGTAAAGACAACATGATAATGTACACAAGTACCGTGAAGGTAGTTGCAAGTTAGGGCTGTTTCATTGCATACCCGAAACAATGAAGATGTTACGGTCCACAAAACGTTTGTGCTTGAAAGATGAACAAATAAAATTAAACTTCTAAATAACCAAAGCCGCTAACAATAAATTCAACACAGATATGTCCTCATTTCTGGGTATTTTAGCTCTGTAACAGCTGAATACCAGATTACATAATAATGACAAAAGAAAAATAAACCCAACATACTCAGAAATTGTAGCTGTGATTTCGCGGAGGGAATCTCTCTCGGCACTGTTGAAAATACAAATGACAACGTTTCTCTACATTATCATGTTGCCTTTACAGTGACTGTCCCTTGTGTAATTGCCACTTGAAGGAGGAAAGTCACTGTAAAGACAACATGATAATGTACACTTACAGCCCGTGTACATTATCATGTTGTCTTTAGAGTGACTATCCTCATTTGTTGAAGAAGAAAAGCATTAATGTGGCTGAATAGCAATACATTCAAGTGGCAATTACACAAGGGACAGTCACTGTGAGATGTCCTCATTTGTGACTATCCTTACAGTGAGTGTACATTATCATGTTGTCTTTATAGTGACTGTCCTCATTTGTTGAAGGAAAAAAGCATTAATGTGGTTCATTAGCAATGTATTCAAGCGGCAATTACACAAGGGATAGTCACTCTGAGATTTCCTCATTTGTGACTATCCTTACAGTGAGTGTACATTATCATGTTGTCTTTACAGTGACTGTCCTCATTTGTTGAAGGAAAAAAGCATTAATGTGGTTCAATAGCAATGTATTCAAGCGGCAATTACACAAGGGATAATCACTCTGAGATTTCCTCATTTGTGACTATCCTTACAGTGAGTGTACATTATCATGTTGTCTTTACAGTGACTGTCCTCATTTGTTGAAGGAAAAAAGCATTAATGTGGTTCAATAGCAATGCATTCAAGTGGCAATTACACAAGGGACAGTACATGCCCATTAAAGTTGGTGTTTTGTTATCCAGCATGACAATGGAGACAGCATACTCTGTGTCAATTTTACTGATCAAATTTCCCTCCACCAGGCAAAGCAACAATCTGGGTATGATAAGGTAAAGTTTTTGCAACAATTTCTTGATGCTGCTAAGGTTACCATTGTTTATGGTTTCTATTATATAGTTCTATCTATATTGCTATATGGCCTTTTGTTTAGGATTAAGTAGATGAGGGAAAATATTTCTTTTGTGGATTGTAAACAAAACATTGAATTATTTCAGAGAACAGATCTAAATCTATAAGATGCTACGATGGAGCACATGACCATGTACTTGTGAATATTAGGATCCATGTTAATCAAATGACTACTTTATGTAAATTACTTTTGAGTAAGTAAAAGGCAATACAATTTTTCGAAGTGTGCAAGGATTTTTATGATATACAGGTGTACGAAGAAATGAATCTGTGTTGTTTTGTATCAATATCAAACATCTCTGATATATTTTCATGTTTTTATAATCTATTTTGCAGATGAAAACTGTCTAACAGATAAATATTGGGAACTTCTCCCAGCATCTGTAACTGCATCTCTCTTATATACTACAAGTTGCTTGCCATCAGAAATTGCAGTTCCCTCACGTGACATTGATGGTGAAGTGTTCTTTTCATCATCTGTGGTTACCAATGCTCCTGTTTTAGGCAATAAGTTTGTTGCATTCCATGAGCCATTGGTCAAGTTTCTTCTACGAGCTTCTGATGCCTCAAAATCTAAGCAGCGCCTACGCATGCCTCGTTGTGGTTGATTATCATTCTGTACATGAATTATAATGAGTAATCAATTTTTGGCCTTGGAATCTTGTATGTAACATGCACAGGCATTTCATGGCTAAATGAATCTATTTTAAAAGCATCAACTTTTCTTACATGATGCTGGATACATAAGTAGAACAAGCGTATATCAAATTGGAAGCAATCAGAACTCCACAATGACATATTATTTAGAGTACTCTTCAGTTTAAGTAATAATGCATATATTGACACTGTAAAGACAACATGATAATGTACACTCACTGTAAAGACAACATGATAATGTACACTCACTGTAAGGACAGTCACAAATGAGGACATCTCACAGTGACTGTCCCTAGTGTAATTGCCACTTGAATGTATTGCTATTCAGCCACATTAATGCTTTTCTTCTTCAACAAATGAGGATAGTCACTGTAAAGACAACATGATAATGTACACTCACAGTGAGTGTACATTATCATGTTGTCTTTACAGTGACTATCCTCATTTGTTGAAGAAGAAAAGCATTAATGTGGCTGAATACCAATACATTCAAGTGGCAATTACACTAGGGACAGTCACTGTGAGATGTCCTCATTTGTGACTGTCCTTACAGTGAGTGTACATTATCATGTTGTCTTTACAGTGGCTGTCCTCATTTGTTGAAAGAAAAAAGCATTAATGTGGTTCATTAGCAATGTATTAAATAATTTATTTATTTTTATCCACCCACGGGCGTCGCAATTGCGACGGGAGCCCGTCGTAATGCGATGGAGGCGCCCGTCGCAATTGCTTGGGAGGCCCGTCGCAATTGTGACAGCCCTCCGAAGCCATGCGACGGGGGGGTGACGCCCATGCCGCTAACAAATCTTAGCGACATTGCGACGGGAGGGCGTCGCAATGGCGACGGCTACCCATAGACGTCGCAATTTGTGACTAAAAAATAGCGACGTCTATGGGTGTTGCTATTGTGACACATAGCCGTCGCAATTGCGACACATAGCCATCGCAAAATGCCCCCAAATGTATTAGTGGTATATGTTATATATGTGTGTGAACATAAGATGGAAATGTGGATACTTCTAAAGACATAATATTTGCTTAAATTCATGGACAGGAATGGTGAATATAATAGCTATACATGTTAATGGATGTTTCCTTGCCTAAAGCTATGTTTTGGGTAGTTACCTCCTATAGCCGTAGGATTTGCAAGAGTGATAATTAAGACTTACACCTTTTCCTAATATTGATGATGTGGATATATATGTATATGGTTGGATGTGTGTGCATTGATTGTTTTGTAGGAGTTGACTGTGGATATTTGAAGACCAACATACTGGCGCAGGAGTCATCAAAGCCAACCGAAGATTGCAAAATCTTCGTAAGCAAGTCAATACTTTTTGTTGCATGCAACGTGTAGATTTAGTGTGCGCTATATTCTGAGATTATTCATGGTCAATAATGTTTCTATTGTGAAACTTTATGAGTTGTAACTGATCCTCATTTATGAAGTGATCATAGGTTTAGGAGATAGTTGTAGCTTCCTTTTAAATAATCGTCTGTTGTGACTCTTTTGGAGTTAGTCAAACAAACTAGTTTTTAATAGAACTCTTGCATACTATTTCAATCAAGTGTAATCATTTTATGGATGAATAGAATGTTGAGTTCAATTTTTCATTTATCATCTTGATTTTACTTCTAATTCACTCATTCAAGGGGGACCACTTGATGAGTGAATTATTCTATTAGTGTAGAGTTCATTTTCTTGTTCATTTATATGTATTAGAACTCTGTTGTTCCTACAGCTGTTGATATCAGAATTAGTAGCCTGTTCCTGCAGCACAGTCAATTGGAGTAGTTCCTAACTGTAATTCCCTACTTTGATTAGAATACATTTTCTTACCAGTTTTAGTATAGTTTTCCTGAAGCATAAGCATTTGAATTCCTTAGATAGACTTAGAAAGAGAAGGTTT
This sequence comes from Chamaecyparis obtusa, assembly GCA_027943335.1. Lineage (NCBI taxonomy): Eukaryota > Viridiplantae > Streptophyta > Pinopsida > Cupressales > Cupressaceae > Chamaecyparis > Chamaecyparis obtusa. The sequence goes on from BSBK01001608.1 coordinate 2,079,947, forward strand.
GAAGCATAGACTTTGCAAATGCCATTGCAAGTTTACATCCCTAGTCGATAATTAAATGAGACCAAATAATGCATTTAGGAATCATTTGGGGTGTCCAATCCTGAAATAGGCAGTCCATTGCTCTAGGTTTCTGATACTATTATTTGGCCAAGCAACCTCTTGGCCCTATAAAATTTTAATGTACTCCCCTTGTAGTCTTGTAAACAATATTGAGACCAAGATGACCATACAAGCACCTAAAAAATTGTAGTCTTGCTTAACAAGATTGAGGAAACTAGGCCCTACCCATGAAAAAACATTAGGAATATAAAATAGCCAAGTCTTCCCTCTCTTTAGCTTGAAGGGATATTTTGATTATAGTGGGGTGGAGTATCCAGTTTCATTTGTTCCCCTCTTGGGTCCTTCCCAAAATATTGTTCTCTTGGCAGGCCCTCTAAAGGTAAATGCAAGAAAAGTAAGATAGATAGCTAATTAAGGTCAAGATTTCTGATTTTCCATAAGGAAAAGAGCATACTCTCATACTCCATACTTTCTCCCAAACACATCAAGCACATGTTAATTTACCAAAAGAAAAATAATTAAGTTATGTGTCTAGAAAATCAAATCTATGAAAGGACAATGTTTATTTGTATCTCCAAAGCAACCTATAAAATCAATGAATTAGTAGTCTCAAATCTTTTCAAGATCTTCAAACAATGTCCGACAAAAAAAATTGATTAATAGTCTCAAAATGTCTTATTCTTGGTCAACCATTCTACAAAACCATTGTTAGAAGATAGGAAATACCAAAGACTTCTCAAAAAACTCAATCATGAATTGAACTATGTGTAAATAAAGTGCAATTTCATCACAAAAATTTATTTTTTTTGCTTTTGACCTAGTCAACAAGATCTGATTTGTTTGATATGATTTAGGGCACAAAAATAGAAATGAAAAGAAGATACCCCTTCTAAAAATTTGAGATCTTTCAAAAAATGTAAAAATTTTAGGAATATTCCTTAATTTGTGCCCTAGAGACCTGATTTATCAAAATAGACCAGTTTTCAAAGATCAAATTTTTTATCCATATTAGTTCATCAAAATGAAAAACACAAAGAACATACCCTCTGTAGAATTATTAGACCTTTCAAAAAGTATAATGTTTTCCAAAAAATACATTGATTTGCGACCATAAATTAATTTTTATTAAAAATAATAAAAAATTATAAATCACGGAAAACTGATCAAAAAAATATAATTTTCTAACTGAGATATATTTGGATCATCCCCCACTTGAAAGAAAAAATTCAAAGATAAATTCCAAGCCGTTTGAAAGATATGATCAAATCTTTTAAAAAACCCTAGGGTTTTCTCTTCAACTCAATCTACACAAGGATTACTAGAGAAAAAACTTTAAAAAGGTAGATATAATAGGGATGTGGATCCCATCAGGCATCCCAAAATGTATGTAATGAAAATATGGACCTATTTGCTGCAAATGAAAAACACCAAACAAAATCACATTAGATGTTAGTCATTTCAAATGCAACAAAATAAGTAACTTTCACTACAACCTCAATGAGCTAAAATAAGGGCACCGAACAGCCTTGTTTGATTTGATCTTCTATATTATTGTGGGTATGCTCTCCCAACACAAATGAAATGCAAAACTATGGGATTCAAGATAGATGATCATGAAGGAATTGAGAACAAGTATGAGGAACTTGTCCCAAGATTCACAAATGATAAAGATTCAATAATGCAATATTGATTCAAGACAATGATAATGCAAATAAAATTAAGATCTATGATAATTCAACAATATTAAGATGAAAACAAGATTACAATGAAAAGAAAAAAAGAACCAGAATGATTAAGAATGCTAGAAGATGCAAGAGTAAGAGATTAAGAAGAATAAGAACCTAGACCTAAAATGAGGAGTGAGGCCTCCTTTTATATAAATTGAATAAGATTGGATGGAGGAGATTAAAATGAAAAATAATGGATGGCCAAGATTAAGAGGAAAAAGAGGAGTAGCTAAGATGAAGAGACAAAAGAAATGAGTGGCTAGGATTAAGAAGCAAAAGGATGTTAGGTAGGGTTTGAGAGGCAAAAGATTTAAAAGTCAAACTTCACTTTTAGAGGGAAAGAGAAATTTAAAAATTATTGGTGGAGAAAAGAGATGGAGAGGTGGCTACTATGGAAAAGGTGATTGTGCACATGTTTAGAGATAATCCACCTTTTAATGAAGATTAGAGGAATATTAGAAAAAGGTAAGAATAGGAAAAAAAAAAAAAAAAATGAATTAAATTAAAATAAATTTAATCTAATCATGGTTTAGAAGAACTTTAGGCTAGTGGAGGAATAAAATAAATAAAATTTATTTTATAAAGGGAAATGGGGGGATAATATATTTAATATATTTAATTTAATTTAATATATTATAGTATTTTAAAAAAATTTAAATACCAAGGAAAAATAAATTTATTTAATTAAAGTAAATTTAAATAAATAAATAGAAGAATATAACGATTATACCCAATTAATAAAATTAGCTAGAATGTTAAGAGAAAATATTAATAAAAATTAACATTAGTGTGAATGGATAATTTTAGGTGTCTACGGGTCCTTCAGTGACCACAACTAATACTATATTTCTATATCAAATATCATGACTATGGTGGATCATCAAAATAAAGCCTCTTCAAAGTACTACATGGCTCACAACAACAATTCAAATGCCAAATTAGATTACTGATGTTAAAAATAGATTACAGTTATCAAAATAACATAAATATAACTATATATTGAACTATAATTCCTTTGTAATTGAATTATTGATTACCTCATGTGTTTCGTTCATTGTTGGTGTGTGCCCTAAAGATAATGGACCCCATCTTCGACAATCATGACTCCTAACAAAATGGAAAGGTAGAGGATCCATGGCAGGTTGCAAAGGGGGTCGTAAGAGGTAAAAGGCATATAATACAAGTTGATAACATATATAGTTTAAAAACACTAAAAACTAAAAATGCATTTACTTCTATCTAAATGTGTATGATTAATATATATACAAAAAAATGTGTACCATAGCCTCAGATGGTTCTCTTGTACTCCAAGGATGGATTGCCTCTGATGAAGCAACTATGACTATTTCTTGTATGAAAAGTGATAAGAAATGTTATAGTTATAGAGGAAGGATTTATGATTTTCAAAGGAAAAATAATGCAATCTAAGAGGAGTTCAAAAGATGGTTTCAACTAAGAAGAGGAGATGAAAGTGAAGATGAAGATGTTACATAGTTGAAGATGAAGTGAAATTAGAAGATAATGAATATGAACTTGAACAAGTTAGATTGTTAAAATCCATAGATAGACATACATTTTCCCTCTCTCGAACCTCTACTACTTTAGGTGTATTCATCAATTCTATAAACCCTAATTATTGTTGTCTATAGAAGAGACGAAAAAGACTTTATCAATCTACATGCACATGTTTAATCATAATACATTTGAAAAAAAAAATATTGATCATGCTTGAATAAATGATTTAATCTTTCAAACAATTGTGTGAATTACAATTGTGCTAAATTATCTTCTAGCATTTAGGTGTCCTCAAGGATGCTATTTGATGTTTAGGTGTCCTAGAGGAAGCCTTTCACCTACGAGATGTCTTTGAAACAAGTGGGGTATCCTAAGAGAAACAAAATTAACATAAGAGATGTTAATATATAATATTAAATATAATTTAACAAATCTATATTTAAATGACTTTCATAAGTTGAATAAAAATTGTAAATAAGAGGTGTGCAAAATACAATACCACATAGATTTTTAGGCCAAAGTTAATGGCCAAAAGCATGATATCATCAATCTGGGAAATATGATCCCCTGAAGATCCCTATCAAACACCAAATAAATATACATTGGAGATTTAGTATATATTATAAAAAAAGATTTTGAATTCTAGGTATTATTCTCTTATAACATATTATAAAAAATTTACCTCCGACGTTGAAGCTATAGTTGCACTAAAAGTGGAAGGAATATACTGTGGTGTATTGGCACCAGCCACTACATCCTAAAATATGTATTGTTCATGTATCAATTTAAATTGATGTATAAATGAAAATTTATTTACATTTATAAGTTTTATTGATTAATAAGTAAAATGTTCAAAATACAAATATGCTCTCCATTGGAAAACACCATATTCATCAAGTCATCCGTGAGGGAAATATCCTTAGCAGTGGAAACCCGACATATACTCTCACAATGTGTACATGAATGGGATGTGGAACCATCATCATGCTCATTGATATCTACCCCAGAACATATACACTAACATCTGGGACACATGATGGATGGGGTTGCTAGAGCTAGGTGGTATAGCTAATGATGAGCCAGGTGGTGCAGGTTTTGGATCATGTTGTGGTCCAAGAGGCTCCACTAACTATGTTCCATGTTGAATGATGACATCAATCAATGATGTAACTACCTAAAGATTTTGTAACTCCATAAAATATTTCAAGGCTACTGGGACCATGATGTGAACTATGGATTTAACAGCTAGAGAAACCCTATTTTGGAGGTCTACCACCCTCCAAACCCTTGGTCTATCCTAGGAAAAGCCTCTACCTCTACCCTAGATCTCCCTCATGTCAAAGTAGTTTGAAAAATCACCGAGGATAAAATCACAATATAATTTCCTCAAAAAATACAATTGAACCTCATAATTGTTACAAGGTGGTTATTCCACCTATTCCAAAAAAGTATTATTAAGAATGGAGTGATTACACCAATGTATAGGAAACCTATTCAAACCAAGAGGTAAGGTCTCATTCTTTTTAGGGTTGGTGAAAAGAGAACATATATCATCTTTTCTTAAGAATTTTATTTTCACCTCATCATATGACAACCTAGTAGAATAGAATGCACGACATCTATCCCTATATGTACCCCATTTTGGAACTTGTCTAGATATTTCCTTGGCACTATCGGCCATTGATAATAAGGATGTGGCGAGGGATGACTGATACTCATTCTCTAAGGTCCTCAACCTATTCACTATTTGATAAATTTGGGTTGTATTTTGTGATAGTCAATTTAAGAGGTCCTCCTATGTGGTTTGTATAGGGTCTAGTGGAGGAGATGGAGGGTTTTGAGTCTCTTGTTGTTGTTGAGGGGAAACATTTTGAAGGTTTTGTTGTTGTTGAGGAGATGGAGGATTTCTCTCTTTATGGAATTATTTTTGTTGTGTATTATGTTGGGGGAAGTGTTTTAAGAATCTGCCATGAATTTATTAACAAAAAAAACAATCAAAAAACTTTCTATTACAATTAAATTTAGAAAAATAAGAAAATGCAATACTAACCTGTGTAATGATGTAGCATGGTGGAGATTTGTTGAAAATAATAGAAAATTTCTATTTTCACTAAATAATGATTGGATTCTGTCTATTTTGAACTCTCCCTACTCTTCTCAGTCCACAACCAAGGGTTTTGAATGACCTTTTGGCTACAACAAAGCAATTTTGTAACTTTTATAAAACTCAATCAAGTTTTTGTTATAATAAAACCCAATTGGGTTTTTGTTGTATTAAAAATCTAATCAATTTTTTTAAATCTAGGCTTGGTAATTACCAAGACATAACTTGATCAGGTTATTTAAAATTTAAAAAACCTAATCGAATTAGTTTTTTTGTTGGTACTAAGGAACACTGAGCGAGGGGTGAATCAATGTTCGATGATTTTTAACTTTATTAAATTGATTGCACAACCATCAACTAACCACAATGAAAGATAAACAAATACATAATAAGGTAAACATCCACAAACTCATGAAACCATGATTTTTGCGTGGAAACCCGGTTAAGGGAAAAACCACGATGGGGATGGAACCCAAAAATATCTTTGTAGAAATATAGTTAACCTGATCAAGGACAACATTACAAAATGGAAATGCAATAGAATTCAGATGCACTAACTTGAGCACACTTCTCAATTACATAATAGGGCTACAACCCTTAAGAAAACTCACTACTTACAGATATTATTGGACTACAATCCAAAATGTTGACCTAAGAAATAGCATCATATATGCTAGTACAGTTCCATGAAAGTGCATTAAAAAAACATCAACCTAACATCTATATACATGTACATAACATCTCTGACCTTCACACAATATTATCTAACCATCACATCATTTTAATCAACACAAAAGCTTGAGATTATATACATATCATCAAAATATAATAAGTCCATTGTCAGCTCCAATAACAAAGTATGTAACATGTGCAACCTTGAGAAATACATTGATTAAATCTCTATGCTAACATCTACCAAGCTATAGATAACGTGTAGTATGTCATATCTACCAAGATATATGTGTTGGCATAAATGATGTAAATGAGATGAGATGATTAAGTATGTTGATGGCTTGATGATTTGTTTTTTTAGTTATTTTTTAATCATTGATGTCAACTTAGGTGTTCTTGGTTGACTATGTTCTTGATGTACCAAGTTATGATGAAGAAGATGAATTGAGATTTATGTTGTGAATTATGGTGTGTAGTTTGGCACATACATTCTAGAAGTGTGTAAAATGCTATATCTATAATTGCACATGTGCATGATGAGTTTTATACAAGTTATAGTCAGTGTGATGAAGACGGGAAATCAGTTTAGTAGTGAACAAGTAGAGAAGAAAGATTTAATTGATGTGTCCCACAGGAATAGAATTAGGTGTTGCAGTCTGCGTTTGTGTGATTTTAGTGAGATTGTTGGATTTCTATTACAATCACGTCAAGATTGATGATTGGTGGACATAGTTACAGGATTTTGAAGTTCAGGACAGTGAAGAAGGAAATCAATAGTGAAGAAAAATTAGTTAGATCCTTAATTAGTGATGGAAGATTAGTTTGTGAAGATGGTTAAGTATTCCACATTATGTGATGATGTGTCTAAGATGATGTGAAATGTTATGTATGATTATTATTGATCAATTTGATCAATAATTCATGAAGAGGTGCATGAATCTAGGGAAGTGTATTATGTTTGACTTTTCCTTGTCAAATCAATAGTGTGATGGATCTGGAGGCCGACATGAAGTTGAAATTATGGATGAGGATGTGGATCCATCAAAAAATAATATTTATGAACAATGGACTTTGTTATCAATTTTATTTGCAATCCATTTTCAATGATACAATCTACAAAAAAATCATGTGTTAGGTGATCACAAGTGACAAAAAAATTATCACACCCCCCTAAAATAGAACGATAGTTCATCAAGGTGACTTTATTAAGTCTACCTTTGAACTCATCATATGTCCTATCATCACCAAAAGTCTTGATAGGAGCATTTTTCTTTTCCTCATCAAGAGATAGTACAATCAGATTCTTCTTCAATTTATAACATTCAAACTTTTCATGTCCCTACTTTTCATAATAAGTACAAAATTTATCAAGTTTCTTTGTATCTAATGAAGAAGCATGAGAAGAATAGGAAGGACAAGAAATTTTTCTCTTGATAAAAAATATTGTTGTGGTCAAGAACTTGAAGCCTCTGGATAAACTACATAAAGAAATGCCAAGATGCTTGAGATTGGCAAACAAGTTTTTCTTCTACGAACTGTGCTTGGTTGAATGCAACATAAAGTGTTACTAGGATAGTATATTTCAACTCCCTAACCAAGTGTCCTTGTAATTTACTCTTGAAATTTAGAATTAGAGCATCATTTGGATCTTGCACTCAAAGTTATCCTTAGTCAATTGAATTACTAGATGTAATCTTGCACAACTATATATCTTCTTTGTCATAGGGGAAGCCACTTGATATGTAAGTGTTGATCATAACTGGAAGGATATAATATATCCTTGAAAATTGTAACAAGTTGATTGCATGTGGTGATTGGATTTTGGGTATTTTAGCGTTAATAACCAAAACCGTAGTGACACCAGGGAGCTTCAATTTTACAAAAGGAACTTTGTCATCATTAGGAATCTCATTTTGTTGGCATAATTGATGCAGATGGGATAGTAAGTATGTTGATGGCTTGATGATGTGCTTTTTCAATTATGTTGTTTTCATTGATGTCAACTTAGGTTTTCTTGATGTACCAAGTTATGATTGAGAAAATGAATTGAGAGTTATGTTGTGAATTATGGTGTGTGGTTTGGCATATATGTTCTAGAAGTGTGTTAAATGTTATATCTATGATCCCAAATGTGCATGATGATTTTTTTGCAATTTACAGTCAAAGACAAAAAAATGGTTTAGCAATGAAGGAGCAAAGGAGAAATATTTTATTAGTGTGTCCCATAGGAATGGAATTAGGTATTGTAGTCCGAGTTGAGTGATTTTAATGACATTATTGGATTTTTGTTGCAATCACATCAAGATTGATGATCGACGGACAGAGTTACAGGATTATGATGGTTAGGATAGTGAAGAAGGAAAAGAACAATGAAGAACAATTGGTTAGATCCTTGAGTCTTGACCGGTGATGGTAGATCAGTTTGCAAAGATGGTTAAGTATTCCAGATTATGTGATGACATGTCTAAGATGACATGGAATTTTAGGTATGATTTTTATTGGTCGATTTGATCAATAATTAATGAAGAGGTGCATGAACCTAGGGAAGTGTAATATGTTTGACTTTTCCTTGTCAGATTGATGGTGCGATGGATTTGGAGGTTGACATGAAGTTGAAATTGTAATTTTTATTTGGTAACATTTTTTAGGGTTGAAGGATTGAGCAAGAATTAATTGTAATAATGTAATTCAAATTTAATTTGGGTCTTAGCTAATCTAGTTAGTGAAAAACATATTTTATATATATTTTTGATGTATTAGGAGAAGTGTGGGTAAGAGGCAGATCATGAATACAGAAGTGTGATTGCAGTGTTTTGATGTTTTTCATGTGAAGCATAAATTGAGCTTGAACTAGATCTGTACTAGAAAAGAAGAAGTTCTATTTTCTCATATCATTATTCTTGTTGTTCTTTAACACTTGCAGCGGGTTAAATCCCTTAACTGGGCAGATCCTAACAGATTTTTTTTTTAAATCCTTTAACAGGGTGGCACTTTAGCTAGTGTCTGAAGTATTCGAACAAGGCTAATCCTAATAGGGCTAGAGGTAAATCCCTTAACTGGGGGACTCTTAACATAGTCTATTCTTAACGAGACATCATTGTAAGCTTTTAACAGGGCTAAGCTCTTAACCGGACGTGTTATAAAAGAATTTATTTTTCTTAGTGGGTGTCATCCCCACCATGGTTTTTTCCCAAGTTAGGTTTCCACGATAAAAACACTAGAGTTATGTGTAGAATTTGTGTGAATGCTTAATTTTTTATGTATGTTTATCACAAGTAAAATTTATTTACTGCATGCATGTGATGAAGTTTTGAAGAATAAGTTTTATTAGATTAGATTTGTGTTTATTAGAAGATTACTGAGTCACCCCCCTCTCTTAGTAATCTTAAGGTCTAATTTTCTAACAATATGATCAAACTAATCAGATCATCAATCTGGTAGGATCGTTGATCGATCCACCTACTAACTATCTTTGTGTTCTACACTTATCTTCCAATCCAATACTCGGAGAATCAAAGTTCAACTAAAACATAACATAAGCCTTTGTGATCATAGAATACCATAGAATATACTCCAAAAAATCTTCAACTAACTTCGCTACGCATAATTCAACATAACTTCTTCATACCAAAAAAAATTTCGAACCTGTATACTGCTACTTGTTCATCTATACTTAACTGATCTCCATTGTTGCCTTTGGTATAAATAAAATACATTGGAAGACCATATAAAATGATTATAGTTTCCATCAATGACAACATACAATCAATGTGCAATGGTGTCTCTTGCCCAACAATATCCCCCTTTGGCATTGATGGCAACACTTAGAGAAAAATGACTGAGTGTTCCAAGAAAAATGCCAAGCTCTAATATCTATCTCTCCTAACCAAAAATACATGCTCCCCCTGAGCTAATCAACCCATTTTTCTCATCTTATCTCTTCCCCTTTGACATCAATGGAAAAGGAAAGGATAAAAACCAAAATTGAACTACCAAAATCTTATAGTATCCGCCTATATACATAGGTATACAAATTGCACTTACAAAAGTTTAAAAATATTTGAAAATTTGCTCTTTAGAACTGCAAAATCAACATACCAAATTTTAATCAAACTCTAATCAATTTGAATCTTCCCATGAATTGCATATGCCAATTTTTATGCTTCACCTACATTAGGTGCATCTGGATATTCATGTGTTGCAGTAGATTCTTTCATGCCTTTTGTTAGAACATCAAGCTTAGGAATAATTTGATTCATCGATTCTCCAATCATTCCCTTTATTCTTTCCTTCTTAGTGACAAGGGTCTTAATATTATCATTCATTTTAGTCACCTAAGTTGTATGTACTGGGACTAATTCTTTTAGAGGATCAAATCCTTGAGATATCTCAATCAGTTTGGCTTTACTCTCCTTGACTATCTTATCAAGATCAGGTACACATTTGGGATAATCAATACATGACTGATATATTTTTCTTCCTTCTCTCAAACATTCCTTTAAACTTTGAATAGCAACAACCAATGATTCCTTATCCCTCACAATCATCATATTCAATTGATTGAACATTCTTACATTGAATTCATTCCATACCTGCACATAGTTGATTTCTCAATAGATTGGAAGTGTGAATCCATTGCATCCAATAGTCCTTCGGTTGACTAGATGTAGAGTCATTCAGATCTAATGAATAGTCTAGAATATTTTTTCTCAACACATTTGTCACCCTTATTAAGAGTTTATTTCCCTTCTCACTGTACTTTAAGATACACTCTCTTTCTTTGGCATGAGCAACTGAACAAAGTGTCAACAACTAATCATTGCCAATAGTTTCCAACTCAATTGGACCTTGTAACTACACATCAGTGATCCTTTTTTCTAACAATGTAGGTACTTCCTTTGCAGTGTATTTTTCCTCCTCAAATTGTTCAAGATTTACTTCCTCAATATTCTTAAGAGTCTACTCATCCATAGGGTGTTGTCCAGTTATGATGTCATCTTCATTTTGATCATCTGTATGAGTTAATTCTGCATCAGGTTATCCTTGATCAAGATCAGTAGGTCTGTCATTAGTATTTTCCTCTTCTGCTCCTATGAACTCCTTATATTCATATTCTATTATTGTATCTTTGTAGTTGATTACACCAGGAATATCTTCTTCATCATCATAACCTATAGAAAATGATATGGAACACCAGAAATAAAGAAATTTGGTTCTACAACAGTAGAGTAAAAACTTGTATGCATTGTAGATTCTTGAGTTGCCTTCTTGTGCTCATTTGTTACAAGATCTTCATGTTGATTCTCCAAAAGTATTTTACTCGTCACTTCCTTTGTTTCCTCAATAACCTCATCAATTTTCTCTCTCATAAGAAATTTTACTCTTGTTTTAGTCAACAGTTGTCTTTTTTCTTCCTCAAGGACCTTCTTATGACCTTCGGTTGTAATAACCAAACATAGCTTGTTCATTACTCCTCTAATTTTCTTATCTCAAGTGTGGCAAATAGATCATTAGGGATTTCCCCTTTGATCTCAACAAGTGCTCTATTGGATCTATTCAAATAATTTATTGTTTCTTCCTCTAACTTTATCTTTTCTTCTTTACTACTTATGATAATACTTATTTAATTGAACTAAGATGCTAGGCTCAACTAATTTGTTTAATAATTCAGAGAATGTTGGCTTCCCAATAGTAACATCTTCATGTACTTGGGTGATCACCACTTTGGTTGCCTTAGCTCCTTGATATGTCATCTTCTTCTTCGAGTCATCTGATTTGGTGGATTCATCTTTGTCTTCTCCTTTTTCTCTCTTCCTACTATGCTTGACTCCTTTTATTTCTGATTTAGAAACTTTCTTCAGTTTAGCTGCCTTTGGTGGAGTGACTTTCAATGTAGATGGTTTTGGTGTCACTCTCTTCTTTTTAATCACTTCCTCACATTCCTTCATAGAACTCCTAGTAAATCTATTCTTGAATGGTATGGAGGGAGGGGGTCCATCATCATCATCCTCTAAATGAATAGGTGTGTCTTCTTCTTTCTTATTATCTTCTTTGAACTTAGTCCTAGCTTCTTCCATTTTCTATTTGGTAAAACCCATTCTTTCTCCCACTATTTCAACTTCTCTTCTAACTTTCCTCTTCATAGATGGATTGTTCAGTGCAATATGTACCTCAAGAATCTTTTCTTTGTAGGTACTGAACCTCTTTTCATTTGGATCAACAGGTTTCTTCAAAATATCTTCCACGCGTTGCTCCATAATTACAGGATCAACCCCCATATCCCATCGGTAAGATCCAAGAAGTTCTTGTCTCCACTTCTTCCATCTCGCATTCATCAATTTTAACCATAAAGAAAATAGTATCTTCGTACTTCTCAACTAGCCATCTAGGAATTATCCATCTCAATTGCATTTGTTATTGAAATGCCTTAAAGTATCCCCAAAGTTATCTTCTCCTAGGTCTTTTATCAAGCATTAGATAGTAGTTAGTGATCTTCTTTGCAATAGGTATATCCTTCCTCCATGTTATGTCATCGAACCCTGGAAAGTGGTTCATAAAGTAGAAAAATATGGAAATCACCAATGATCCATAATTGAATATCTTATTCTTATCCTTCCTAATCTTTTCTAGATTCTTCATAAGTTGCACCCTTAGGGCCTCACACATATCATACTTAATTCCTTTTCCATTCGGTAAGATGTGTAGATGATAGTGTTGGAAATGGAATTTTCCCTACTGTAATGGTAAACCTTAAAGACAAACACCGTAGATGCAAATTCCAAATATTCCTACTTGATATGATTTATTTTCATTTCTCTTTTGTTCCACTAAGACCCACTAAATCATGTCACTAGGTTTTATTGAGTTTATTTTAGGGATGGGACTTCACCATTATCACATAATCCAGTTATAGCTTCCAAAACCTCCTCAATGATCTTGTAGGGTTTATCCAACCAAATAAACTGATCATCTATTCTGCTCAAAATAATATGCATCCACTTTGATTCATCAAAAAGTAACAAATTCCATAATCTAAGAGATTTTCAAGGTTTTCAATGACTTAAATTCCTCCTTCCATTTTCATCCTTCACATGGTGACTCATATGTCTGATGAATCACATTCTCACCTAACTCTTCAATGTGGCAATGGATGTATGCCCTAATACCTTCAACATGTAGAACTCTGTATGGAACTTTTGAAAATGCACCCTTCAAATCATCTTCCATAGATTTGTAAGATTATTTCTTGAAAATAGGATGGGGTATATCCTTGACATATATTACCATATGTGTATCCATGATTTCATAAAATATTTCAACAATCTTTGAAATGGTAAATACCTTTGTGTCGACGATAGGGTTTGCAAATTTTATATTTGAAAATGGTTCATGATTTCTGCTCAAATCTCCTTTAGTCTCTTTGCAAGATCGTTCATAGGATAGCACGGTGCAAAATGATGTCTCAAAAAGTCTTTTTATTCCTTTTCATGCTCCAAAAATCAATCATAATAAATACTGTCGAACCCTAGCTCAAAAAGTTGTTCATAACTAGTGAAACAAGTTCTTCCTACGATCTTCATGATCATGATGATATTTGTCAAATAAGATATCAGTAGGATCCAAATTCAATTCCTTAACTATCTAAGTCAATCGCTTCCTCTGATCCTTCCAAATTTGGGGTAGGGTAAGATTTTTTCTTGAAGAACTCCCCATTAGGTCTTTGACCTAATTAATTTACTGAAGAAATATCCACACCAGAAACTTGTGTGATCTATCATGTGGCATCAATATCCTCTTTTCTCATACATGTCTTCTTAATTTCCTTCGTTACCTCTTCAATATCAATAATTTTCTTTCCCTTATCATCCTTAGCAATTTTTCTTTCTTTTGAACCTCTATCTTTAATATATATGCAATTCTTAGCAATGTGACCAAATTTTTTTCAATTGAAACACATCGCATTTTGTTTTCCATACCTTTGATTTGTCTGATTTAATCTACACTTCTTTGCCAAGTGTCCAAATTTTTTGCATTTGTAACAGGTATCATTTTTTTGTTTTATCTTATTTTTGCACTCACTTGATTTATGTCCATAGTTCCTTCAAGTGTAACAATAAGATGAAAAGGATATAGCATTGGATCTGTTTCTACACTCCTTCACTCTGTGACCAATTTTTTTGCATGTAAAGCATTTGCCATTGAATTTTGGTTTCGTCATAGGTTTCTCCTTACATTTTTCTATTTGATTCTCTGATGACTTGGTCTTACATCCTGATCTTGAACTTTATCCTTTCTTAAAGCCTGACCCAAGTTTTCCCCTACTGCTCTTTGAATCTCAAGTTGTTCATCGAGTTTTGTCGATCTAGGTTTGAATTTCTCTTTGAATTCATTAGATGCTACAAGCTCTCTTCTCAGAACTTCATTAACCCTTTCAAGATCTTTCTCAGTATATCTATACTCCTCAAGATCAAGCTACAATTGATCGATCTCGTAGTTCAGTTTCTGACATTCCTTAGATTTATCTTTCAAGAATTGCTCAATATTCTTCCTTGTCTCAACTTCCTTTGTCATTTTCATCACCATGGCTTCCATTTCATTCTTTAGGTTATCTTTATATTTAGAAATCTATTCATATTCATCTAATTTATCTTTAAGGGATTGTGAATTATCAGTGCTACCTTTCAACTGTAATTGTTCAACAAGATCTTTCCTCTTTTCTCTGGATTTGTTCAGCTTTTCATTCATATTCTCTATAAAGCTTTGTGCCTCTTTGAGTTTTTCTTATAGTTCAATTTTCACAACTTTTAGTTTTTCAACATCTTCAATTGTGATCAAGACCTTCTAAATAAGCTGGAAACTGTTGAATCACCCATCAGGACCTTCCTCAAGCTATTAGTATTCTCTGAGGTACTAAGCTCTAATACCAATTGTTGGTATTGAGGAACACTGAGAGGGGGGGTGAATCGGTGTTAAATGTTTTTTAACTTTATTAAATTGATTTCACAACCATAAGATAACCATAATAAAAGGTAAATAGATATAGAACAAGGTAAACATCTACAAACTCCTAGCACCATGATTTTTGCGTGGAAACTCAGTTAAGGGAAAAACCATTGTTGGAGATGGAAGTGTGGAAGATCTTGAGGAACAAAATTTTACTTGAAAAAATCCTGTACAAGTAATTAGCAGACAATCAGTGATGATTTTGATAAGATTTTCATTGTTGGAAAATAACGTTGAGTATAGAGATGAAGAAAGCAAAGACATATTAGCATTGACACTATCGGAAAATGTTATCAGAAACAGGAAGTGTTATCAGCATAAAGGAAAGTTTATCGAAAAAGGTTATCGAAAAGCGTTAGCAGTGAAAAGAAATAAAAGGTTACGAACGAGGATGACATAAATAGAAAAATGGTTTATGGAAGATCGAGAAACCCTAATCAGGGAAAGGAACTATAAAAGGAGATCTAAGGTAAAGGAAAGATATACTGATGGATAGATGTACAAAGACACAAATCAAAGAATGCAGATAGAAGTGAAGATTTGTGTTATCAACAGAGATCAAAAAGTAGATCAGAGCAGAAGAAGAGAGGAAAGAGATCTAACAAGCTTTTGGAGAAAGCAACTATAGGTCAAATTTCTTGTTGATTTATTCATAATAGTTTAGCAGCAAGATTGTGAAATCCCTTAACTGGGTAGTCTCTAATCGGACTTAGAAGTTCTATTTAATAACTTATTGTAAATTCTTTAACAAGGTGAACACTATATAAGTGGGATAAAATCTCTTAAGACTAGTCTTTAAGAAGACTTTTAATACTGCTAACAGGGTATTAGACACTCCTAACAGGGTGAAATCATTAAAAAGATGACACTTATGTAAGCTCATAATCGGGCACCTTACTAGTGTAGTGATGAGTTGTGGGTATCATCCCCACCATAATTTTTCCCTCTAACCAAGAGTTTTTTTGCAACACCAAAATATTGTGTTAAGTGTTTGAATTTTTATGTGTTATATGTTTAATTTGCATGTAATCAGTTAACGGTTAAACGTTACAGTAGCTATCGGTAAAATAGTTATTGGTATAAGTAATTTATTGGCTATGAGTTTATGTTAAGAAAGTTGAATAAGTGTGAAATCTATATGGTAATCATTCACCCCCCACCACCCCTCTTAGTACCCTACCTAGAACTTTCCAACAATTGGTATCAGAGCTCTTGGTTCTCTAGAGGAAATTTTAATAGCTTGAGAGTAGATCTGGAAGGATGGGAAGTTACAGGTATCAAAGAGATTTGGAGGAAGCCCTAGAGGGTGATAATGAAAAGATCCATGATCTAAAGGGTAAGCTAAAGACATCATTTGAAAAAAGAAAGGAACTGATAGAAAGACTACAAATGAACCTTGATGACTATGACGGACTATAAGAAGACAATATCAATTATAAGCAAGATGATGCGACTATACAAGACCTATTGAAAAAGAACAATGAATTACTTGAAGAAATCAATCAAATGAAAAAGGAGCATGAAATTCAAGCCTTGAGAATGACATAAGTATTGGAAAGAATGAGGACTTCCGAGAGTGTCAAAGAAATCCTTGAGACCAAAAAGAGAAATGTTGAAGAAATAATCAAAGACAAAGACTTACTCCTACAAGTACAAATAGAAGAAGTCCGAGCAAGAAATGACATGATAAAAGGTATCAGTGACAGGATTCAACAACTGCAAGCAGAAAATCAGAAGTTGAAGCAAGAAAATGAAGATATGAAAAACAATCTGAAAGTTGAAAAAGAAGTTAATACAAGACTCACAAAGTTTGAACAAAGCACGCAGAAAACTAATGACCAACTTTTTAAAAAAATTAAAAATGGGCGACACTAACGGACTAGGGTATATAAGTAACAACAAATCGAGATTGGAGAATGATCAAAATCTGAATAGTGAACTTCTGAAGGAACCAGTGATACACAAGGTAAGAAATCCTACAAGCCTACCTCCTACAATTGTGGAAAATATGGTCATACTGCAAATATGTGTAGAAGCAAACAAGTGAACATTCCTAAAAGCACATACTTCAATGGCTACTGCTATAATTGCAAAACATTTGGTCATAAAGTTGTTGAGTGTAGATTTGAAACTATTAATAGAACATCTAAGAAAAACTTCTATGGATATTGCTACAAATGTAATCATTATGGACACAAAGCTGAAGAATGCATAACTAAGGTACCGACAACAAGGAAATCAGTTTATTATCGGAGAAGAGAAACAAACAACTTTGTTACATGTTTTAATTGTGGGAAACTTGGACATCTAGCATCAGAATGCAAAAAAGAAAGCAATGAAGCAAGAACTAAACCATGAAGACCATTTACACTACCATGTTATTTATGTTCAAAGTTTGGTCATTGTTCCCTACTACTGCAAACATCGGTACACTACCACCAACAACATCAAAGGAGAAAGAATCATAAATAAAGAACAATTCAGAGAGGAAATGAAGAAGATCTGGAGAAATAAGGAAGATGGTGCAACATCAATGGAAGACCCTATGTCGGATGACTTAGGGAATGCATCTACAAACTAAGCAAGTAAATGCTTAGGGACAAAATTTTATTAAAATATTTGAGAAGTCCCTTAAATCAAATTTTGAGCTAAAATATTCATGAGCATAAAATAGATGCAATGATAGAAAAGTTAATGAAAAGTATTAAGTATGAGATTATTATCAGTGAACTAAGCTCACTATCGGTATAAAAGCTATTGTCGGCCTACAATAAATGTGTTAGTACAATAGTTGTTGGACACCTTGTCATTATATATAATGACACTTATCATGAAACAGTCATATTCTAAAAAGTCACTATGAAGAACAAAGCTTAAGGAAATATTGTTGTATATTTCTCTAATCCATTCTATACAAAGGATTTAGACATATTGATTGAACTGCAAACCCTAGACATTCAAAATCTTGGATAAGAAAAGGAACATACTAAAATCACAATGACTAAGAGAGTGGTGTTAGTAAACAAATCAGAAGATGATGAACCAAAATATCAATAAAGTACTCTGAAAATCACAGAGGCGAGCGGAGATGGAGCATTATCCCGAATACCATGCAAAGTTATGTTGACAAAAGATGTAAGATTGTTTATTCAGTACAAACTAACTGAAATCAGTGATGAAGATATAAGGACAGCCTACCAGGAATTGTACAGAGAGGGAGGAATGTTAAATAAAGAGTATGGGCATCTAGAAACAAAAGGACTGACACACATCGTGCACATGCCAAAGAATTTTGAAGCTGAGTGGATCAAGTATGTATTAAGTCAAATACATGGAGACTACATCTAGTTGGAAGGAGATAGACAAATTGAAATCACAAAGGAAATCATTAGTACAATCACATGATTATCGGCCAATGGGGGAAAATGCATAAAGGAGTTAGATCCTAAAACACAAATTGAAGGTTTGGTTAGGTACAAGCAAGATCATAAAACTTTTTTTGTGAGAAACATTCTGGATAAGGAAATGAGATTTGCATCAATGATTACTAGCTACAAGATCTATCAAGAAAATCAGTTAGACAAAATATCGGGAGGAGCTCTACAAGTTGCATATGAGATTGTTACTGAAGGCAAGAGATATAATTTAGCAGAAATGATGCAGAATCAACTAATCGTAAATCTAAGGAAAATCAAGAAATAGGGATTAAAGTTTGGAGCACTACTGGTATGTATATTTTTCTATATACAAAACTATTTTCCAGGCATCGGTAAAGTAAATTGGACATTGAGCGAACCAATTATACATCAGATTAAGAAGTATATTGAACAATTGGGAAGTGATTACAATGCAATAATGTGGAGTTATTTCAAATAATTTCAAAGAAGAATGTATGATAGATATCAGATTCCACCTCATATTGTTGAAAAATATAAGAAAGATATATGTTTTCTAGTGAGCACACATTCGTGTATAATCAAAGTTGTGGAGCCATGGATATCTTGGTTTCAACCATTTGGATATGAAGCAAAAGAGAATGAACTCATAAAAAGTATTGAGAAACTGTTGAGTCAACCTAAGGACAAGAAAGCTAATTGGTTTGGAACCTATGAAGAAGTATACAAAAGGATAACATCAAATGAGAAGAAATCAAAGGAAGAAAGCAGTAGTATAATGAGAAGACAAAACCCAAACACAGTACCAGAGACATATGCTAAGATCAAGAACAAGTTAGCTATACAGAGACAAACTACCCACAAAGAAGCTGAAGAAGAGTTGTCATCAACAAAGAGAACAAGATCTAGAAAAGAACAACCTACAACAAGGAGGAATACAAGTCAATCAACACTAAAAGGAAGCACAAGGACAAGAAGAAAGAAATATGAACTTAAACCCAAGATGGAACCATCAAAAGTAAGAATTCCAAGAACAGTTATGGATATAGAAAACGGAATAAGAAATTATGGAACTATCTGTAAGATACACGAAATCAAATACAAGAAATGGTTGGAAGAAGATAAGAAAATTATAGAAGATGCTATATAGTGTTTCACTTTCACAAGGTACATAAGATTTATGAGCAACTTAAGATGGATTATTCCTGAGGAACTACTTGACAAAATCAACACAAGATGGGATGAAGTTGTCAAACAGGAGAAAAAAAGAAAAGAAATAACCCTAATACTTACAAAGCCAGAAGCAAATGTTGAAGAAATTGATCAATTGATGAAGAAAACTAAAAAGTAGATTCTCTAAAAGGAACAAAATAGCAAGAACACTGGTAGGACAGGAAGAAGTGGAAGAAGAAGAAGGATTGAAAATGTGGAAAATAGTCTTTAACGTAGAGATACCAAAAGAGAAAGAATCAGAAATTAGTAAAATGTATGAACAAGAAAAGGATATAGATTTGACAAGAGAGGACAACACGATAAGGTTTGATGGAGGAAAAGAGAGTCAACCTATTGAAATACAAGATGAATCTGATGACAACATGCATAATGAGGAAGAGGAGTAGTTTGAGAAATGACACATACCATAAGTTGGAGTTGCAAACACTAAAATAGAACAAGAACAGGTAACACATGCTACTGATATGACACATGTTATCGATGAGATACCAGAAGAAGAAACAATTGAGAAAAAGTTAATAAATTTGGCAAAGGACAATGAACAAATAGTAGAATATGAGGAATAACAAGTTGCAAGAACACTACAAAATATGACAATGATAACAACAGCACAAGAAAAGAGGAAAAAAGATTCAAATTTTGAAGAAGAAGAAGAAGAAGACCTTGATGAAAGACCTAAATTTAAAATTTGAAGAGAGATCTTACAAAGATGCATTATGAGGAACAAATTTTATATGCAGAAAAACTCAAAGAGAGAACAACAGCTAAAAGACAACTGAAGGAAAAACAAAGGAAAAAGATTATGAAGAAGACAGTTTAAACATTCTCCAACTTACTATCGGAGATTATAGTGGATGAAGAAGAATCAAGTATGGAAAAGTTGAAAGCATTTGTGGATATAATAGAAAATGTTCACAAAGTAAAGTCAGAACTAAAAGGAAAGTTACAACAAAATTCACAGAATGACAGAAGAGAAGATAAGTTAGCAGAATTAACAGGGATACTATCGGAGAAACTTGAAAATCTGAAAGAGTTGTTGATTGAGGCAACATAAATTTTAAAGAAACTATTTGAGAAAGGAAATACAGTAATTGAGGAATCATGCTTAATAGCTATACATATGGATTTAATGCAAAAACACATACATGCTACAATTGATTTGTTGGATACACCAAAAATTAATGATGATGAAAACTTAATTGACAAAATAGTATGAGTCAAAGGACATATCAGTGCTATAGATAATTTGAAGAAGAAATGGAACACGGTGTTGATGGATATCAAAAACAAGCATAGAACTATTCAAGCAAAGGTAGAAACTAGTTGACACCCAAAGAACATAGTTTTGTTTTCTCCTTTAGCATTGTTGTCAAAGGGGGAGAAGGATTGCCAGGAGATAAGTACTAAAAGGGAGAGATATAGTACAATCAAAAATATCTAAGAAAGAGAGCTACAAAAGGATGCAACAAGAAGAAAGGTCTTGCCAACAAGAAGAAATGTTTTGCCATCAATGCCAAAGGGGGAGATTGTTACTTGACAAAATCCTCTACAAGTAATTAACAGGCAAACAATGATGATTTTGATAAGATTGTCATTGTTAGAAAATAACATTGAGTATAGAGATGAAGAAAGAAAATACATATCGGCATAGACACTATCGGGAAGTCTTATCAGAAATAGGAAGTGTTATCAACATAAAAGAAAGTTTATCGGAAACCATTAGTGGTGAAAAGAAATTAATAAAAGGTTGTGAACGAGGACGACATCAAATTAGAAAAATGGTTTATGGAAGATAGAGAAACCCTAATCAAGGCAAGCAACTATAAGAGGGGATCTCACGTAAAGGAAAGATATAATGACAGATAGATATACATAGATACAAATCAGAGCGGAACGAGATCTGACAAGCTTTTGGAGAAAGCATCTACAAGTCAAATTTCTTATTGATTTATTCTTAACAGTTTAGCAGCAAGATTGTGAAATCCCTTAACCGAGTAGTCTCTAACCGAACTTAGAAGTTCTATTTAAGAACTTATTGTAAATCCTTTAACAGGGTGAACACTGTATAAGTGGGATAAAATCTCTTAATAGAGTAGTCTTTAAGAGGACTTTCAATACTCCTAACAGAGTATTAGACACTCCTAATAGGGTGAAGTCATTCAAAAGATGACACTTATGTAAACTCCTAACTGGGCACCTTATTACTGTAGTGATGAGTTGTGGGTATCATCCTCACCGTAGATTTTACCTCTGACCAAGGGTTTTCTGCGGCACCAAAATATTGTGTTAAGTGTTTGAATGTTTGTGTTATATGTTTAATTTGCATGTAATCAGTTATTGGTTAAATTTTACTGTAGCTATTGGTAAAATAGTTACAAGTATAAGTAATTTATTGGCTATCGATTTATGTTTAGAAAGTTGAATAAGTGTGAAATCAATACCCTACCTAGAACTTTCCAACACAAAACAATGGAAGAAGAGCTTCTTGAAGAGGCTCTGGATATGCAGAAAGACCACATGGGGGCATGGGGAACATATGCTTTCTTGATGTGGCAAGCAGAGGAGCGTAATGCATGTTAGTGGTATTGTTGTTTGATTTGTTTTAAATTGGAGACTAATGTGGATTTTATTTATCTTCTAATTATTATTATTATAGCTCTCTGTATTCTCATGTCATTTTATGGCAGAGAATTTGTATTTTATAAAGAAAGAGAAGTTACAAGTTCAAACTTTTTAGAGGGTAAGATAAGTACATTTCATTTGTAGTATAATTTGGTGCCTAAAATTGAAGTAGTCTCAAATTATTATAAGCTATCTCGGCGACTCCCACAAGAAGTTGATGTGGTATCATATTATCATAAGCCATCTTGATGCCTCCTGCAAGAAGTTGAGGCGGTCTCATATTATCATAAGCCATCTTAGTGCCTCATTCAAGAAGTCGAGGTGGTCTCATATTATCATAAGCTACAACCCAAGGTATATCCTTTAGATTGTAAATCCACTTCCACAGTTCAATCCTTTCATTGTGATCATCAGAAGCATACATGGAGAAGATGTTATATTCTGCATTATTGCAACTTATGGAGATCCACAAGGTTCTATTGGATGGGGAAATGCCCCAACCTATGATATGTTTTCTCCAATTAGGTCTAATGAGGATGGAAGTCCCACCCTTCCCTCTCCAATGTTTAGTAGAGAAGGCTATTGCATCCTTCCATATAAATTTAAGTGAGATGTCAAGTGTGAAGCCTACTACTTTAACCTCTTATAGGAGGAGGAGATCAATATCCTTGTACATTCTAAGGAATCTTTTAATAACATATTTTTTGCCAGGGTTCTCTAGCCCCCTAACATTCTAAGATGCACATTTTAATTCCATTAGGAAACTTCAATAGTCTATGTCCATGGGAGCTTGAAATCTCTTGAAACGGTTGGGCAGTTTCCTCCTGGGGATTTTAGAGGGCATCATAATGTTGTTAGTGCTAGGGGGCCTTCCCCTCTTTCTCCTGATTACCATCTCTACATCTTCCACTAGTTGGGAGGCAATCTCTTTCTCTATTTCCACCTTCTTGGTCCTCCTTTTCCTGCCTTGCTTTTTGGCATTAAAGATAAATACCTCAAAGGCTTCTTGCTCATCCATAGTAGGAACAAAGGCCATCTCTCTACTCTCTCCTTCTCCAGTTCCCTCAACTTCACATTCCACCCTAGGGCCATCCTTCAATCCATTCTCCTAGGAGGGGGTGGATCCCTGGGCCCTAATGAAATGACTCTTGGGCTAATAGTGCCACTCTTTGGGGCGAGGAAAAGTTGGAGGAGCTAGAATAACTATCAAAGAAAATTTGCTAAGCCTATCTTCTTTACCATAAGCATGTTTAATCACACTTAGCACATCTAATGTAGCATGGGTCTCAACCTCTTCATGTTGCTTCTCAACCCTCTCCTTAGGGGGTGGCATCTAGTGGTCAATAGTTAGGTCAATGGGGTTAGGAGGTTCACCCCTATCTAGAGGCATAGAAGGGAGGTTGGATTCTTGCAGTGAACTATGAATAGAGGGGGTGGAGAGGAGGATCCCTGCAGGGTGAGAAGCAGAGTTTTTGCTTTTTTTATCAGATCTTCTCTTGATCCCATCAAGGGCAATTTGTTGAGCATTATGTGTCATGTGTTTGGGCTTAGGATCCATGTTATCAAGACCAAAGTCCAAGGTGTGGGCTTGGGGTAAATCCTTTAGCACAAAGAGGTCAAGACTGGCAATGGAGGGTGGAGAAAATTATTTATTGAAAGCCATCTTGAGTGCATCCAAGGTAGCACTAATTTCTCCAGAGGTAACCAATTGCTGAGACAGGAGAAAGGGTTTGGTGGCGACAATCTAAGAGGGGAGAGCATTAGGGTTCCTAGTCTAAGAATCTTTGTTGACTAGCACTGAGGGACCTCTACTCAATTTAGGCAGAAGAGGAATTATTTTTTTCAGAAGAGGTCAAGCTTGCTTAATATGGCCCTCCTTTCTATAGAGAAAAAAAGAGTTAATACCACCACGAAAGGCAAGGGGGAAAGAGATTGCATGATCTACTAGGTCAAACAAAATTTATTTAGGTAAGTTGAGGTCTGGGTTAATGGAGACCAAAACCCTAGCATAATATTAGGGATCAATGAATTAGATTTATCAATTCGAATGACCTTACCAATGGGATCCAAAACTTGAGGAAGCAAATTCCATAAGAACGGTGATAAGTTTTCTATGGTAAGCCACCTAGGGCACGAAAGTGCCAAAATTTCATCATGAGTACCATCATAAGACCATGGGATGGCACAAAAGTTACAAGAGCCAATCCTCCAAAACTGTTTCTTAACTATTTCCTTTTGTGAGTTAGGGTTACTAAAAAAGACCAAAACTAATCCTTTTTGCAGCATACGAAGATATGAAAAGTGAAACCTAGTTTCTTTTCCCACACATTGTGAAGCTAGTCATTTAAAAAATTCCTTGAAGGCAACTTTGAAATTTCTTGAGCAACCAAAAATATAGCGGAATCTCTAAGTCAACCTTTCTCATTCTCTATTGCTAAAGACATTTGTACATTGGGTTTGATGATAAACGCAAAGGAAGGTAGGTCCTTACCTCTATCTCCTCCCCGTGGTTGGTCGCTGGCATTTTCAGCTTGATGCGGGATGAATCTCGCTCCTTCCGGGACACCATTCTCACCTTCCACCCCCTGCTTGAAGGAACAAACTTTTGCTTGAGTGGTCACCGATGGTTGCAAAGGGATGTTGTTAGGGTTCATTCTCGGTGTCGAAGTGCCCATGCCGAAAAAATGGAAGGAATAAAAGTCTTAAAGGTCAAATGATACCTACAATTACTGCTTGTCAGAGGTAGGCCTTCCACTAGCGGGGAAGGCCTCCTCAAGAAATCTAAGAGTGTTGGCTAACATAACAATTTTTTTCTTTTTTCGAAATAATATATTATTGGTATAATTAATAATTATATAATGAATAGTAAACAATAATAATAAAATAAAAAATAAATTATATTGTAATATAATCACATATAATAAATAATGTTGGACAAGGGATTTAAGGTCTATGAATATAACGATTAGTAATAAAGAGGTGCGAAGGCACTAATGAGACAATAATCACCACTCATTCTGGCATAATCGAATGAGCAAGGAAATACGAGCCAAAGATCAAGTCGACAATACCAATAATCAACATCGTGTTCTAATGCATCTAATCAGCATAAAAAATCAAATGAACAATTTAATACCCAGTCAACAATTGAAACCCAATCAGCTACTGTCATCCAATCATCATCTTGAGATCAAATACAGTCAGCAAATTCATCATACGGATGTACATCTACAATCAAGGAAAATAACATTTGGTATTCAGTCTATAATTCATAAACGACCAGCATCGAAAAAAAAATCATCAGATTTGAATATTGAGGGAAAGTTTTTCAGACCTTAATTAACTATAGTGAAATGAGTATTGTATAAAAATGAGAAAAAAAAATACAAAATATAAAAAAGTTGTTTAATCTATTTTAATTATTGCTTCTCATTGGTTGGTGTTTTGATTTTTAAAAGACTTTTTAATAAGACTGTACAGCACTATACTATTGTTATCCAATCGAATTATAGATAAAATAATTTTTATATTTAAAAAAAAAATTGATAAAATATATAAATTTTTGAAAATTTAGCAAATCTATTTTAATTCTGCAAGGCGATTGGTTAATGCTTTGACATTTAATTGAATGTGGGTGAATGCATAAGTATCGTGTACATATTAAATGCAAATTCTTGACATACCTTTAGATATTGATTACATATTGAATAGATAGAACATGTTAGAACTATAGATATAAACCTGTCTATTTTCTCTACTCCTTGAAAAATAAATATCAAGCAATTTAAACAAATATAATTGAATTTTAAAAATGGCATTTAACCTTTCATATTTCTAAATACATTTCTAAAATTATAATTAAATAAACAATACAATATTTGAATTAGATTTTTTATTTATAATTGTAATTTAAAAAGTATTCAATTATACTAGCATTTTATTTATGGTAATCTCTACTTCCTTTTTTTTCAATAGTCATATTTGTAACAAATCAAAAGATTTATATATATTCATTTTATTTTTTGGATTTGAATGGCTACCGTGCAATTTTATCTACTTCTGAGAAACAAAATGATTCATATAGTTGAATGTTGTTTTAAACCAATGTGTATTCATATACTTATATCCCAAGCAATGAATTCCACACCAACATTCATGCAATCATAATGCTCCCCTGGCTCTATGGTTTTACAAACATATTATATTGTTTACTTTCTCAAATTTGCTTTTCACGGTAAATCTCAACAATGAATGCATGGTTTTCCCATTGCTAATCTTCCTACAATAAATTATAAAACTTGACATTACAAAATTACAAACACTACCTCAAACTCAAATAACAATTGGCAAGAACTTGACGCTATGCGTCTCTTGTTCAATATGGTAGACTTTGTCATTAAAATATAGTAGTGGGGATTGTGCATTGCTTTTTAAAAAATGAAAGATACTAAGTTTTTGGTGACAAACATATCAAGTCAAATAATATAAATTGTAAAGTGTGCATTGCCTTAAGCAAAACAATTTGTTTTCAGAATGTATGTTTTGGCAGAGTACAAACATAGGCATATTGTTGGATTTGTCTCACCAAATAGAAATGGTGTGGAAAACGAAAAACAGATTTTTGAAGGGAGACCCACATAAGACATCACCTTGACTTAGTGTGTTGTTTCTTTGCCATATCTTGTATCAAAGTTTATATTTCAACACTAGTTGATAGGGTACTTACAAAGATAAATAGCAAAATATATAATTTATCAACATTGGTTAAATTTTAATGCCATTATCAAATTGTGTAAGATAGGTTACTTGCTTTCTCCATTAAGTTACATTTCAAATACAAGTCAACTATGGTATTACTAACAAAACTATTAGATTGGTACCCACAGTGATATTGACATGGATCTACATACCTAATTTTAGAGCTTCCAACATAGAACATTCTATTAGAACACTCGTGAAGATGAACTAAATTGAATTTTCTTATTGTGTAATCAAAAGAACACCATTAATGCTACATGAGAGAGAGATCACTTCTAACAAAACCTACAATGATGATATTCCATGAAATGACATTTTGATCTCTTAAAAACATTCACAACCTCGTTCACCTGCCCATTCTACACATAACCACCAATCACAACATTCCATGATTCAAGATCTCGTTGAACCTCTTGTCAAACACATAGCACGTCTTCTCCATGTCTCCACATTTCGCGTACATATCAATTACCCTAGTTGCCACAAAAACATCAAAACATCTTTCCTAAATACAATTCCTAGCAATTAGTATTTAATTCAATCCAGCATAGAAACTAGCTATAATAGCAATTGTTTAAGTATAGCACCATAAATTTATTACTCAATTGATAATTGTCATATATAATTAATATGTATCTTTATTTAAATTTACAGCAATTATTCTAATTATACAACACTTGAAGGAAGACACTTGAGTCCAAGCCCTCCATCAGAAGGAAGCACTCCAAGAAGAACTAATTCTTATACAAAGCCACACATGCCTCAACATAAATACACAAACATAGCCAAAACATTCCCTAGTTCTTCACACCCATGGCTAGAACACTCCCCTATTCTTACACAAACCCACACATGCCTCGCAACATAAATACATAGCCATGGCCAGAAAACTCCCAGAAGTACAAAGTACCTCAAGTTGGACACATATAGTGTGACCCTTCTCCAATGCTCAATGCCCAAACAAGGACCCCAATCTTCTCTCTTTTGTCCTTTGTATTTCTTTTTCTCCAAGTGATCTCCATTTATTTTCAAGTCGCACTATACAACTTATATAAGCCTTAAGGGTTGGTTGACAAACCATCACGCCCTTTTCACAAAGGTTACCTTTCATTATTCTTTGATAAATATAATTATTACTCTCTTTTTTTAAAATCATAAAAAAAAATTGTTAATCACTATTTTAATAAAATAAACATATTAACCATTATGTTTCTATCTTCTTTTAATGCTTTTATAACTTCAGTTTCACTTTGAGGAAAAAATCTGTTAACATGGATAATGGACATACTTGTATGACTATTGTTATATGTTAAATAGCTTTTGTTATTAATGAAGTTGATGATGTTATCTTCAACACAACCAAATTAACCTTCCATGATAAGTGATCTCTAACTGTTGAAAATAAATTTACGATCCTGAATTGGAAATGTTTAATGGTGCTGTAAATTATCGAAGCATTCAACATTGGATCGGTAAGGAATGTATGTACTAGCAATCTAAATGATTGCTTGAATTGATCATACTTGTTGAATTTCCACCCACCTAAAATTCTTGAAATAAATAAGGGCAAAATAACTTATACACATGCAAATTATCGAGATGAAAATAAATATTGTTGGATTATCCAAATGACTGTACCATGAAGACATGTGGAATCCAACCTTTTACAGTTAAATTAGCAGACTTCTTTGGTTGAACAATTTTATTCTAGCTCTTTGGAATCCTCTTAGTTGGCAAATGAAGGCAGGGCTGGACCAAAAAAGTCAATCTGAAACTGATTTCCCACTCCGAGGTTTAGGAGAATACTTACAAGTATGAATTGAAAACAGCTTGTTCCCGATTGCATAACTTCTGTGTTTTCTTTAGTGAGAGTGGTTTTAAATGATCGAATAGAGTTTGAGTCGACATAATAAATGAAATGACGATTTCTAATACATATGAGTACGACCAGAACAGAGTGTATAATGGTGGAAAATCTCAAATTTAAATAGCCAGAGATAGAGGTAGGATGAAATAATTCTGATAGTAGATGCATTTATAACACCTTCATCTACCTGTAAGATACTACTGATGTAATGTCCAAACCAAAATTGACGCTAAACCGGCCGCTTGTTATTTACTAACACATTGGGCAGAAGAAAAGAAAATTAGCAGGCTGTGCATGGGGTAGCATAAAGGCATCGAATAAAAAAATCTTGAAGAAATGAAGTGCTCCAATTGGACAGAGAAACGGGCAGCCAATTACCAAAGAGAAATTCAGTCATGAAAAATTAACAGATTTTATTCTACAATGAAAACTATGATTTCAGTCATCATAGGGGAACAGTTTAAGCAAAATCCACATAAATGATTAGAGGTCTGGTAGTGTCTAATGCACGTATTAAAGTTTTGGGATTTTTATAGATTGGAGGAGATCTGGCAAAAGATTCTCCAAAAAAATTAAGGGAGAGAGCTAGGATCGTCAAACTTTCACAGGAAGGAAGCCAACCACGCAAAAAGGGGTCTGAGAGAATATATTGAAGTACTTGTTTAGGATTTGCACACCTGTTGCAGATGATCAATAGATTGGGATTGAGTAAATTAAGTAAACTTAAGATTGTGTAGTCAGAAACAGTCAACAGCACTTGCAAAATCTAATACTGTACAGAAGTAAATGGATAGTATGTATTCAGAAGATAACACAGAACTGAAAGAATTACATGGAAAACCCTAATGGAGAAAACCCACCCCCAAAAGATGTTCATAGTTATTATTCACAATCAAAAATGATTACATACAAGAAGAACTTTTAATAATCTCTCAATCTAGAACATAGTCTGTTGCAATCATTCTAATGTTTCATACCAAAGAATGTTCAATCCAATGCTATCCTTTCAGCAGCAGTTGTCTAACCTTGGCGCCTTCACATGAGATGATACATGTAGATGTACACATGGACATACCAACCATTTAATCGACCAACCAACCCAAAAAAATGCCAAGAGTCACATGCCACATGTATCAGTGTGTGATGCCTCCATGTAGACAGTCACCTTGTGTACGTAACCGCTACTGCACACTATAAATCAATTACTACAACCTTAACACTATTGTGTAAGCATGTTTCTAGTATAGCCATGACTACCAACTCCTTGCTTGCAGTAGCACATAAAAACATAATTTCACTTCAAACTACCTGCAATACATAAGCCAACTCTCAAAAAATTATTCTACTCATCAGATTGTGCCAAATGAACTTGCGCTCTGCATCATTGTTCATGCTTCTAGCAAACTCTATTTTCATATATGGTTGTGAGTTCTTCCAAATGATTTGCAGTTGCTGTCACAACACTACAACATGTGAACAAACCATAAATGCTGCACCACAACTTACTGCGACAGCATCACCACATATAAGTCAAAATATATGATGTAATGCAATACTCACTCACCGTCTTTCACCACATTGTACTCTGCGGTCAAAATCTTTATACAAGGATCCTCTACAAGTGAATATCACCAAAGTCCCAACAAAAAGCTAAATAACAAATGCAACAAAAGAACATGCATAGAAGCAATAGAGGTAAACCTACACTTGAATTGCATCGTGCAAAATTAGGAGACAATATTATGATGCTTTCGAATGGAACACCGACTTGTAAAATTTATGAGTTTCAACTATCTCTTGACAATCTTTATGAATGTGAACAAGAAATACAAAGAAAAAAAGAAGACAATCATATATTGGCAGTTAGATTTTACACAAGAGATGCCATCAAGAGAACTAGTTAAGATTTGATTATGCATTAGTTTTCGAGTTGTAGAGAAAGCCTGTTTTTGGAAGTATTGGGACTTTCTTGGGTGGATTCAATACACAATCAGGTCCTACAAGAAGATGGGTTCTGCCAATTATGCAAGGATCTCTGTAAATATGGAACTAAAGCATCCCCCTTCAAGAAGTATTACACTAGGGAAAATGTTACATGCCAAAATTTGAATGAGCATCACATTGGAACAAAAATGGGAGCGAGAAAAATACTTCAAACGAACAGCAAAGTGGAAGCAAGTTTTGAGCAGATGAAGGTGTTGATAGTGATGCAAATGACAAGCCAAGTATGGATAAGTGGAATATCACTTACGAAGACAATGATGACAAGACCCTCGTGGCAACCTGGCTGGAAGAACAAGGTTCATGTCGCAGGTGCAATCATCTTCCAAGTTGCCAAAATTGTTTGCTTCAATGGTAGATGATCTTGAGAGTGCTCCTTTTGAGGAGCTTTTCACTACCCTCTCCAATGAAATCCTCTGTTCCGCGTGTGGTGACTTTGCAACAAGCTACAATCAATCTTTGTGAGAAAATGAAACATCTCTGTTCTAGCGGCTAGGGCATTCAAGGATGCAAATGGTCCAAGTTTGTTGGATGCTAAGGACTATGAAGTGGCTATAGGGACTTTCATCGAAGGTCAATGCTTTGGGTTTGTCCTTCAACTAATGTGTGTGGGCCTATTGCTCAAGCTGCGACGAAGGTGTCCCACTCTTCCTCTCTGACTAAGTAGTTTCTCCTTAAAGCACCTCTCCCCTCCCCAACCCCCCAGACCAATGTGTCTGATGCATATGTTATTCCTGTCCAAGTAATGGTGCAGGGACAAATGCAGAAAGATGCCATCCTTGACTCTCCCATTGATCGATTGACTGCTTGGCTCAAAAACTTGCTTGTTGGAAGATTTTGTGGTAATTACGAATTATCCCGACATTGATGTTGTTAGAAAGATGGGTGGTTCAAAAATAGAAACTAAGAGGTCGAGGTGGTTGCTCTGTTGAATAATATTTTCTAATTTTCAGTTTCCAATACAGAAGATTGCTCAAGAAATCTTCTGGAAGGTTTTTGGTTTTTGTGGCGGAATGGCCTCTATCCAAAACATTGGTCTTGAACTTTAATCCGATAAAAAATTGAATCATCAAGTTTCCAGTTCAGGTTAGATTCTCAGGGCTGCCCTTGGAATATTAGTATGAATAGATTTTTATGATCATTGCCAATACTTTTGGGCAGTATATTGCAATAAATGTGCTCACAAAATTCAAGAAACACTTGTTTGCTAAAAATTGCTTTCTTGTTAAGGAAGAGAATCGCTTCACAGATTACCTTATCATCCAAAATGGGTGGTTGGGTGGAGCAAATTAAATTCGAAGACTTCAGTTATTTGTCATTGTTGTTTCAAGGTGGCCCATGTTGTTACTGTTTGCCTGAGCAACAAGAAATAGCAAATTTGGAGGAAAAATAAACAAGTGCCAATTGTTGCTGATTGCAACACCACCATTGAGGAAAGCACCTGTAGACAATATTCTGATAGATAACCCTTTTCTAAGTGAGGATTCAAGGTTAGATGATAGGACTGTGTGTGGCCATATTGATCTTCCTAGTTTCAAAAGAAGGAGATTAAAGCAGATGGATTTTAGCACTAAGAAGAAGATTGTTGTGGTTAAACAAAAATCATTGGGGCAATTTGGATTCAAACCACCTTGACTTTTGGTTGGTCATCTGTCAAGAATAATATTGCCCCTTTGTAAAACTGTCTTTAGTTGTGTTGTTGCTGTTTTGTTGCTGGTTTCACATGGTTGTCCTTATAGTTTGATGAGCTTTTTAATACCTTCTTTTTGTACAAGGGTCAGGGCCCTTTCAAAAACAAGCATTACACTACAAGGAATTGATTATGAATGTGTTCCTTCCATTATGGAGCCTACCATAAGGATGGTCATCATGAGTGCTCACCTATCCTAAATCACCAACGTGCTCTTACAAGGACCAAAAAGCCTACAAAGCAAGAAAGTTAAATTGCATGACAATAAGAAGGGTTTACAGAAACTTTTAAAAATGTAGTTAAAAACAAAGCAAATAAAATGGAACAGAAATGAAAATTATGGAAAGAGAAACTTCACCAAAAAGTGAAGCAAATGAAAATAGAAATTGGAAGTCTTAGATAAGAAAGTTGAACGTATTATATGAAATTGACTACAAAGCAAGGTCATCAAAGAGGTAAGGGGGAAAAGCTAACCATGGAAGTTTGAGCAATCAAATAATAAGAAAAATTCTAATGATACTTATATGGAAGGACACAGGTTCTAGAGAAGTACGGAGGACAGTAAAATCCAAGGCTAAGAAGAAAAGTTGAACACTTTGGTAGATACCATTTGGGGCAAAAAAGGCAGTACATCCAGAGATCAATTTTTGAGGTTAGGGAAAGTAAGATTAGAAAGAGCAACCCAATGAGGTTCAAGAAAAGGAAGAAACAACACTTAAGAAAACTTACAAAAAGATACTACGGTTAAGCTCGTTTCTAGTTCTCAAAAAGGTCTTCTACATGATTTCAGAAAGCATAATGTTATAAAGACTCAATTTGGTAAATATCATTGGGGAAAAAAACAATACATCAAGAGTTTGATTTTTGAAGCTGGGGGATGTAATGTCCCCTGTCTTGTCTCAACAAGAACTTACATACTCTTTCATAGACAATTTAACAAATAATTTGCTTGAACACCCACTCTCAGAAAGTTGCAGAAATAAGAATGTTTCAAACAGCTTTATAAACTCAGAAGATAGAAAACTGGGATATTTACTCAACCAGCTGAAGGAAAATATCAGATCACAAAATAGAAGCAGATAATAGAATTTCTGACCTTTAGTAGCGCCCTCGCATACTCAGTGTATTTTCCTATTTCAGCTCCAATGTTGGAACTTTCAAAAATATCTCCAATGTCTGTAATGGCAGGCACAGTAATGACAGCCACCTTACATCTAATACTTGGACCCGACATACTCAAGCTCCAACTCCTTAGAAATCAATAGCTTCCTCTGGTGGTTTCCAACACTATCGCTTGCAGATGAGATGTTGATCCATGTTGAGGCACTGTGATTCGGCTTGCTAGAGCGATGTGATCTCAGTCCCTAGAAGATCTGCGGTAAAAGGTCTCCGTCCCCGACTCTGTTACCTTGCGATGATATAATTGTAGCTAGGATTGTGGACATCTAATTCAAAAGAGTGACCCAAATAATGGATCCATGATGCAAATAGGTCCACGAGTTGCACATAGGTCCTCATTAAGGCGAAGTTCGCCACAACTTACATATAGGACTGGCCTAAAGACGGGACCAAAATAAGGGGACATGACAGGGGAGTACAAATCAATCTAAGATCGCAAAGAGAACCCAAATGAAATTCACGAAAGGAAAAGACAACACTGAAGAAAATTTACAATGGGACATAATGATTGTGTTAGCCCCTAGTTATCAAAAAAGTCTTGATGATGTTTATAGAAAGTATAATGTGAATGACCAGTTAAAGATCCAAAAGAAGAAAAGTGGGAATGCACTTGAGAAAAAAACTTTGTAAATAGAATGCATGCAAACAAAACTAGAAATATATCACAAGTAGATTTGTAAACAAACATTCAAAGTAAAAAGAAAACAAAAACTTGCATAGATTTTAGAAACCACAATACTTTTCTTGCATGCATTATAAATTAAATAGTATGCTTGTATTTGATTTGAAATGTTTTGACTTTTTAGTCCTTGGGAAGGCATCTTAATCTTGTTGTAATTTATACTAGTATGGTTCATCTGTCTTGATGTAAAACCATGGGACTTGTCCCTTTTCTGATAATATATCATTTTAACATTGTAAAAAAGTACGCAAATGATCTAAAATACACTAAGATTCAGAATATTCAGTAGGATAAGATTTCCTAGTCAGAAAACAGCAACTTTTTGTTGAAATTTAACAAAATTGTAACTTCATATACCTCCCCTCAATCAAATTACATTGGAAACACTGAAATGATTCCCCCATTCAGTGCAACCAAGGCCATTGCTCAGAAATAACCTAAGTTGCCGAATCGGGTACGGACACAGGTACAGGTACGTGGATACGGTACGTAGATATGACATAATTTTTTTAAGGGGTTGGGTACATTTAGATACGCCCGTACAAAAATATATATAAAAATCGTAAATATATATATATATATATATATGTGTAATATTAATTATTTCATATACATTTAACAAATTAATATTATAACAAGAAATAATAAACATAAATTAAACAATTATATATTATATAATGTTACTATTGAAATATATAACAATTTCAATTGAAAAAATAAATAAATACAACTTTAATAATAAATTACTAAGATTCTGCAGGGATTCCAAGAAGTACCCGATTCCAGTACGTACCGTACCCGGAATTGGCAGTTAAACTGGACGATTCAGCAGCTTAGGAAATAACAAGAAATCTCTTGAGCAACCTGAATCGTGCTATTATACATACTGTCTTTACTACTATGACCAGATTCTTCAAACAATCTTATTCATTTCATAGAAGATTGTTACAAATAATCATGATGCTCACCACTGATCCAAAAAGCTTATATGTGGATGATCTTGTGAGCGCCAACTTCAAAATGCCTGTGGGTTAGTTGTGCAATTCTTACAACATTCAAATTTAGATTCCTCTGTACTCATAGCTATGTCCACCACGTTTACTTCTGGAATTTTTCTAAAAATGATGAAAGTTCCTGCCATGGCCTTGATACTGAGTGCTGTTATGTGTTTCAGGCATCTGCTCATGTGACTGAGAATTTGGAAATTGATGTTGCACAACTGGGCCTCAGATTTCTGTGGCTCCTTGGTTTGGATTATAACTTTCACATACTGGATACCCTATGTGACTTGGGTTATAACTTTGGCGAGGGAGTGCATGATGAAAGTAAAAACCATCATGCATGTGCCATCAATCTTGTCCATCATTTATATAACCTTCCAACTGGTGTGGGGGAAGTTTGTATCAACAGCATTTCTACTAAACATTTTGTTTCTGGTATAAAAGCCACCCTCTGCCGCATTTGTGTAAATACTAGGAT
The DNA here is from genome assembly GCA_027943335.1 of Chamaecyparis obtusa. Taxonomy (NCBI): domain Eukaryota; kingdom Viridiplantae; phylum Streptophyta; class Pinopsida; order Cupressales; family Cupressaceae; genus Chamaecyparis; species Chamaecyparis obtusa. The sequence continues at coordinate 2,115,934 of BSBK01001608.1, forward strand.
CCACACCATTTTTATGTCCCCAGTCTGCTTGAAACTGTCTTCCTGGGAAGTAAAAAGCCTGGCTGTCACCATGGCTATTTCTTTGGGAATGACTGGAAGACCAGCGATTGGAATTCATTTGAGAGTTTGGGCTAAAATGAGCAGGCTTATAATGATGACCTTTGTTTCCATATCTGAAACCATTGTGATCGCGAAATTTTCTACCTGTTATTGTATAAGGCTCTTTGCCACAATGATCTTTATCAGTTTGCACAGCCATTGCCTTATTCTTAAAGGGCACATTGTTTACCCTCGTAGGGTAACAGACAGTAATTGCATACAGACAACTAAGTACTCAGCATAGAATATAAAAGAGCATTGTATTCATGTATTCATAAAAGTTTTCTGTACATAACCATTGTCTTTATCAAAGGGACAAGTACATATATATAACGTCCGAAGGGGTGCGAGGCTAACCGTTGCACCCATGTAACTCCTCCGGACGGACCAACCGTCTAACTACCCAGATTACCCGACAACATCATCCCCCCTCAAAAGGAAAGTCGTCTCCAGACAACCACAACAACAGGAATGACAACAATAGATAATAACAATATCAAAACTAAATGCTCGAAGGGGGCTGAGAATGCGTCCCTGAAGAAGCTGACCCAGTCAACCGTGCCAGCTGCTCGCGAAGGGCATCCACCTGTTCTGTCCTGGCCTTCAACTGGCTTCGAAGTCGCAACTCATTTTCCAAAGACAACCTCACCATAACGGCTGCTTGTTGGATCTCCCGCCGTGCAAGATCCCTTTCTTGAGTAAGGGCAGCCTGCTCGGTCGCAACTTGTGCCTCCCAATCTGCCTTTTCCCGCCGCTAAGTCTCGACATGTTCCTCCATGGTGGCTCACTCCCTATCCCAAGCAGACATTTGAGTGACCCAGTCCTTGCACTGCTCCTCCAAGGACTGCTCCAAACTAACAAGGCGAGTGTTCAACATCCGCTGAAATTCAGATGCCACACGATGCTCTTCCGCGTAAGAGTGCTCCATCCTGCGGAAAGCATAGTACTGCTGGCGAAAGGCTCTCTCCAATTCCGTCGCCAAGGCCTCCACCCTACTGGCTACCACAGGTTCTATCACCTGCCAAGCCTCCAACATAGTCGGTGTCTCGTCACTAGGCCAATCCCCACTAAAACATGAAGCAAACTGGACAGGACACTCCGTCCTTACAAAAGTGAGAAGGCGCTGCAAATCGGTGGCCACATCCTCTAGTGCCTGTCCCTGCGCGCTTGCTACCATCGCCCGTCCTCGGGTCACTACTTTTGTCCAGAAAGCCTCCATGTCATCTCTCTGCTGTGGCTGACTAACCGCTGCCTTGATCCTACCCGTGCTATCTCCAATCTCCTCTTCCTCCTGCCTTAAAGAAGCCACAGTGGTACCATTAAATAGGCAATCTCTCTGCCTCTTTTTCCGCTTGCCAATCCACGAGCTCAATTCTGACTGTTGTCCGTTGCCAGACTGTAAATTCACTTTTCTATTTTCCAAAGATATATTCTTATCCATATTAAGCATTGCCACATTGATAACACTGTTCTCTTCTTCCATACCAGGAACTGAGGATTGATTGGTGCTAGTACCTAGACAATCTCTATGCCTCTTTTTCCACTTGCCACTCCGCGAGCTTGAATCTGACTGTTGTACATTGCCAGACTGTAAATTCACTTTTCTATTTACTGAAGATATACTCTTTTCCATATTGAGCAATATCATTGCCACATTGATGACACTGTTCTCTTCTTCCATACCAGGAACTGAAGATTGGTTGGTGCTAGTACCTAGACAATCTCTGCGCCTCTTTTTCCACTTGCCACTCCGCAAGCTTGATTCTGACTGTTGTCCATTGCCAGACTGTAAATTCACTTTTCTATTTTCCGAAGATATACTTATTTCCATATTGAGTGTTGCCTTGTTGACCACACCGTTCTCTTCTTCCATACCAGGAACTGAAGATTGGTTCATGCTACTACCTAGATGATCTCTGCACCTCTTTTTTGGCTTGCCACACCACGAGCTTGACTGTTGTCCATTGCCAGACTGTAAATTTACTTATTTAATTTCCGAAGATATGCTCTTTTCCATATTGGGCATCACCAAGTTGACTACACCATTGTCTTCTTCCCTACCAGAACCTAAAGATTGATCGGTGCTAGCAACTGGATGATCTCTATGCTTCTTTTTTCGTGTACCAATGCATGTGCTTGATTCTGAATGTTGTCAATTGCCAGAGTGTAAGCTGGCTTCTCTATTTTCGAAAGATATACTCTTTTCCAAATTGCAAATCGCTGCATTGACCATGTCATTCTCTTCCTCTTCCATATAAGGAGCTGAATCTCGCATGGGTAATAGAATCTTTCTGTAGAAACTCCAATGCAGACTTTCTTTTCTGATTGGTGGCTGTCCAAATGGGTGATGCTTCACATAATGCTGAACATTTGAAACAGATGCAAGCCCTTCCAAATACTTACGCTGTGCCCCACCTACATAGAAATATAGATTTTTAGGTAAAAACAAGAAAGAAGCTGAGCCAGGATAATTTTGATTTCATCTTTATAGACTTAAGTTACAATTGGATAAATGCAAATTCCCTGTTGACAAGAAATGCTGACCTAAACTGTCATCAAAATTGTTGGAAACCTTATAAGGATCAAGAAACACTACAGTATATGGCTGTTATAAATATAAGACCAAAATGAAGAAAACTCCCACTGATTATATGATACACCAAACATAACAAAAAAGATATAGTGGAAAGTTGAGGAGCCCTAATATGCAAAGCACGTCTGAAATTTACTATGCAATTACTGTTCCGAAAGATTTTGAAATTTGAACTCACGGGATTGTGAAAAGCCTTGTAAGGGGAATCATCAATTAGTAAGGTGTTAGATGGTCCATAATCTCCTTTTTCCCATGGAAGATCCGGCTTCACTTTATTGCATAATCTGGATAATTCTTTTAAAAACACAGGCTTATATCTATTTCCTGGAGTCCTCAATCCTGTTTCTGTGCAATCAGCTTGATGCTACACAAAGGAAATGAACCACTGACAATCAACAAATGAAGTCTTTATATATATAAATAGACACACAGACATAAAGAAAAAGATAGCTGTAGCCTGAAGTGATAAATTGGCATACATATTCAGTATATAAAAGTTCACATCGAATAACCAAGAGTAGTTTCCCAAGGGAATTTGTGATTTTGAATAATTTCACGGAACAATTTATATTGTTGATTTGTAACAGTACCAAATCTATTCAGAAATGTGTTGGGTCTTTAACAAGAACATATTTGAATCTTTTTGGATATCGTTATGATTGTTTGGAAACAGCAATAAAGCTTAAGATTGTGTTATTTTTCTAAACCACTCTGATCCTCATAGTGAGCTCATATTGATGTCACTGCTGATCACCGCCCAACATTAAAATCTTAATAGGGGAAAAACATTTACCAGCTCAAATTGATGTCAATGCTGATGTCTCTAATGTTCCCTTTTAATTGAAACTGTAGATTTGATTAAGTAGACTAGCAGCATAGGAGTAGCAGTTAGTTAAAATGGTAGTTAATTTCAGTATGAAAACTTGAATAATGGAGTAAGGCAGCTGAGTTGGTCTCACACATGCCAGTTAACATTTTGGTACTGTCATCAATTGAAGTAAGAAGTTGTCTGTTAACTGCTGTAAATTGAGGTTGGAGGTAATTATCAGTTAACTGCCGTGAATTGAAATATAATCGACTGCCAGTGATTGAGGAACGGCATAGAAAGCATTAGTATAGAAAGCACTAGGAGGAAAAGAAAAAGGCACTTCTCAAAAATTAAAAAAAAGAAACAATTTCATTGAGCAGTCTGCAGATAGTTTTGGCTTTAGTGCAGGGAAAGGATGTGCCATCTGACCACTTTAGGAAGGGATTTCTGTTATCAATAATCTCACAAGGTCTCAGAAGGTTTAATCCGTTACAGGCATCTCTAAGAACAGCATAAGTCCTCCATTGGGTTTGGGGTAGGTCAAACTTCTGCTTCAAATCATGCCAACTGATGAGTTGTCCTTCCATAATGATATCAGAAAACTGTCTGATGCCCTTATTGGCCCATTTCCTGGCTGAGCATCCTTGGAGAAGCGCAAGGGGCTTATCACCATGCATAGTGTTCCACCAAATGGATCTTTCCCCACATATTTTGTTATTGTCATCAATGTTCCCATTATTGGAGATCGTTTTTCTAACATGTTCCCAGCATTTCTAATAGATTTGAAGACATTAGATCCTGCAACTTTTATTGCAAAGTTACCAGATAGGAGGTCATTAAAATAATAAAATGTAATCCTTTCCATGAGGATGCATAGGCTGGAGTAGCTCTAGAGATGTTATTTCTAACTAATCTTTTCCAGGGTTCATCTCCTAACACAGATTTTGCTATCCATTTAACTGCTAGTGATAATCCCTGTGTCCTTAAATCTTTTAATCCCAGACCCCCTGATTCTTTGCTCATCGAGCACCACTTCCATTTAACCCCATGTCTCTTTCTGTTGCCTTTCCCATCTGACCATAGAAAGCCCCTCACTTTCTTCTGAATGTAGTTGAATTGTGCTTGGTTGAATAACAGGACTGATGAGTAATAGATAGTATAGGAGGATAATACGTTTTGGCAGACTTGAAGCCTTTCTGCCATTGACAGATAGTTAGAATTCCAGTTGCTCATTTTTTTATCAATTTTCTCTTTGATCCATAACCACGTCATTCAAGTTGGGGTTAACCAAGAATGGGATCCCCATGTACTTCACCTGTTGACTTGGTCCTCCCCAATTTAGACTAATTCCCGATGGAACCTCAACTTGGAACCAGCCAATTGGACCAAACATCTTATAAACCTTTGGCATAAACCTGTGGAACCTAAGATCATATGCTTCATTTGGTGCCTCTTTCTGCGTAAATTACCTATTAAAAGGCCTAATGGTGATGTTAACATCTGCTCAGTCTGCAGAGGCTTTGAAACTATGAACCATATTTTGTTTGATTGCTTATTTGCAAAGGAGGTTTGGGGAATGTTTGCTTTCCACTTGCATGTTAATTTCAATCTGTTACATATAATTTCTGGTACATTCCTGGGCCTTAAGAACTATTGTAATGTTTTTTGGTCTGTATTATCTGCTATTATTTTATGGATCATTTGGAAATTAAGAAATGAGGACATTTTTAGAAGTAGGGATAGGTTCCTTACTGAGTCTCTTTGGAGACTCATATACCACAATGTTGCATCACAGGTGACAGTCATAATGAAACTGAATGATAAGTTCTTGGAGCTGCTTAATGAAGGAGCTGTCAAAGTTTTAAGGAAAGAGATAGCTTATGGATATACCACTACCCAGGAGAAACCAGAGGTACAACCATTTGATCAGGCCCTCAACAATCTAAAGAAACAGCTTCATGATCTGCTAGAGAAAGCTGCACTTGAAGGTGGTGAAGTTGTTCAGGCTAACCCAGTGGCAGTCCTTCCTCCAGCAGCCATTCCTCCTCAGCCAAGGGTGGCAATTCAGAATAACAGAGTTCTGAAATGGACTGATGGTCCTCTAGCTTGGATTGCTTGGATGTAATTAGTAATGCGATAGCTGTTCTTTTTGACATTCATAGTTGTATGTATAGGTATACTTGAAACATATGTCTATCTGTCGAAGATGTAATAGCCATAATCTGATCTCCTTATCAGGAACCTGCTGGTATCTTTTTGGTTGAACACTCTCATGATGAAGTGTAAATGCTGTTACATTATTATACCCAATAGAAAGAAAACAGTTTTATTCTCACGAGCAGGAAGGCAACCTTCCTACATGACAATCAGCACATTTTGAGGATGCAAATCCTCAACAAGCAGTTTGAGTTCTGGAGTTTCAACAGGGCCATCAATGATTTAAAGATTTCAATGCTGTGTCTGCCCAATAAATTGTATCAGATTGGAAGAGATTTCCATTTGAATATTTGAAAAAAAGTATAAAGATTTTTTTTTAATAGAATTATTGCTGAAGTATTTCTGTATCTGTCATTTGTGTAATAGTTGGGGTTTTTAAAAAAGGAATAAGAGCTCAGATCTGGCCATCATGGGGACAAGTGTGTGTGTGTGGCATAGTTACACCGCCTTGGGGGACGGGGGGAAGGGGGATGGGGGGACAAGTTTCCGGGACGGGGGCACAAAGGGGCCTCAATTTGGGGACGGTGGCGGGGGAGGGGGGGGATGTGTATATAGTATATACTATACATGTGGTACTTAAAATGCTAGTTATGAAAAGAAGTATAACAATATAAGACATAAAGATGTAAAAGCATTGAACATTGAACATTGCATTGTGATTGATCATTGAACATTGAACATTAAACAATAAATTTAAATTTTAAATACTCCAATCAGCAAATGGAAGAGTTCTATTATATAAATAATAATAGAAAAGCCAAATACTAAAATCTGATATCAAAAGTATGAGTATCTATCTCATCATAAAGATGATTACATTGAGTAGCATGATCTGATATATCAAAACAAGTACAAACTAAAAAAAATTTAAAACTTGTATTTTTTGTCTTGCCGTGATGGGGGACTTATGGGCGTCCCCTCAAGGGTCAAGGGACGCCTAGGCGTCCCCAAGTCCCCAACGGGGACGCCGGGACGTCCCTGCATCTCCTCAGGAACGGCAGCGGGATGATGGTGCCGTCGGGGATGCTGGGATGCTGTCCCCATTCCGAGAATGCCAGGGATTGGGGGGGGGGGGGACACGTCCTCAGGTTATTATGGTGTGTAGTTACTGCATTTCAAAGAGTGATAGAGAAATCAAATATCAACTTAGGGTAAAAAGAAAGCAGAATGTCGCAAAAGAAGGAATTTTTCAATGCGGTGAGGTCCTTAAATAATAAGCTGCAATAAGCTTGTCGATTTCTTTGTCTAGAGCATTTAGGAAAAGGGAACCGAACCTTGCCAATATGCCTCCATGTAAGGGAAAAGACAATATGGTCAACCAACTAGAGGAGAGCTTTGGAAGCTTCCCAAGCCGAATTTAAATGGGTGCAAATATGGAAACAATCATGTTAAATCCTACTTTAGCTCCTTGTAGCATCAATCAATTTAAATGGGTGCAAAGATGGATACAATCACTTTAAATGGGTAATATGATGGTTAAAGTAGACATCGGGACATCAAGGAAGTCTAAGAAACAACATATCAAAGATTAAAAGCTAAAGTTGAAATAGTTGAAGTTAATGGCCTAGCTATTCATAACTGTTTGTGTGCCATATCACCTAATTAGTTAATTATTGAAAAGTTTATTACACTTAAGCTAAATTTAGGAGTGGTTTTCTATATTTAGGTCCTTTTTTTGTCTCATAGAATAGTACGAGCACACTTGTTATAATATAATTTATCCTCGCCTAAGATTTATTCTAGAGTTTCTTTTTGCTTTTTCCTTTTATAAAAATTCATTATTGTTCATTGTAATCATCCATTATCCAATTCATTCAATGCAACAACTCATCATGTTAGTTTTTTGGATCATTTCAATTGTCAAGATTGCATAACATTGTCTATTTTTTATCTCTTCTTTTGATATTGTTTTGGTCGCACATGAATTCTAGGAGTCGTGGAGTTTAACAATCAACTACAGCATGATACTTGAGCACCAGATTTGTGACTTCGAAATATATTTTGGAGAGAATCTATCTTGATGGAAAAATCGGTTTATCTTAGAGCAAAACAAATATCATTGTCGCATCCAAAACGTCCAAATACACTAGAAATGGCTACCCAAATAATTGAGAAAAAAAAAGCAAAAAATCATTAAGGTATTGAATTTTGGTCATGGAAGTTTGCAAAATTGTATGGATTTGAACAGTGCTCTGCAAACATAAACATTGAACTTGCATAAAAGTTCAACATAAAGGCACAAACGAACAATGAACAAAACTAAAAACTCAACAATTTAATGTTGAGAACCCCTAATGCTCTATCAACAACAAAACTAAAAAAACTCAACAATTTAACATCGAGAACCCCTAACGCTCTATCAACAACAAAATTGAAAACTCAACAATTTAACGTTGAGAACCCCTAACACTCTATTGACAACAACTCTCCGATGACCACCTTTTGTTCGACAACGACCATTTCCAAATGTCGACAGCAAATGTGTTGACATCAATTAACATATTTTGACCTTTCCAACCCCCAACCTTTTTTTCAACACAATGAATACTGTAACAAGGCACAATATATTTTGTTTGTTAATGTCAACCTTGTACCTACAAATTACATTTCAAGCCTTAATTTTCTCTAAAGAAGTAGGTTTTTTCTTTGTGGTATAACTTTGGCAAACTATGTTGGAATTTTGCAAACAAAATATCACCAAAAGGTTGATTCCACATACTTTCTAGTGGTGTGGGTCACATTATCAAATTTTGTTATTCAATATATTTTATAGCTCGTTGAAGTCAATTCATCATTTTTTGCTAACGACCTCATAATGTGTTTGCTTGTATTTCCAATTTTTGTGATTTTTGCAACGTTGGAAAAGTATCTTAGAGCTCATTAAATCTATTTGTGCATCTTTTTTAGAATTTACCCCAAGGATTTTTATTCAACCTATCATTATTTCCCAATGTGGTCAAAACATCTTGGCACTTGAAACTATTATCTTTGCATAAGATGACTTCATTTAAGCTACTTACATGCATTGAGGTTATTAGTCTCTAACTTATCATTTATGGAGGTACCATTGGTTTTTTTGTTCATTCTTTTGTGATATTCCAAAATAATAGATAACTGAGAGTCTTTATGAAATTGAATCCTAACATATCTCTAATGATTTAATCTTTTTCCTAATCTTTAAGGACTCGTATCTAAACTAGATACACCAAGAAGTAGATCAACATAGCAACATCATTGATTATGTTGTATGATTGTTTTGTTTTATTGTTGATTAGACATTGATCGTCCTGACACATATTGAACTAGAAATTGGGACATCCATGGAATCCCTCATATCTCTCTATTTTCAGAAGATCCAAGTTCATATTGTAAAATATATTTTGATGATGCAGATCGCATACTCTTTGGCGATGATAGTTCAAAGGAGTTTGACTATATCACAGGTTTTGCACGCTTTAATGGTTCAAAAGACTTATCTTCTTGTTGCCACACTTCATATCGAGACCCAATCTCCATCTTCTGTTGTTCCTAATCAGATTAATATCGCCACGTCAATGGCTCCTATTGATTCAATGCAACAAAACATCTATCCTCTCCCAAACATAACTACTTGGAATTTATATTTATCAAAACATATCATCCTTATTTGTGGGGTCTCATTGCAAATTTGGAGGATTAGTTTGAGTACACTCAACCACATCAGTGTTGTCAACCCATCGCCATTACCTTTAGACCTTACTCTACATCAGTCCTCACAAGATCTTGGATTGACATCATCTCATTCTGTCATGTGAACGTTTGGGAAGTTTTCAAATTCACGTATTTAGATTTGGATTCCTTGTTCCTGCCACCAATGGGCCTATTTCTTCACGAGAGGAAAAATGTCATTTGCAGGCAATGGATTGTGTTCTATATTAAGACTTTTCATCATTGACATAAATGCTACTTCTTCATGGGGGATTTATATCCTTGGGGGGTTATGTTGAATCTACCTTTCCTTCTTTCATTAGCATGCATTTATTTCATTTCTCTTTTTTAGAGTAAATTTTTTCCCATAAAGTTATCTTATTTTCTTCACCTAGAGAGATTTACTTTTGTATATGGGTACCTCATAAAACCTTGCAATCGAGATTCATCTATCCATCCATTCATGCATTCATCACTTAATAAATTAATTAGGTTCCCTTTTACATTTGAGCAAAACTTAGAAGTGATTTTCTATATGTAGGTCGTGTTTTTGTCATGCCCCGTTTGAGAACCCTTGGGAAAACAATGTACAATACAAACACAATAAAAAAAAATTTGCTTTACAAGCATAATTAATTGCATTAGTAACAAGAATACTACCATAAAGTAACCAGAGAACACATCATAAGGTACTGTCCTAAGACTGTGATGGCATCAAAATGCTTGGAAGGATAAAGGGTATCCAAATCTATAATTTATTTTTGCCCGGACCTTGAGGAACATCTCCATGTCTCATATGTGCTAGAACATATGCATTATTTTGTTTCAATTATGGATGCGCAACAGTATTTAACATATGTGCTACAAAATTTAACATATGCGTCACCAAGTATGGATATGCGCTAAAAGATTTTGCATATGTGCCAAAATAATTATCAAATGCGCTAATCTACTTTTGGGGCCAAAAACTTCACTAGAAATGGTGTTTTCGAGATCAAAACTCCTAGATAAGGTCAAATTTAGGTCTCCTAATGACCCAGAAGCATCGGAAACATAAAGGGGAATCTCAAACACATCTAATAGGGTCAAGACATCATGAATAGGTCAACATACATCGATTTCTAACACGAAATGCCTCTACATTACGTTAACTGTACACCCAGATCTATCAGGTATACATGCCACATATAACACTTGACAAGTTACCATCTCAGGCATGTGTTTACCTCCAAGAATGTCATCAAATAATGAAATTTATATACTCAACGTCATGCTGAAACCAATGTCATAAGAGAATACACACAACCTCCTCTGATATCAAATACATGATCAAAGCTTCACGAATCAAGAGATTAAGAGAGACCAACAAGTAATCTTAGAATGAACCATAGAAATGGGCATATATTTCATACAATCATGAGGATAACATTGCTCTATACATCCTATTACTCTATCACTCCATGTGGCATACATTCATCCGATCCTATAATACCCATACATGAGAATGTACAAGATCGGTCAAATAAAATATAAATGCATCAAACCTACATACTAAGCATGTTGCCATCACAATCCATTACAAGATACAAGTCATCACATAGGTATACCTTCCTTTAGCTACAACAAAAGTACATGAGCACAATATAAGAGTGTGAATACATAATATGGAGTGCCATAATGGCATGAAGTGTCAGCATATATATTGGGACCACTCAATAAGCTATACTACGGTCCCCAACGGAGGTCGACCACACCACCTGACCACGCGGAACCCTCAGGCCCTCTCCCACTGTGCTCAAGAGATAACCATATGGCCCATACCACACAAGAAAAGAAATCATATAGGATATACACATATAAGCCAAACAACAACAAGCCTTCTCCACAATAATTCATGACCACACAAAATCTAGGCACCACAACCACCATAAGTACGCATCCATCCAAACAAGGAGGCAATGAAACAATCAACTCAACCACATCATCATACTACCACAAGAGGCATAATCACCATATGTACAAGATAATGCACTCTCACACATCTAAAAGAGCCACAATGAAAACAAGGCATATCCACCATACAAGTGCAACACTTAACAGCACATAGCCACAAGCTCACAAATCAACAAAGTGGGTTCATAGTCCAAGAATGGGAATGTCATCACATTGCCCAACAAGGATTAGAATGACCCATCACCTCAACCACACCGTGACTCATGTGACGCATAGCCCCAATGGGGAACATAATAACCCATCACCTCACCGCGCCATGACTCATGTTGTGCCAATCATCCAGTAGTCAAGGTGGGAATAGAATGTCCGATGGCCTCACCACACCGTGACCCATGCATTGGCAGGCCGGCAACTCCAGGCCTACATTGTTAGTATTACTCTTTCTTAGTAACGTATTTAACCCCATTATTTTATTATGCTTTATGTTATCACTTGATTAACGCTCTTCAACGGGTTACCCTGGTGGCCCCTTTGTGCCCCAGTCCCCCCATTGGAGAGCAACTCCCACCTTAACATCCACTCATCCACACACACACAAGGAAATAAGTGGTCTTCCAATAAATGAATAGGCATTGCACATTTCTAGCAAATCCCTCAGCAAAATACAACTGTTTCCATCCACAAATAAGCATGAAACATTGTCAGCATAACCCTCGACAACAACATAATAGTTCCCTTCCTAGCATGGAAACCATGAGCATACAAAAGAGGAAGTATATATGTTCTTGCCAATGTCTGAGGAGACCTCATGAGAAAAGAATCATATGTGCAAATATGCTTCCCCAAAGTAAATGCAGCAACAAACATAAAACCAAACATAACATAAAGCCATGTTCTCTTAACACAAGAGCCATCCGGTTATACAAGAGTCCCCCACCAGGTATGCATAGGCCATCAAGGTTAAATGCTAAAATCCAAGTACATCCATAAAGTTTAATTACAAAGCATTACTCACAGAACAACACAAGAGCCTTTTCTCATACAATCAATCATGGACTTACAACACATATCACATTTTCGGATTGGTTTCCGGATATAAGCACCATTAATCCATGTCAAGAGCAAGGAAACACAATATGCCATAAAATATTCCAGCCACATGGCAATGAACTTAAATACACGAGAAGCCAAGAGAGCCAAATTACAATGCCAAGACTCCCAATTGTACACTCATTTCACACTAAATTTGGTGAAAGTGCCCAAAATCCGGTTGCATAAAAAAACACTTAAACAATGCTAATGTAAAGTCCAAACTTCCCATGGCTGTAAATCTCAAATTAACCATTCCAAATCCATCACAAGTCATCAAATACAAACAACAACACAATAGCATACCCTTTCATTCACGAAGGTCCACAATATAGCAAAATCCACACAATCGGGGTGCATAAAAAGACACTATTTCAACCATCAAACTACCAAAAAGCAACCATAGTAAAAATCTGGGCTATCTCATTAATTTACAAATTGATTTTCTACACAAAGAGACCCCAAAAACAAGATTTCAACGATCCAAACAAATTTCGGAAGCTTGAGGGCAGCAAACTCTCATTTTCTCAAGAATTTTCCTTTGTGTAAACATATAACAATACCCAATCTTTCCAAAACCCAACCAAACAAAATTCTGGGCATACCTAAGAATTTCTAGATAATTTCCAACACAAAAACACAATCATTTCATTCAATTATGAGCTCAAACGAATTCCGTAAAAGTATGGGCAACAAACCCTTGTTATTTCATAGTTTGTATGTAACATGATCAAGTCTTCTTCAAATTCGTTCAAACAAAATTGTAATAGGATTTCAAACAATAAAAATGCATTTCTAAACACTTCCCAACGAAGAATTCAGAGATTAATCAAGAAATTTGAGGAGAAAACCAAAGAACATACCTCTTCATGCCCAAAACCAAGAAATTAAAAAGAGAACGAGAAATTCTTCACCAAACCAAATGAAAATTAGAGGAGAGGAAGAACTCGGATAGAAAAATTCATTGCTCAAATACCCACAACTAGATTTTCCTCCAAATTTTCTCCATGAGTCCAAATTCGAATTTCTCAAGGAGAGTTTTTTTGAAAACTTCATAAAAATTGAAAAATCCCTCGCCTTCCAACATGAACTTTTTCATATATATTAAAGGGACCCACTTTTACAATATAAAAACATATTAAAACAACTAAATTAAACTATAAATATAATTCTAAAATTAAAACCCAAGTCCAAGAATTAAAAATCCCAAATTAAATAAAATGTCCAGCAATACTAGTTGGCCACAACAAAATTAAATTATAAAATTAGTTGGAAACTCTTTCCAAAGCACTATCACATAATTAAATTCATCTGCCAACTGAAACACATAACCAAAACCATAAATCTAACAATGCAACCAAAGCACGTGCATCACATAACAAACATGGAAGTTGATTATTGCCACCCGATAACTGGTTGGCCAAAATAAACAATGTGGCAATTGTTGCTCAAACTCGAAATGACAATTGTGGCTAGGGAAAATAATTGGCTATATGATGAACTTTGTATTTAACAACCATTGGGATTAAATTATAAATTTATGTTTTGGCACTCCCATCCCTGCCAATTCAAGGGAAGTTGATGCCATGTACATGTCCACATTAGTACAATAGTCGAACACGTGCATATATTATATCAAACAATAAAGGGGATCCGGACATCGTGTAGATCTCACAAATGAGTGATTATGACTTCGTCACTCTTCGTACAAGCACATCAAATAGGATTATTTACAACTATTATCATAAGCATAAAAATAATAATAATCTAACATTAGTAGATACTTGCAAACAATCATCCTCTTGAATGTCATGGCACTTATTGGAAGACACATTGCACTTACTATCACTACTAAAGCATCTGATTAATCAACATTCCATATTTCACTTACGTTAACATATCATCCAAGTCAGTTATCAACTACAAGTATCAAATAATCATTTATTCAACGGAACCATTGATGTAACTAGATACCATTTCATATACAAAAATCATCGCATCGATTTTGTAATCATAACATAAAAATATATCAACACTAATATATTAGTATGGTAGATATGTTTACCTCATCCTGCATCCAAACCAAGTCCAGAGTTACATTACCTCCGCACGGAGATGAGATTGTGGTGGCACTACATCCTCCCCCCTAAGACTCGACTTACTCCTGGAAGTCACAAAGGCTAAAATGGAAACACTTCACACATTAGTTATGTGGTATCACTTAAGCATAATTCAATAACACATAATTTATTGGGAATCCATATGGAAAGATAGCTCAATTCTCACAAAAATTGTCAATCATACATATTTCTCTATTTATCCCATCTCAATTCTACTCAATTGTATTATGATCATCTAATCCAAATCAATATCACCAATATGAGTATGTTTTTTCTACTAACAAGTAGGCCATGCCATCCAACAAAGCTAACATAATAGGTTAATTTATCGTAAAATATCAAATCAGAAGTACACTAAGGCATACTTTTTAACACGAATCCATGATAACTCATATCTACATTCCAAGCATGGCAATGAATCAAGGGTTTCTATTCAATTTCAGTTTATAAAGCTCATGTACTGTCTCCTAATTAGCAAACATTTACATTATTTTTTGTTAATTTGCACATAAAAGATATTCTAAAGCACACATAAGCACTCAAATTTATGATCATTCGTCATATTTCAAGCAATGCAATTAGTTAGTTTCTTGATTTTCTGAAACCTTACTATTCCAAACATTCCTCTCTCCATTTCCAAGAGGCATAAATGCAAGGCATGATTTCAATTTTTTCAAATTTGTATAGCATGAAATAGCACCAAGACACACAAAGTGTGATAAAATGTGCATGAATTGAGCATGTGATCCATTTATATATCTATTATGCAACAATAAACATATCAGTAAGGCTCACTAAGAACACGCCAACCACATCACCAAGGTTTACACAACACTAACGTCGGGAGTGGCATGCACAACGCTCCAAGGTACACATATTGAGCCCAACCAAACCAAATCCATAGTCCACACCCCATAGTTTTTTGCATCTTCTTCCTCACATACACTCACCAAGTCTGCATCATACATCCTTGACAAGAAATCACATACAACACAAGACCGGCATTTGTAGAACACCAAAGGAAAACCAGTTCAACCATCAAAATATTACAAGTAAAAGAAATAAGTAAGCATTTTCAACAGTAAGTAACATAATCCAAGAAGTCACAACAGTAAATCAATCTTAAAATAAGTTTTCGCAAATCGTGGCTAAACTCTCATATGCAAAGATAAACAAATTTGTTGGTCTGCATAGACAAAGAAGAGAAATCATCATGAAATTGCACTTTACATGACTATGTGACCATCACCCACAAGGAAGGAGGAAACCACTGATGGGGTAGGTCAGTCTAGATACCCCCTCATAAGTGCTTCTACTATATCCAAGTACATACTCATCACTCTCACAGGTCGGCACACAATAGGATTATAATCAAGCAACCACCACAAGGGGCGTAGGGTTCTCTATGCTACCACTATTACTTTATAACAGTTTTCCCACAATCACAAGGGAGCGCATATGCATGAACTCTAATACCAATGCCACACAATCATTAATTCCATATTCACATGAAGCATGCTATCTTACATTATAGACATACAAAATTGTCTCTACTCAATGCATGTAATCCAATATCAATCATCAAAATGGTTTTAATCACATGTAGAAAATTTCATTACCCCCACGCATATCACAACAAGTCAATTCCTTTCACTTCCATGCACAAGATATCAGGGTAATCATCATGGTTGTTTCAAAAGATTTCATCACTCATCAACATGTTATACCAATACTTGTTGCTTTCAAATACAAATTGAGACCTCTATAAGGAAAGCATCATTTTCTTCACTAGGCATATACAACAAATCACAAATCGCATTAACATTTCATCCACATAGTGCATTTCATGTTCACTAAGGTAAATTCATGCAACAC